>JARYHS010008074.1:203844618-204226746 GCA_031002005.1 Vandiemenella viatica | reverse complement strand
TTTTAAATCTTATGAAATGACAACAAACAGAAGTGTGATAAGGACAGAGAAAGGGCTACAGTTTTTTTAAAAAAACATGGAAAATATGTTCTCATATAAAGACTTTATGAAGCATCACAATTCAAATTATTTTACCATGTCTGAGTTTCAAAGGTGGAAGGTAAAAATAAGACTGAGGTAACTGTAGTAAATTAAGGGGAATAGGAGTACATTTAACATAAAACCAATGCAGTACAAAACAAAGCAGATGTCAAGAAAAGAGAATGGTATTAACATCTAAGAGAAATTATTGATATCGTTTTGGTGAAAAGGAGACTGATTTGAATCTTTACAGGGTTATATAATATCTGCTGCCCTATGCAGACAGTGGATGTAATGACGTTAGTAGTAAACCTGTTTGAAATTGTTGACATAGTGCAGGTTCGCACTAAAATGACAGAAGTTTTATATTGTATTCCTCTATGAACCCATGAAATAATGTACTTCTCAAGAAGACTAGCTTATGTTTGTCAAAACTTCAGTCAAGGTCAGTACGCTAAAATTTTAAGCAACTGGTTGGCTATTATTATACTGAATATAATATTTTGTGTTGGAAATGATATGCATATAACAATTATTGAAGAAAGAATAAGTAATAAATAGAAAAACATAACTGATTCGACATATTACCTACATTTATGGATAATTTTAACTGTTATCCCATGAAACAAGAATACCAATAAGATTAATTAGACTACTTTAGGACAAATACTTCAGGTGAACTCACTCTTTCAGATAAAGCAGCCGTTGCATTGTTTACAAGATTCTGTGGTGAAACTCTTTTCAGAAAATCAAGAATTTCATCATCTGAAGCACCATCAGATAATCCCAGTGTCATTGCGAGAGATATGGCACGTTGTCTTGCAGCTAATGTAAATCCCCAAGGATTTAGAGCAGAACCACTTTGTGCAATTGCACGTGTAAATAATCCTATAAACATATTGAAATGTATATGTACTCTGAGCAACAAATTAAATAAAGGGAAGGAATTATTGAAATCTTATATATGGACTTTCCTATCGAGCATAATGTTAGCTATCGGAGTGTGGGAGATGTGATGGTTAAAGGTGGTCGATGTGATATTTTTAGCATAGTCTTGTGTGTCCCTATACTTTTCTTTCCTACCACAACTACATAGCACACACCATTCGTGTTAGTGTATGGTAGTAGCATCACGTCTTCTATCATGCACTATGTTAGTTAGATGTTGGTAGCTATGAGAGTGTGGGAGATATGGTGGTTGAATTGGTCGACTTGGGGCACTTTCACATTTCAACCAAAGACGTGTGTGTCCCTATGTATCACTTTTTAGCCAAAGGTATCCAGCGCAGATCACTGGTGTTTGTGTGTGGTAGTAGCATACATTCTTGATCGTGCAAAATGTTGGCTGTGCAGAATGCTTACTTGAAAAAATGTTCTCTGAATTTGCCTCAATAATTTTAAATTACCATGTTGCCACCTGGATCTTCAACTGTAAACTTTAACAGCCACCAAAAGCTTAGAAAAAGTTACTGTTCAAAGCTAAGACATTTGAAAAATCCACTTGTTGAAAAATTTTAAAGTTTATTAAAAATCACATTTGGCAAAACAGCATTTACAGTCAAATAGGCTATCGGACTAAACTTTTCCAAACAAATTGCAGATTATGAAGAGAGAGAATATCACTGACTGAGCCCCATTGAAAATTTTACAACTTCATAGTCTTTATTATTAACTTAACGTCAATATGGCGGCGCATCGACCAACCAGAACTTGTCCCACCTAACTGGCAATCACTTCAGCACACACCAGACACATCCAATATACAGGTCCAATATATGCCACGTTCCCAGGATAAAGACGACACAATAAACACAAAAGACAGCCAGCCGGCCTGAGCATCTAGCTTTATACCCTCAGCCACCTGCTTGATGTATTCTACTGCTTATCAAAAATAGAGTAAAAAGTTGTAATTATATAATGTGTTCAAAATTTAATCATGTGTAGCCTGACCTTCAAGGATTATGAAAATTCTCAAATAATTATCTTGCTTGTAAGTGAATTTAGTTTTCAGGCACATTGGTAAAAAGTTTCCGAAAGTTAATTAGTGATTCCTCGAGATGTGTGTTAATTCTGGCAATTTTTAGGTGACCCTGCTGAATTGCAAATTATAGTGTTAATATTGTTGTTGTTATGTTCTACTTTAATTCCTGATTAAAATGGTGTAAATATTATTAATATAGGTGGTGTAATGGCAAAGTTATGAGTTTGAGAAAAATTGGGTTTGAAATCTGTTTAGCAGATACTTGGATTTTAGTTATAGCTATTCAAGTGTTGTTTATGTCAATAAAGTGAAATTATCTAAATTTTCTTTGAATTTAGTTACGTGTTTTCATCATTGTTTTATTTACGGAAGTGGCTTGGTTTACTTGCAAATAAATCTTGAAAACTACCACATGTGGATTATGAAGAAATAATTTTAAAAGTTGGTTTAATATCTGTTGTACTGCATGGAAAGTTTTGAAATTTTAATATGTTATACCAGATTTTATGTTCTTTAAGGAAATCTAGTTTTTAGTGCGAAAAATTACTGAAAACATATGATTAAAAATGTTGAAAGTGAAAGTATATCTATCGAGGTGTTTCAAATTTTATTTTCTTTATTTACACGGTCTGAAACTACTGAATTTTAGTGAATTTAGCTCTCTTTTGAATTATTATTACTATAAAATTACTTTATTGGATCGAAAAGTGTTAAAAATTATTGAAATTATCATGTAACCAAAATCTATTGTTTACAAGTTGGATAATAATGGATTACCCTATCCAGGTTAGTTTAACGGTTCTTTACTACCGGTATTATAAAATGTTTATTTAGAGCTTATATTATGTGTTGAGTGACTTTATTGCTTTTAAATTGGTTTATTTATTGAGTTAGGTTGCAGTATCGGCTTATGCATGAAACAGTTTTCCTCCCATCCTCTAGTTGCAAACTGAAAAAAAATTAATGTTTACTGGGAAGC
This sequence comes from Vandiemenella viatica, assembly GCA_031002005.1. Classification (NCBI taxonomy): domain Eukaryota; kingdom Metazoa; phylum Arthropoda; class Insecta; order Orthoptera; family Morabidae; genus Vandiemenella; species Vandiemenella viatica. The sequence goes on along the minus strand of JARYHS010008074.1, from coordinate 204,223,705 downwards.
TTACTCCCTTCCTTATGCTCTGTAGTTAGGAAAACTAGAATTTATCCAAATTCTAAGGTGCTTACAGTGTGTGTCCCTATGTTTCAACTTGCAGCCAGAACTATCAAGTGCAGACCACGGGTGTTTGCTTGTGTTAGTATCCTGGAGTTTTTCACCATGCGCTATGGTGATTGCATGTTGGCAGCTGTGGGGATGTGATAGATATGGTGGTTGAAAGTGGTGACCTGTGTGATAATAGCCTCAGGTCTCCCATCATGCACTACAGTGGTTACATGTCGGTAGCTGTCCATCCAAATTCTTTACAAGCACAAACAAATTTGTGGACTCCAGCTAGTTATCATTTAAAATCAAACTAATTATGAAAACAATAGTATATTTACAATCATCTTGATGAAATGATTTGTTATAAGTTTTTTTTACTTATGGCTTTATGTCTTGTCAATGTAGAGGTCATATGAGAAGAGATGGGACTGGGGACAAGAAATGGGAAAGAGTTCAACCATGGCCCTTTGAAGGAAGAATCCCGGCATTTACCTCCATTGATTTGAGGAAACCGTGGAAAATACAAATCTGGATGCCCAAATGGGGATTTGAACTGATGTCCACCTGAATGCGAGGCCAGAGCATTAACCGCTAACCCACCACGCTTGGTATCGATATTGAAATGGGCAGTTTGCACTTGTGGGATAGTGTTGTGAAGTTTGTTGAATTGTTCAGGTTGTCGATGGGAATCGATTACTACCTTCGCTATTCATTTTACTGACATATTAAGTGGAAAATAAATAAAACTTGTTTTACAAAGATGCTACCAACTTACATATGCACCATAAGTTAAAAAATTAAAACAATATATCTACCCCAATATTTTTTTCTTAACACGTTCACGACTGTACGGTTAACCCAATCATGATGAAATATGTATCATTAGGGTGGATATAAGATTCTTTTTTGCGCTATAAATAACATATTTGTCATGAAAATTTGAAAACTAACCGAACGGTAACAGACAGACAGATAGCGTGTGTAAGTTTCTGTAATGTTATATCGTTCGCTCAAGCTTTGCTTCTCTCACAGTTAGCTTGTGTATCACATATTCATATATTTTATGTACAGACTCATCTTATAATATAGTATAGACAGCGGTGGCTTTAGCCATTGCGAGGCCCGGGGCGGCAAATTTTTGCGAGTCCCTTGCCCTTTGTGCAAAGTATGTGGGTAGAAAGTAGGTATTTCTGATGATTGACGATAAATGCAAAAGTCATAAATAAATAAATTTGGGGGTTTAAAATATTATATTAGAAGAGTTATTAAAAGTTAACAAACATAAAATGTTAAATTATTAAGGATAAACTGAAGTACATAATTGCCTTGAAAGACATACACAGGATTTAAAAATGCTGTTTGCAGCTTTTCCTAAAACTAAAATCTAACGAATGAGCTATATCATTTTCAATTTAACGAATAACGAGCTGAAAATCGATATTGTCGAATTCCTCAACTACATTTTAATCATTTTTAACCATGAAAAACTTCTTTATGCGGATGCAACCGTCATAATTCTTAGGATTACTTCTATGGTGAGGTTCACTTCACTTAATGTTTTTTCTATTAAATATCTCATCACCGAAATTACGCTGTCGTTTTCTTCTTATTCACGGATAAACATATTCAGTTCTTCATACAATTCTTGTACATCAATATCAGATGTTTCACCTGTTGTTAGAGGTACTTGCAAGTCACAGAATTACTTCAAAAGTTCCGTCACTAAGTTCCTTTAATCTTTTTATGTTATACATGAAAACAAATATGTTCTCATCATGTTTAAATCCTCCAAATCCACGTTGGCAGCTTGCGTGCACATTTTCAACAATAAAATCAAATAGTTCATTTTCAAAATGCAATTCAAGAGCTGCATCTTCCCCTTCACAATCAAATTTCGTTCTTTTATATCTCTTTTTTCACGATTATGAACTTCGTCAATATCATTTCATCAGCTGTTTCTCTCGCTGTTACCAAGGATGATTGGAAACCTTGCTATAGAGTGGCATTCACTAACCAACTGACAATCTGTTTTATTTTCTGCTAAATCCCTCAAAGCCTCAAATATATCTCTTGGTTGTTATTTAAAGGCCTTCACCTATTCTACCCTGCATTCCCATCTAGTTTCAGCGGGTGGTATTAGCGAAAAGGATTTTACATGTGCTTTTAAAATAGCCCATTTATACCTCGATCCGCCAGAAAAGCGATGCTGCATCTCCTAGGATGAGATTCCAGCTACGACTCACATAGGGTAACAAACAAGCAAGTATACGTTTCTGGACATCACTTCCTTATCCACGCATATTGGCTTCATTATCATATCCTTGGCATTTGCAGCTTTGCAATGATATACCCAGCTGTTCTACCTCTGTGATTATATAATTAATTAAACTCTCAGCTGTAGTTTTTTCGACAGCTAAGAAGCCAATAAAATGTTCTTCAGCGTCAGTTTTATTTGTATTAAAAAAACCTTATAATAATTGTCTATTGTTCAACAAGAGAAACATAACAAGTAGGCCTATAATCAAAAATAATTGAATAATATATATATTCTTTACTATTTTGTCAACAATTTGAATCTTCAAGTGACTTGCCATTAATTATATCAGCTCATTTTGAATATTTTTTTGGAGACAATGGTCTTTAATCGTCTTGTCTGTTACTTGTTTTATGTCAAGTGGTAATACTGGATCAAATAGGGATATTAACTTTACTAAATCTATAAAGATGCCGCTAGTCTCACTTGAATCTGAATCAGATATTAATTTCTCTCTATGACCTTTGAAGGCCTAATTGAAGGGATCGGAGAGATATAGTCATAAGCCACACTTTTGTCGAAATTGAGTTATTCACGCTACGACATTCTTAACGATGCCCTCCTCATCTTGGATTGAAAAAGTTCCGACTTTCTCCAACAGGTGGAGGTGATGACGTAGTGTAGTTCTATACTCTGCCGTCTGGTGTCATTTTCAGAAGATACATAGTCACAAGCCACATCAAAATGGCTGAATGCTCAGGTACATCTGAAGATGCTTCGCATGTTCTAGGCGTATATGACAGTGACAGTAGTGTAAATGAGGATTCTGATCCTTTTGACAGCAATTCTGATGAGTCTTGGTGTCCATCAAGCAACAGTACTAGCTCAATGATGTTTCAGTAAGTATATAAAAATATTTTTTACCAGTGACCATTGTGTAGTGGCTTGTGACTTTGTTTCTCTTAACATTGCTCACACTGTTGATCGTCGTATTTTGTGTTAATGAGAAACCTTTAGAGCCATATTTTAATGTCCACAGATTGCAGTAACAATATATTTTTGATGGCTACAAACTTGTAAGAATATTTTTATTATCAATGCCATTTCAGCAGCCTATAATGATTCATGTGGCTTGTGACTATATCTCACGGAAATTCTGTGACTATTTTTCTATTTATATTACAGCTTGAAATAAGTAGAGGAAGTGAAGTATCACCTCAGAAACCAAACTCTTCAAGGAAAAGAAAGCGAAATATTGATCAGTGGAAAAAAAATGAAGGCCAAACGTCGACGTAAGGCTGGTCAACAGTATGTGTCGTCTAAAACCAACAAGACTGTTCAGGCAGCATCATTGGGAAGTCCCTGTAGGTGCTCAAATCAGTGCTATACAAAACTACTCGGAGAAGAAGAAAATATTTTCCACTCGTTTTTGGGACATAGGAAACTTTAATGCCCAGAACACTTACCTAACCTGTTGTATGAAAATGGTACCTAAAAAGCGAAGGTTCGTTTCACTTTATTAACACGACTGGAGCAAATGTCACAAATTTACTTTACCTTGTTCTACTTCATATTTCTTTCTTTCACAGTTATCCAAAAAAGACTACAAAGCAAAGTTCATCTAGAGCTGTGACATTTTCATACAATGTGAAAGTAAATGGCAAACATGGCAATCATCCACATAAATTTCAAGACGAAGCCGTGGAAGGTGTCAGAGAGTTCCTCAATGCTATACCAAAATATACCAGTCACTACAGTAGGCAACAGAATCATAACAAAGTTTATTTTGGATGTGAGCTTACTATTGCATCCTTATTTCGTGACAAGTACTCTGAATATTGCAAGGAAAAGGGTGTCCCTACGGTATCAAAAAGCAAATTCAGGGAAATTTTTGTATCCGAATTTAACATAGGCTTCAAACTGCCGAAAAGCGACACCTGTTCAACATGTGATGCCTTTCTAACGGCAACAAGTAACCCAGAATTATGTGCAGAAGAAATTGCACAAAGGAAACAACAACATGAGTTGCATCTAAGAAAGGCTGATAGTGGACAAAATATGATCGTGTCTTTAACTGCTCTGGCTAAAGAGAATGTGAAAGAGCACCATGTAATAGCAATGGACATGCAACAAACGTTTCCCACACCAAAACTAACAGTTAGCCTAGCATTTTACAAGAGAAAAATATGGACGTATAACTACGGTATCCACGATTGTGGGTCAAATAAAGGATTCATGTTTCTGTGGCGTGAGAAAGACGGAGGAAGGGGTTCAGATGAAGTTGGGAGCTGTCTACTAAAATACTTGGAGATAACTAACACTCAAGCCAAAAATCTCCACATCATCACAGATAACTGCAAGGGCCAGGCCAAGAATTGGTCTCTTATTGCCCTGGAAAGGACTCTCGTTGCTACCAAAAGATTTGAATCTGTGCAGCATTATTTCCCCGTGGTAGGTCATACCAGACTTCCTTGCGATCGTGATTTTGGTCGCATTGAAACGTATGCGAGAAGCAGACGTCCAATAGTATACACGCCAGATGAATGGGCAGAAGTAGTAAAATCTGCTAGTAAAAATTTCATTGTGACAAGACTTCAGAAGCTTGGCCGATCTGAAGTCATAATCTCTATACCCACTTTATTCAAATCTGGAGATCCCATTCGCTTTAGTGAAGCTACTCAATTTAAGTTTGATTATAAAGATCCCTTCAAGCTAAGTGTGAAGCACTGCTACTCAGACATAGGAACCTTCAAGTCAGTGGATTTACGTAGCAAGAGGAAAGGAAGGCCTACTGAACCAGAATCTATTTCAGCTGCCAATAAAATATAGAAAGCCACTTCCAATTAATCAGAAAAAAAATTGACGACATATTGTCTCTTATGGCATACATACCTACAGCATATCAAAGTTTTTTTCGGTTATGTGCTGGAAATAATGTGAATGATGATGACATAGAAGAACTTCTTTGATTTCACATGTTTGTTGTAAAATAATGTATTAGACTGACTTATCTGTTATGTATGTGTGTGTGTGAAAACTACAAAAATTATTACAAATTAGTAATATTTGTATAAATTTCAAAATAAAAGCTTAAAATGTATTGTTTCAGTTATAAATTTATTTTCCGGGAGATACAGTCATAAGCCACTTTCAACCACATCATAATTAAAATGACTCTAAAATTAATATTACATAACAGAAAGAACGTCGGGTATTTTACACAAGGTTTGCAATGTACTAACGTATAATTAAAAGCTAAAAGGAAGTGACTATTCTGTATTCAACATTTTTATATTTCCATGGAACTTTAAAATCGCTGTATCTCAAAATGAGTTGAATGTGGCTTGTGACTATGTCTCTCCGATCCCTTCAATTGTATGTATGTTAGGCGAAAGTCAAAGTGCGTGCAATATCCGGTATCCAGGAGCAGGCCGTTATTGAGGAATGTCTAGGAATGTCTACCTGCTCACAGTAACCTCCCGGGAAGATGTAACTCAGTGTTTCCCAACGTGGGGCCCACGCCCCACAGGGGGGCAATTTGGTTTTTTTAGGGGGGCAATTTAGAAATTGACTTGATACGACTTTACCGCTTTCTCTTCGGGTTATTTAAATGCAATGCTAGATATGGGTACAAAATATAGCAAAAAGCAAATTCTTAAAACAGTGCTGTAAATAATTATTAGATATAGTTTCGTTTGATGTTAGCAAAATATATCATCTGGATGAATTGAGTCGTCAACTTGACCTTTTTGGGATTCACCGCGTAATGTTCCACCTGTCTCGGGAACCCGGACCTTTTAAAACGCGCCAATAACGCCGTTGTTCGTGATTTTTCCATCTTCATATTTAGCCGAATCTGGATTTAGTGCAGCAAATGATTTACTGATAAAAAAAAAGAAATCGACTAGATATAACACAACGTGGAGACTTGAGATTAAAGCTTACTAATTTGGAGCCTAATATAAAATTTCTATGTAGCAAGCATCAAGTGCAAGGATCACACTAAATTACCAAAATAAATCTTTATTAATAATCTTTTGAATTTTATTATTTCATTATATGTTTTTTTAAATTTTACTTACTGTGTTTTATGACAATATTAAAGTGTTTTCTTTCAAATACCATCCTATGAGTTTCTTTAATAACAAATAATTTTTTTTATTAAAAATTATGTATGGGGGGGGGGGCCAAAAAAAAAATAAAATGTTAAAAGTGGGACACGACCAGAAAAAGGTTGGGAAACACTGTAGTAACTGGAAGGCGTTACAGTTGTTTCCGCCAGTGTGAAAGTGTTTGTTTTATTGTATATGTGTAGGTGACTGGTCCGTAGTGTTTGCTTCGTGGCACAGAGATGAAAGTGGCGCGAGAGTGAAGCCTGGTGATAGCCAATCCAAAGTTAAGATTCCAGTGTTATGTTACCAATTTATAATCATTTCTACAGATTTATTTTATTCATACGAGAGCTGTAAGCCATCGCATCATATTTAGATTTCCATTATTACTACGGAAAACAGGGTAAAGTGCAAGTGTACGCACGTTAAAAATTTAATAACTTCATCAATATACAGATTCTCACTCGCTGAAAGATGCAACTGTGAATATTCCTCTTTGTAGATTTCAGTATAACTCTTACAATTTCTGCACGCGTTGGGTATATATATTGCCTTCGTTGGAAATACAATTATTACATGTGTAACATGCATAACTTGGATATTTAAAGTACTTTTATGGGATTAGCAGTAGTGTTCTTAGCCACGCTAGTTAATCTGAATGTCGTTTTACTTCAGACTGATGAATAGTAACACTGGTTGAAACTGGACCACGGGAAACTTAGTAATAATTTACCTTCGCTAAATGATACATAGTATTGATTGTTAAAAGCTATAATCTTTTCAGAAGGAAAAAAATTACGTATTACTGAAGTTACAACAAATCCAAGCAAAATTTTAAATATCTGATAACTGAATTTTCTTGAATAAATCTATCATCTCATCGTCATATTGAATATTTGTTGCTGATCATTATACTGAAATTAGGTTATTTTATTTTTTTAGATTTTTTTAAAATCGGAAAGCAGTTTTTAAAATGCCAGTGTAATCCACACGATCAATTTTTAAGAGAAGTGTATATAAAGCTTACAGAATTTTCACAATTATCACCACCTTCAAGATAAATATCATAAATAACGTGGGTGCAGATTTCGTTATCTGCATATCTGTGTTATTAAACCGAAGGGTGGCGCCGAATTATCTTTTTTATGGCTTTACGCCTCGTCTAAGTCGAGATAATTAGTGAAGGAATTCGGCCATGACCTCCGACATACGCCTGGAGTGATTTCGAGAAGCCATGGAAAACCAAAATCTGGATAACAAGACGAATTCGAACCTGTATCCTCCTGAGTTACTGGTGTGTGTAACCCGAGCGTTCGGTATCTGAAGGCTTGCGAGCTACGTGACTCGTGTCACAATGCTCTCTGCCATGTGTCTCAGACTTTGGATCTCGTCACACGAAGTGTAAACAAAACTCCACAAGAAAGCAAGCAGGGTACGTTCTTGCATTTCGTCGTCCTTAAACAAAGCTGGTGTGAACCTCGTTTGATTTGCTGTGGTTGATAGACTCGTTCGTGGTCTAACGATTCAGAAGTATTGGCGACATAAGATGTAGCTAAAATCCACGTAAACAATTATTCGAATGAGATTTAAAATCAGAAATGATACAGTAGTTAACATGTATTCAGTCTAAACATTAAATCCGCAGTCACAAACAGGAGAATCCTGAAGTCCCCACTTATGAAGAATAGCGTTGAATTTGGCTGGCCTGTTCTTAAGAGTTTATTTTGACTCACTGGTCCCTCTTCAGATGGAAATCCGGAACTCCAATTGTAGTATCTTCAATATCTTGAATTTTCAGATGCATAGATCTAGCTTTGTTGACATTTTTTCTTGACATCGATGTCAAATACATCATGCCGTACTGGATTTAAGACGAGGGGGGGGGGGACAGATCATTTAGGATCCTGTGGATGGTCAGGGTGGTGTAATTTTATCCACTCACGTGCCATTGCTTCTTGGCGTCTTACCTCTGGAGGTGGTATATTGCTGATATGTAACCAGGAGACTGGAGTCGATTTTAGAACTCCAGTTATTACACTCATACACGGCAGTGCTCCCGCCAAGTAGAGTCGACGGCGGCACTGCCAACCCTTTTCTCGAAGAGATTGGGCCATTTTTGAACTTCAGTTTCTTCGGTCGTATTCATGCTTCATGTCCCAAATTTCTGTTATACATAGATGTCTTAGATTACGTATTAAATTTTATTTTGTTACTGTTCTTAGTTCGGATGTTATTCGGATGCAAACTTCAGCGATTTTGTCACTCACTGACTGACTGATAACCATCAAAACTATAAGGCACTTTCCGTTGCCCTAGAAAGCTGAAATTTGGTACATAAAATTTTACCCACATGTTAGAAATGTTTGAAACTCGTAAATTTCCATATACATACCCCTTACCTACCCCTAAAGTGAAATTGCTTTCTACACTATTAACTTTATATACCTCAGTTTTTCATTGTGGAGTGACTTTACTGTGATTAACTAATGTGTTAAATTTTACTTTTATTACTTTATAAGTTCTTGAAATTAAAATTTTTATTTCGGCATGGCACCCCGATATCAAAATTCTACTGTACTTTCAGTAATCCTAGAAACAAGTGATTTGGTACACATATTTGGTTTCATCCCTAAATCATAAGAAATATCTAATACTGGAGTTTTTCCCTGTATTTATTTAATTATAATCCCAAACATGAAAAATTCTGTCGCATATTTGCGGCTTAGTTGCTTTGCTTCGGATGAAGCTATTAACCTGATATTTCTATACTACATCAAGGTGAGCAATTTGAACCAAAGCCTTAATTTTACTTTGTTGCTATGCTTAGTTTGAAAGTTACAAGTAATCTTATGGTGGTAGTGAAACTAACGGCAATTGCTCGGCCACGGCGCACACCTATTGTTTCAGAGGGTGGGTCATTGTTGGTAACGCATATTGCTGTCTTGAATCATTACATTTGAGCGGCGATCAAGAATAAGCGATAAACTTACAAAAAGAAAAAGTCTCGTGTTCATGTTTTAGTTAACCGATATAAATACCTTAAATGTGTTGTTTTATCAAACTTATAATACGTAAAATCCAGGAATTCCCTCCCTCTTTTTTCGAATTTGACAAGTATTTATTATGCCTTCAATTTCAGTAAAAATTATGACGTGTATAATAGCCAAGTCATCGATTCTTTTTATACTAAATAAACGATCTATGACACCGAGAGAAACCACTCTTTTACAAAGTGAACTGAATACACACTGTAAAGTGTAGACTTGGCTCAGAAAAAGATCATTACTTTTTGTCACTACATGAACACGAGACTTGGCCTATTTTTACAAGAATTGTTTTTGTGGGATTACTCTCATACACTCGTTCAGATGAACATCGATTTTTCTAGTGTGAGCACTATGTTGCCACACTGGAGCACAAGACTCAGCAACAGGGTAAACCCTGGTGAGGACGGTTGTGCGCAGCGAGTCCGCATCAGCTCCCTACGAAGTACCAGCTGGCTTCTTCATGCTGTTCTGTGTTTTGAGTTTCTGTCTTGTGTTTTCCAGGTGTTTTTTGAGCGTTGAGGAACATTCTAAGGTGATACCAAGAAATTTAGGGTAGAAATTATGTTTCACTCTTTGATGAATGGAGATCACTTTGAGCTGCTGATGTGCTATTCTATTGCTAAAATAGAACCAGTCTGAAGATGATTATTGTGCAGAAAGTTACATTGAAATCACTGAAATAACAATCTTAGAATATGATCCGATTAGATTTTTCTATAAAAGAAGTGGCTAGCGAATACTATTGGGAAACAGAGCACTCTGTCGAAATAATAAAGTACATCCTTACTGCACTATGTCTATATTAATTTATCTGAGAATGGGGGGAAAGTTGCTAATTCATGATTTGCTATCACCATTAAAGTTGTAAGTAAAAATGCTCCTGTAGAATGATTGGCACTCTGTTAAATCTTTATATATAAAAATGAATTGCTGTTCGTTTGTCTGGCTGAAACTAGGGAATAGCTGGACCGATTTGGCTAATTTTGATATTGAAATATTTGTGGAATATTTCAGGTAAGGTATAAATGTTGAGAATAAAATGGAAAAATTGCAAGGAAAATACTGAAAATGACAATTCAGTCTTTATATATAAAAATCAATGTGAGTTTGTTTGTCCTCTATGCACTCCTAAACCGTTTATCCGGTTACGGTGAAACTTTGGTGAGTTGACGAGAGCATTTCAGAGGTGGTTCCTAAGAAATAAAATTTAAAAAAAAAAAAACCATTCCCCTCTTCCCCATAACATCCCATAACATCCCATAATTTAAACAACCCAACAGATTTTGTCCGATTTCCACCAAAATTTGCACACGTATAGTTAAAAAAAATTGCAAAGTATTGCCTATATATGGTTTCCAAAAACGCAACCCCTCATCCCCTTCACATCCCCCTAATTTAGATAAACCCACAGATTTAATCAGATTTTGATCGGAATTTGCACACGTATACTATAAAATATACTACAAAATAAAATACTATAAAATATACTGAAAAATACTGCCTAAATATTGTTTCCAAAAATGCAACCCCTCTTCCCCTTAATTTTTGTCAGTGTACCTGGAATCACCAAAAACATTGCATATCCAAGACCATTGTAGAAATTGAATGAAACAGTAATTAAAATTTAAATACAAACTTTCAAATTTATTCATTTAAAAATCTATGTGTGTACGCAAGTCTAGCAATAGCAAAGCATTGCGATCTTGGGTGATGATCTGCCAGTTAATTCCTAAAGCCTTGCGAATGTCCTTAACCTAGGGTTACCAGAATTTTTTCTCCAAATCCGGGGACACTTCACAATTTTTTCACAAAAATCCGGGGACGCTTTCGGCATTTGTTCTAATTACGCGTTGTACTTTTATAAGTTATATGTTTAAAGGATGGGTTAACTTAAAAGGCACATATAGTTTATATTTTGTATTTTAAATGAGGATCACAGACAGCCATGTTGCACACAGCACAAAGCTGTTGTGTCCAAGACGTAGTATCCTTGTAATTTTCTTTTATTCCTAGTCACGTACAAGAAAAGAAGGGCGCTTCATATCTCTTGCTTTAAACGAATGCTTTAGCAAATCAGGGCTCTTAAAGATCTCTCGCTTGATTAAAAAAAAATCTGAGAACAACAGTAAAAATCCGGGGACATTGCGGGGATGAAACCTATCCGGGGACAGAGAGCTAAATACGGGGACTGTCCCCGGCAAACGGGGACGTCTGGTAACCCTACCTTAACCCATTGGTCTGCCTCTCGGTTTGTGGTGATCTTTTGGACTCCATTCTAACACTACTTTTGTTCCTCTTTGGACTTTTCTCCGCGCAATATAGCCAGCCGATTGCCACTCAGATATTTGTGACCTTCGTAACAGACCTAATGTCGGCTGCTCTTTTCTAATACAAACTGTTCTCTGACAAAGCTGTATGCCTTAAACAATTGACTATCATGAAATAAAACATTATCTACAAGACAATAGTGTGTTTTATTTTAACGATACATAGCTCCAGTCTTCTTTAGAACATTACCAGCATTAAGTACCTCAGTGTCGATTACTCAATAATGCGCTCCGTTCACAGCGATCACATTTTTATGCAAGCGCTTTAACATATATCCACATCATTCGGATTATCGTGTATTTAGATTTTAGAAATACAAAATAGTGTCACTTGGAAGTTTGTCAGTGAGTGAGAACTTTCTTTACTGTTATTGTTTTAAAATGCGAAGAAGACTACCTGACTTAGGTCGTCGAAGTCAATCAAATGTGCGACGAGCTACCCCACGTGCAAACCGCACTGATGTCCAGCGAGAGACAGATAATGATAATACGATATACATATATGATGTAGGTGATACGAAGTTCCCCGGGTCAGCTAGTTTGATATAATTCTCTTGAGGCATTCATGTTTGTGTTTACAAAGACCGTAGTCTGAATGTCATAAAATCATATCGAAAACAGTAAAAAAACTGACTGGTCTGACAGTTTTAAATGTCACTTTTCGAGTTGAGACAATGTGCTTAGAGATTACAATCCACCAATTACAAGTTTAAGATCGTTCTTGGAGATACAGTAAAACGCAAAATTAAAGTGATCAGAATAAATCTTTATCGATGAAAATAAAATTTCAATTTGTTTTTGGTTTTCTTTTGTGAAACTGTCACTTTTTGAATGACGGTTTCTCGAATATAACCCACAAACTCATTAATTTTGCTGCTCATCTGTTCAATATCGTAACGCAGATTGCACGTGACGGAAGGCAAAAGGAAATGATATGCAACCATGCACTATTTTTTCATTCTGTCACTGAAATCAGCAATGCTTAGGAATAGAAGAGAAATCTTGGTACCATCAAAGTGATTTCCGAGCCACAAACTGTTCGTTACATTTGGCAACTTCGGGTAGAGTGGACAATACAGATTCAATATAAGACTTTCGCGCCAGAATAAATGTTTTCCATGGCCCCGTTGGCTTTGCATCTTAGCGTTAAAAAAATCCTCAGAGTTCAGCATTTCCAGACCATAATAATTAATTTGCCTTTATTTGGAGCAACTTTGTCGTGCCTCTTGACACCTAAACACACGTACAAATATCAAAATACTAAAGATTAATGGTCATTATTTAGAACAGCAAAAGAAAATATAGTGTAACAAATTTCTGTGGTTTAGTTTACAGTGACAGTCTCTGCTTCGGCCACATTGGCGCCGCATTCATTAATGCTGAACTTGGCTATTCCGTGAGTCACACTGTTGCTCATTCTGTGAACAATATTCGTTCATCGTTTCATTTTGAACGGTTAAAGTGAAATTTTATTTTCCCCTTATGGTAAAGAATAGGTGTGAAAATAATACTGAATACTGATTCAGTTGAATGTTTTAGTGCCAAATTTTCTGATGTCTGTAATACCCGTAATATTTTGTTTTTCTATTCGAAATTCAAAAGTTTTGTGGATTTTGGCACCGTTTAATTTGAAAGGTTGGAAGCAAATTTACAGTGTTTCAAGAATTTGAGAACTATTAGCAACGGTATGAAAAAAAGTTTACTGGAATTATCCGTTTTGTCATTTACGTTCTTCGATTTGTTCGGTATCTCCAGAGGATAGTGATATGGATTCTAACGTACGTAAAAACGAAGATGGGAAAATATTTTACAAATGTCAGGTCGTTTGGAAAGAAATTCCACCATTTCAGCTCTTCGAAAATGGTTAGAAACTATAGCCGGGTTCTGAAATGTACATATTGCATAGCTGACTAATTCATTTTTTTTGGGGGGGGGGGGGATGGACCAATACATATATTCCTTTCCAGGTTGGCTCTCAGGAGTGAACATTAAGCAACCAACTTTTCTTTGTTAATTAAGTAACCAGCCAAAATTTATTACCCATGAGTCGTTGAGTCTGCTTCAGAGAGGGTAACATTTTTTAAGTATATTTTTAGTTTTCTGTGATGTTTCGCATATTTTGCTTTTACAGATATTGCTGCGAACAGATTTGTTCAGAATCTGTAGAAATAACATAACAGCAGCGGAGTTCGAATTCTGGAGAGAGGCTGTAATAATTCTGTTGTCATGGACTTCGCGTTTGAAAAATAATAAAAATTCGTCAGGGTAGCTAAAATTTATGGGTCCTATTGTCGAGAAACTAGTTTTATTTTACTCTTGTCATCTTAATATCAAGGCACTAACTAATTTAAATATTGAAGTCCATTACAGCTCTTTAGTAAAAATTTTAGAGTTTGAAGTAATAATTTGTAGTAAACTTCAAGGGTTAACTGCACTACTTGAAGCTAAATGAAAGAAAATTAGGCATAGAATTCAAGCTAGAAGGAATTTTATCAGCTAATTTAAATCGTGTTCTTAGCGGTTATATCTTAAAAGTTAACTATTTTTAAACAAGAAATCTTTAAACGCTTAGACTACTTTATGAACTACATTATAAATCTTCTAATTTATAGAAAAATGATAACTTGAATAAATACTATGTCAGAAGTGTGACAGGTACAGTCGGGGACAGAATTAGCGAGACCCCTCGCCTTTCGATTATGCTTCGTTCTAGACACGACTACCTCATGGGACAGCATAACTGGTAGGTGGTACACTAAACTCATGATAAAATAGACCTCTCATACCCAGCACTTTACCCAAGACTAAAAAAATGAGCCTGCGCGCGAGAGACTCGCAAACGCTCTGAGGCAAAGTTCGGAGTTATACAGTAAAAATAATCACAAGAATCACCATTTTAGTCATAATAATTATTGAAATAATGAAACTCATTGATTATAGAGCAAAGATACCGCTTTTTTCGTAATTTTGATAGCAATTGTGTATTTTTCTTTCTTTCTAATAAACAGTTGACAATTCGCTAGCAAACGAAATTACACGATGAATACTGGAAAAAATCGCTAAATCACGCACGTATAAAAATGTGTTAAACCAATAAGAGAGTTTGAATCGACTTATTCACACTTTCTAGCGCGGCAGCGTTATAGACACACATAGTTTAAGCGTAAGTAGAAAGTGCATTACGAAATTACTCAAATGGTGAACTAAGTCACGAAATATAAATTAACTATTTCTACATACTTAACTTGATCGCAGTAGTTTCAGTAGTAATAATAATAAATTAATAACTGTTAATTCGTCTGCAATGTGAATAAGCGGTTTCAAATTTTAAAGGTGAAGCAATGGAAGTAGGAAAAATCTCATATCTCCCTTTGTTTCTAACACTGATACTTCTATAAAGTTTGGTGTGGAGTATTACTTCTTGCCTTTCGAGCCAGATGGATTAGAAATAATAATCTTGCCTGGCATTCGGTAGGACATGGATTCAAACCCTGTAGGATATCCAATTCCAGTTTTTCGTGGTTACAGTAAATCTCTCTAGCTGAACTCAGGAAAAGCTCCTTCCAAAGCCGTGGGCGAAATTCTTTTCCGATCCTAGTTTCCAATACTCTCAAGATTCAAATCACATTGGCTTCGAAAGAGAACAAGAGGAAGAAAAATAACCGAATGTGGTGGGTTAGTGGTAACACTCTGAGGTGGCTTCTGGGAGGACGGGGGTTTGAATCCCCGTCCGGTCATTCAGTTTTTGGTTTTCGATGGTTTCCCCAAATCACTCCAGGCGAATGCAGGGTCGAATACCATGGTCGAATTTCTTCCCGTTGCTTACCCCCAAGTCCTTACCGGCATCTAAATACCTCGACGTCGACAAGACATAAAGCCGTAAGCAAAAAATAAACAATATACAAAGCTTAAAAATCTCACCAAATTACTGTCAGTTATCAAGCTTAAAGGCAATAGCTATTGATACTCCTCCAAATCATATTATTTATTAGTAAATTCAAGAAATTGTTTTATCAATGTAAAGGAAGATATAGAAGTAAAGCTATCAAAATACAAATAAAAGTTGAAACTCCGAAATAATATGAGGTGGAAACCCAATATTAAGAAATCTAAATTTGACATCGTGTGTGAATTTGACCCAACGTACTGAGGTATCTTATTTTAAAAAGAAAACCCCCAGCAGAGACTCTGACAGGCACTATGCCAAAATAAATAAAAAGGCCTCATATGAAATAATTTGCAGTTACGAGGTCAAGGAGAAAGGATGAATCTCGTGTAACTCAACGCTTTATTCATAATTATGTATTAGTCCATTACATTTTTTTTTTTTTTTTTTTTTTTTTTAGAAAATTACACTTTGTGCATTACTACTTCAAAATGCTCTCAAAGCATCTTGAAAATGTTTTACCTCGTGCCATTTCCATGACGGAATTAATTAATTAATATTGTGTATTGAGCGTACTTTTAATTATTTTTTTAAAGAAAAAGGTCTAAGCATACATTACGGAAAAATTAATCTGGATCGATCTTTAGATTTAAATAGTTAAAGAATGTGTAAATGTGATTGCAATCACGATGGCTAACACAGATGTTAAATCCAAGGTGCCTCAGACATTTCCGGGAGCGATTTTCTTCAACCTAATTTACCTGCTCTGTATTTATCCTCGAACGTTGTATCTGACACAGCTCAAGAGAGCAAATCATTATGGAAGAATAGAACCATATATACGTGACGAATAATCGTTTTCTGAACTTAAAAATAATATATAATCTTGCCATAGTTGTTATCGAAGACGCCGAAATGTTCGATTCACTACAGATTTCAGATCTTAATCACATATAGTCGGATGTTCCACAAAGCAACTTCAGGCGCCTATTAGTTTTCAGATAGATACGTTTAATCTTTTATGAATCCACAATATTCCACTTAGAAATCATCAATTTCCTTTAATACACACACACATGGATTTACAAATTTCAGCTGCATATGAAGTTTGCACACATCGCTAATTGTTTGACTAACTAGAAGAAATCTTTTCTCAGTGCCGTCTTTCCTCGAATAAAATTTCATGGTGGGAATAATTGTGAAGCAATTCCCTGTTCGGGTATCCAGATTTCAGATTTCCATGCATTCACAAAATCAATTTAAACGAACGCTGGCACGGTTACTTCAAGGCAATGGCTAAATTCATCCCATTTTTGTCTCCAATCCACATCCATCTCTAATGACATAGACGTAAACGAGGCTTAAGCCTAAAGCACAAAAAAGAGGCAAGTACAGAAGAACTAATGAGTGGTTGTCAGAGAAGAAATTAAAATTCCTCAGTACCATCTGTCAGATGCAAAAGCTAAAATTGAAATATAGTGCAAACATGATCCTTTGTATTCGGAATACCGTATTCACAAATATGTGATGCTTGCACGAAATACAGATTTATCGTCCATAAAACTTATTCATCTACTTCTGAAGGATTTAATTTGTATAACTCAAAAACATTCCGAGTTGCTAGTTTGGTTTATGGTTCATAGAAAATTCTTGTTACATTCATTAGCATCGCATCACGTTACCTAGAGTTTAACATCTGTTCACACACCAACATGAAATAATTAATGTGCCATTATCACTGTAAAAATTCTAAATTAGCAGTCTTCCTGTCGGAAAATAGAATAGTTAAGAAATTTCAATTTCGTTTTTACTTGTATTCGTCAAGACTAATGAATGAAGATGCAATTCTGTCTTGGGTACGATGACAAACGGTTTCGAGGTCGTAATAGAAGGAAATACACATCGTTTGTGCCAGACGACTTCCTCGTTGTCTGCGCCACTTGTTTTCAACTTCAGTCTGCGACAGTGTGTTTCGTTGCAACAGCGAAAATGAATCATTTAAGTGACGTTGATAAGGGGGCTCTATACATGAAGAAGGGCATTCGAACAGTTCAGTATGACAGGTCACCAGCCCACCGGAGCCGTCTTGTTCAGAGGTCGTTCCTCGAGCACCTATAAGTGCTGCAAAATGATTGACCACCCAAGGGCCCTATTGAAAATGTTTGGGTAGAAATACTAAGAATTATAAGCGAAAAGGAGCATGTGTCGACAATCCGGAGCCAACTGTTAGAGGCCATGTTTTGACGCATGGGAAGAACCGTTCAAAAGTCGTGGTTATATTTCACGCCTTACTAATTCCATGAACAGTAGAATCCGTGCTGTTTTCGATGAGGAGGGAGGCTGGACAAGATACTGAAAGTTAATTCCGTGTAATTTTATTACTTCTCCATAACTGTTCTGTTACACGTCTTTTTGGGCATTCTGCGATGGTATCCCTGTATTTACATCCTGATTCGTTTCCGAACATCTTTTTTCCCTTCCTCTTCTCGCCATCACCAAAGATTTCTGGGCAGAGTACTGGTCTATTTCGAAGAAGGAAGTTCCAACGGTTGTGGTGGGTGCCTTGGTGGGCAAACCACGTTACAATTATCTTTCATACCTTTATGATTAATAATTGTGGATTTTTAATTTTAATTTTTATGAAGGAGTGAAAATTTACTAATTATGCAAGAATCTCGACGTTAGTTGGAATTTAGGAAAAATTGTCACAATATGACATTTATTTTCTTATCACTGGCGATTACAAGTCTGAGCGAATTTACCGTTAACATTAACACAAATTGGCAAAATCATAAAAGCAACGCTCAGAGTTACAATTAGCCGTCATGAGCAAGCAAACAATTGTATATTTACTTTTAAATATATCTCAGAATCAAAATGCAAGAAATAATGACAAATGGAAACAATAAAAAATACAAGTTATGACTACCTCAGACAAAGGTATCATGATACTGTGACTTTACAGTTAAAAAGAAAATCATGGGCGCCAGAATGAACAATATATCATTCGAAAATAACTAGTTCTGGCAAATTATGCCGCTAGGTCAGGTTTTTTTTACAATTACAAAGTGAGAACATGGACCTATCCTCTCAAAGTCGCTTACGGGTTCTGTTTCACGGAATGCACAATCAGATGGCTTGGTCGTAATCAATTACCATTGTAGTTCTGCGTCTGATGTCTGTGAGGTGAGTGTAGCGGACCCACGATATGTGAGATTATCTCACAAGTCGGCTATAGGCATCTCTGGTCTGGCAATGCGCATCATCGCATTACCGGCTGTGTTGCGGTGATACGCTCGCTCCAGCAAGGCAAGCTGCAGTTAGCGAAAGAAGTCGACTTTCCAAGTCAACCTCAGACTGGTGCGATCGAAGTTAGAATGTCCAGCTCCTCGCTCTTCGGTCCACGAGGAAACTTCTCGCTCCGCCCATTTGTAGTCTCGAAGCTCACATACAACAAAAATTCCCAGGATTTTGAGTTATACGCTCATTTGGATTGGATCTTCAGGTCGGCACCTAATGTCACGTGATATCCCTGATACGTGATTTGGCCAGCGTATCGAACAGAGGTCGGACATATTCGGCTAAGTTCGGGGACGACTCTGGCATTTCCCGCTCGGTGAGTAACCTTGTTGACCGCCTATCCCTAGGGAGCAGTGTGTGTGGTCTGGCAAATCCCAAATCCGCGACTTCTTGTCGCCAAGGTTTGGAAACACCAAGATTAGCTTCAAGCCTACATAGCTCGATAATTCTTGAATATTCGCTTTGCTACGATACACTGTATAAGTTCACCATTTCATTACAGTCCTCACTTGGAATCTTGCGTACTTTATAAAATTACAACAAAAATCTATTCACGTGGTCGCCCAAGATTTATGTAAATTACTCTTATATTATTACATATATAATAAAAATGCACCTTGTAACGTGGCGACAGCGCGGCTCGTTACACGGTTAGTCGGTGGTAGCGTAGTTGGAAAGCTGACAGAGTAGTAAACGCAAGAGGCATGGCGGCTGGTACGATGTTCGGTGGCAGCAATTTTTTTTTTTTATCTTCTTCTTTTCTTTATAGCCTCCTATATAAAATACTACACAGAAGTTTAAACGACAAACGTAGCATACAATCAAATAAGATAGCAATGTTGTACTCCAATTTTCATTCTAACATTAGTTTCTGTAATATCAGTTTAATGATTTAAAAATTATGGTACTGAATTAATTTAAGGGTTAAGATATTGCGTTGTTTACTTATTTACACTGTTGCATTAAATGCTTGCGAATGCCGCGATGTTTCCTTCAGAAGGACGTGGCCAGAAACTTCATTCCTTGCTCTCAGTCTTTTCCTGCCTCTAATGACCTCGACGAGTTGTAAAGCCAGAAGCAAGAAATAAATAACTACAATAAAAAAATCTTGCCAATATCAGTGTGGATTAAACAATAGCACTTGCCACCACGATTTTTTCTGAGAAAATTTCGCAAATAAACATAATTACATGTCTGTGTTGAGTATTGGACTTTCTCGTTGTTGTATTTATCTGCTTCAACGCCGACCACGATAGCGGAGGGACTAGAGTGCTACTTTCACATATGGAGCGTTGCCAGATCGTTGTTGTTGTTTATATTTCTTCTTCTGTTCGACGTCGAAATCATTAGAGGGGTAAATAGGAAACGAACCAGTCCTGGCACTTACGGAGTGATTTCCATTAATCATGTGAGAATGAAATCCGGATGGATGGAGGAAGATTTGAATTCCTGTCTTCCGAATGTGAGACTTGAGCGTTACCGGGGCTCTCGGTAACTACCCATGTGCGAGTACGGAATAGAAACGGCGACCCTAAAAATTCGATGATAGCATTCTAACCCCTACACTGTACGGGCCAGCGTAAGTGTCTTGGCCGGGACTCTAGTGATGAAATATGAGCACGTGTCTGCGGTCGTGGTTTGCCAACACGGATGAAAATTCGGAAGGCCCACAGAACAAGGAAATTATCAGACATTTCAGGCATGTGATTTCCTTATCCTACTTCATCTCTCTGCGTCTGAGCCTAATGTTGGACACAGTTCGAAAGATGAAAGAATTATACACGAGTAGAACCGTATATTCTAGAAGAAGTGGAATATTGTGGATTCATAAGTGATTAAACGTATCTATCTGAAAACTAATAGGCGCCTGAAGTTGCTTTGTGGAACATCCGACTATATGTGATTAAGATCTGAAATCTGTAGTGAATCGAACATTTCGGCGTCTTCGATAACAACTATGGCAAGATTATATATTATTTTTAAGTTCAGAAAACGATTATTCGTCACGTATATATGGTTCTATTCTTCCATAATGATTTGCTCTCTTGAGCTGTGTCAGATACAACGTTCGAGGATAAATACAGAGCAGGTAAATTAGGTTGAAGAAAATCGCTCCCGGAAATGTCTGAGGCACCTTGGATTTAACATCTGTGTTAGCCATCGTGATTGCAATCACATTTACACATTCTTTAACTATTTAAATCTAAAGATCGATCCAGATTAATTTTTCCGTAATGTATGCTTAGACCTTTTCTTTAAAAAAAATAATTAAAAGTACGCTCAATACACAATATTAATTAATTAATTCCGTCATGGAAATGGCACGAGGTAAAACATTTTCAAGATGCTTTGAGAGCATTTTGAAGTAGTAATGCACAAAGTGTAATTTTCTAAAAAAAAAAAAAAAAAAAAAAATAATGACTAATACATAATTATGAATAAAGCGTTGAGTTACACGAGATTCATCCTTTCTCCTTGACCTCGTAACTGCAAAATATTTCATATGAGGCCTTTTTATTTATTTTCGGCATAGTGCCTGTCAGAGTCTCTGCTGGGGGTTTTCTTTTTAAAATAAGATACCTCAGTACGTTGGGTCAAATTCACACACGATGTCAAATTTAGATTTCTTAATATTGGGTTTCCACCTCATATTATTTCGGAGTTTCAACTTTTATTTGTATTTTGATAGCTTTACTTCTATATCTTCCTTTACATTGATAAAACAATTTCTTGAATTTACTAATAAATAATATGATTTGGAGGAGTATCAATAGCTATTGCCTTTAAGCTTGATAACTGACAGTAATTTGGTGAGATTTTTAAGCTTTGTATATTTGTTTATTTTTTGCTTACGGCTTTATGTCTTGTCGACGTCGAGGTATTTAGATGCCGGTAAGGACTTGGGGGTAAGCAACGGGAAGAAATTCGACCATGGTATTCGACCCTGCATTCGCCTGGAGTGATTTGGGGAAACCATCGAAAACCAAAAACTGAATGACCGGACGGGGATTCAAACCCCCGTCCTCCCAGAAGCCACCTCAGAGTGTTACCACTAACCCACCACATTCGGTTATTTTTCTTCCTCTTGTTCTCTTTCGAAGCCAATGTGATTTGAATCTTGAGAGTATTGGAAACTAGGATCGGAAAAGAATTTCGCCCACGGCTTTTGGAAGGAGCTTTTCCTGAGTTCAGCTAGAGAGATTTACTGTAACCACGAAAAACTGGAATTGGATATCCTACAGGGTTTGAATCCATGTCCTACCGAATGCCAGGCAAGATTATTATTTCTAATCCATCTGGCTCGAAAGGCAAGAAGTAATACTCCACACCAAACTTTATAGAAGTATCAGTGTTAGAAACAAAGGGAGATATGAGATTTTTCCTACTTCCATTGCTTCACCTTTAAAATTTGAAACCGCTTATTCACATTGCAGACGAATTAACAGTTATTAATTTATTATTATTACTACTGAAACTACTGCGATCAAGTTAAGTATGTAGAAATAGTTAATTTATATTTCGTGACTTAGTTCACCATTTGAGTAATTTCGTAATGCACTTTCTACTTACGCTTAAACTATGTGTGTCTATAACGCTGCCGCGCTAGAAAGTGTGAATAAGTCGATTCAAACTCTCTTATTGGTTTAACACATTTTTATACGTGCGTGATTTAGCGATTTTTTCCAGTATTCATCGTGTAATTTCGTTTGCTAGCGAATTGTCAACTGTTTATTAGAAAGAAAGAAAAATACACAATTGCTATCAAAATTACGAAAAAAGCGGTATCTTTGCTCTATAATCAATGAGTTTCATTATTTCAATAATTATTATGACTAAAATGGTGATTCTTGTGATTATTTTTACTGTATAACTCCGAACTTTGCCTCAGAGCGTTTGCGAGTCTCTCGCGCGCAGGCTCATTTTTTTAGTCTTGGGTAAAGTGCTGGGTATGAGAGGTCTATTTTATCATGAGTTTAGTGTACCACCTACCAGTTATGCTGTCCCATGAGGTAGTCGTGTCTAGAACGAAGCATAATCGAAAGGCGAGGGGTCTCGCTAATTCTGTCCCCGACTGTACTTCAACGTAATTTACTGAATTTATTTATTAGACAGGATAGACAAAATTCTAAATTTAATATAAAACGGTGGGAAATGAGTTTTTGAAATAGAGTACCCGGCGTTGCTCGCTCGAATTGGGATTCATTTTTCCAGTACACTACTTTTATATTTCAAATGTGAATCATATGTACCAAGTTTAATTTTGCACCAGCCATTTTCAAAAATAAACTATATATTGATATATCCGAACAGTTCCAAAAATGTAGTAAATTGGATGCTGTGATTAGGTATAACCAGTTTATATTTTGGTCCAGGCTGCATTTCAACCTAATCACATCTGTTAAAGTTGCTACTTAGTAAACGAAAGATGTACCATCCACGCATGAATACATACCACATACATAAATCTGTATTATATCTGTTTGTTCCGGCATCACGCAGAAAATACAGAATTTTTAATTAGTGTTCACGACTTGAAAGCTTGGGGGTCCAAGTGAAAATTTGATGTTCATCGGAGACATTATGACATTTATTTTTTGAAAATTCTGGCATAACTTAAAAACATCTGAATCGATATTGACGGGATTTAAAACTGAATTTCTATAAATAACATCAGAAATTAAAATGGTGTAGTGGTAGAGGAGGAGAGGGGTTGGGTTCTAGAAAACTAAATGGAGACAGTATTTTTATCTTTGATAAAAAGTATGTGTGTGCAATGTTCAATCGATATTGGATAAAACTCTAAGTATAAAGAAAATTGGCAAAAAGTAAGGAGTGTAAAGATAGGAGTAATTTCGTTTTTGTAAAACTAATGTTGACGGTATTTTTCTGTTTGATTTAAAGTATACCTCTTAAAAGTTCCATCGAAATTGGATTAAGCTGTAGGTTGTATGGAGAATATTTGCAAAAATTAAATGGGGTAAAGGGGATGAGGGGTTAAGTTTTGTAAACAGAACGTAGACAATATGTTTCTTTTGCTTTAAAGGATACATGTCATTGAAATCTGATAAAACACGTGGATTTGTATAAAAATTAAGAGGTATAAAGGGGAGAGGGCGTGGTTTTGATTTTTTTTTTTGGGGTCAGAAACCCAACTTTCATGCTGATAGGTCAAACTGTGTCGACTGTAGCTTTGTATAAAAATTAAGGGTTGCAAAGGGGGAGATGGGGTGGTGTTTATTTTTTTTTATCAAAAACCTTCTCCATTAAAAAATACATATATGTGCCAACTTTCATGGCGATCAGTCAAACGGGGTCTGCTTCTATTAATCTCGGATATACCAACATCTACTTTTGTATATAAGATAATATGAGAAACGTGAGTTAAATAAAACAGTTATAGTTCCACATTATTAATAGCAGGCTATTTATTTTCTATGATGCGTGGAAATTAATTTAATTGTCGACATTTAGAGTGCAGAAGCTTGGCTGGTGAACAATTCAGCCTATAGATGTCCTCGTTGCAAATCGCAAAACCTGCAGTTATTAGCAAATATAGATTGTGAATGGCCAGGATATTATTTCTAAAGAAGCGCAATCAACAAGAAAAAATGAACGTTAGTGGAACCAAAGTGCTGTTGTGATAATTGGTGGTGGTAATAGTAGTATGTACTCGTATTAGTAGTAATAATGGTATTAACAGTAACATTAGGATCAAAAGAAGTAGTAATAGATGTAGTTAATGATGGTGGTACCCACTCTGCTTAGTAACAGCGGAAGTAGTAGAGGCATTGGAACTTGAATTAAATTATCTTGCATTTATTGTTTATAACGTGAATACGTTAAATACATAAGATATAAATATATGTGCATGTAAAAATAATGGAAATATGGGCCCAGATTAGATTTTAGGTGCTGGGCAATGTTGTATATGAGAAAATAAATAATATTTCTAAAGGCAGTCATCAAACTGTTACTTGCAAGTCGCAAGAATGGATGGATATTTTTGGCTACTAACTTCCGTTCTATGTGAACCCCGGCAACACATTGTCATTTGAGGGCATCTTCTTCATGTGATCAATTCACGGCAGTCTTGGAGAGCTGAATAGGTGTCTCAAATAAGATCACCAGTAAATGACCAGAACGAAGAAAAATTACTAAAATAAAAATTAGGTTACTGCATTTTACTTTATCTTCATTTCTCATGTGAAAACGCTTCATAAATTTAGCTCCTTGTATGTTTCCATGTCCAAGCGCCTTGTTATTCCTTTTAAAGCTTCGTAGAGGAATTACGTAATTTCAAAATACCTATAAAAGTATTTTTTATGTCAAAGTATTACGGTCGTCCCGTAACTTCTATGGCCGACAATGGTAAAACCGTCAACCTCTGCAAATCCCGTGTACATTTCTCCCATACTTCGTAGACTTTTGTCGATCGTACCATTAGTAAAGTACGAAAAATAATTAACTCTCGAGGCAATACAGTCACGTCCAGTTGTAATGAACAGGTGTAGCCTACTACTCATATTTTCATTCAGTGATGTCATGGCATAATTTTTTGGGGAAACTCTTCACAAAGTAAAAAAGTTTTCATAGCACAGGAAAGAGCTATTAGGATGCTGTGTAGGGTAAAACCAAGAACTTCTCGGAGAAAACTTAAACTCAATATTTTTACAATGACTTCTCCGTGTGTGTATATATATATATATATATATATATATATATATATATATTGTCTCATGTGCTTTCTCATAGAACATTTTAACCTGTTTGTATCTAATTCACAGGAACACAATTTCAATACGAGAAACAGAAGTAACTTGCACAAAACACAAACATCTGTCATTAGTACAAAGAGTAGTTAATTATTCTGGGATACATCTGTTTAATAAACTTCCCAATAGTATGAAACAGTTTGCAGATAATAAAAATATATTTAAAGACAAACAGAGAAATTATCTTATTGGCAGCTCCTTCTCCATTCATGAATTTCAACAAAATAATTGTATTCAATATGACCTTTTGCAAAACTCAGATGTAAAAGTTAACGTTTTTTTTATTCTCTTTGTCTTTGTAACATATGATTGTTTTCATTATGATGATGACTCATATTGAATGTACCTATGTGTATTAACGATGACATGTTTCACATCCCAGAGGTCCTTCCTCAGCAAGAATCCATGGAACAAGATTGATAAATAAACATTCATAAATCCCCAAATCGTAGAGAATAGTATAAATTTACAAACTGAAAATCTGTGGGTTGCATAGTATTTGAATATAGCAAATTTATTTTTTCCATTCAAATAACTACACGTTTAACTTTTTGTAAACAAATTAATCTAGCCGAACATTCAAATAATTATAAATGAAACTTGCTTCTTTGAAAATTGTTTATATTTTTGTAAATCACTCGTCTTTACTGTAACACTGGGTTACAGCATTCAACAACTACAGTGCACTCAACCAGTGTGATACGTTACAGTACTTGACGTGTAGGTGTTGGAAACGAAGTGAATGTCATACATTGCCATTGCTTTATCCCACAAGGTCACAAATATCAGCTGCATTTTTCCTACGTCTGTTTGGTTAATTGCATTCCTTCTTATATAAGTAATACACCATTCGACCCGTTGCCGCAGTCCTCTTTCATGATAGATAATAGCTTCAAGCTTGGATAACAGACTCTTGATACAAGTTTTTAACTTGTAGGGAAAATGGAAGAGTCCGAAAAACTGATACTCCAGATATAGTGAAATTAGTGAATGACTAGTGGACGTCTGATGTTTCATATTTCTAGATTTTTCCATATTAATGTTCTGAAAAGAAGCTCAATAACTATTTGACGTACCACTGACAAACTACTTCTAATAATTCAGGCATGCATATTCGTTTTGGCCAACTAAGTCCGCGTTAAGCTTTAATTTGGTTTTAACTTGCTTTGGATGTGTTCACACCCGGTTAAAACTAGTATTGTTAACCCTAGAGGGGACCTGCAGTTTACATTGGAATACGAACCACGGAAGCTTTCTTGCGCACTTCACATTACACAGTAAGCTGTGCCATAGGGGATGGTCGGGATGAAAATCCCTGCAGAAACAGGGATTAAAACCAGGTACTTTTCGATTTCAAGTCAGTCACCAGGCCACTTACTTTGAATAATATTAATTTTTTTAAACTTTATGGCGATTATTAGCTTGTATAGTGTCAAATCTAAAAATATTTCACACTAGTGGTTTTTCTCAAATTTATTATAACAGGAATAAAGGTTTCTGTTCCAGGAATTAGTTTCGATAGCAAACCTGAGCTTATAGAAGGTTTATGCACCGGCATTCTGCAGCGGGTAAAATATTGTATTAATTTTGAACGGGTCTTGAAAGTTTAAGAGGTTTCTGGTAACCAAAAGAAAACTGAGAAAATGTACTCCCTTTTACGAGTATTTATGTCCAGTATCACATCTGATACTTGGATACCGTATCATTTCAAATGGATATGCTTGTATCGGTAACAATATAAGGAAAATGAACTTCGGCATTTAAGCATGGTTTAATTTCTTTTGATATAGAATGTGCAAGAAGTTCTCAATGCTTCCCATTCATGGGCGTATCCAGCGAGGGGCAGAGGGGGCTGCTGCCCCCCCCCCCCTAGAAGAAAAATTAAGTTGCCTTCAGTACGCTTCGACGAGTGAAGAACTAGTTCAGGAGCACTTTGGGAGAGAAAGATTGACTGGATTATGTCTGATGAGTGTGCATCGAAATTTCGTGAAAGAACACCATGAGATATTGACAAACAAAATGATTGAAATTGAAAATCCGAGACAATGAATGTTTACATAAAAAACTAACTGACTTACGATCTTAATTAACTACATAGTAGATCCTTAGATTAAGTAGTTGGGTTACTATATTAATCAATGATAAAAATAGTTTTCTGAATAGGTTTGAGTTTGATTTTGTAATGTCATGTTTCAGTCCCCCACCCCCCTTCCTCGAAACCAAAATGAGTTGCCCCCCCTAGTTCAAATCCTGCCCCCCTCTAGTTCTGATCTTGGATACGCCCTTGTTCCCATTTAGGAATCCAACTATTCTTGAACATGTATTTAAAGCAAATTATTTCATCATTATTCTAGTTATATCATGGGTGAATTATGAAATTAATAAAAGCTATAAACTTCGAAGAAGACACCCACTTCCGATTAATAGTATTGTTGAAATACACGTGCCGCTTGCCCCGTGTTTGATTTTTAAATAGGCACTGTATTATCTCCGTAGTTGGCAACATTCCACACGGATTTATTTAATTCTTAGGCAGCTGTGTTCAAAACATTTGAATTACGCAACCAACACCAGATACCGTGCCTGGCTGATTAGCACTAACATCTAATCTTAGAATTCGGAAGGATCAGAGTTTAAATCTCGGTCAGACCAATTATCTTTCCATTTTCAGTTGCTTCCCATCGTTACATAATGTAGGTTACCCTCCAAATACCTAGTCAGTTTGAGCCCCACATCACGTAACAGTATAATGATCAAACGCTGGGTGGACGTACCCCGACCCTCCTCCTCCCCCCTTTCCCCCCCCCCCCCACCCCCACAGCTTATGCTGCTTTTACACTGATCAGCCAGAACATTATAACCACCAACTACTATCGATATAAACACGTTCTGGCGATAGCGTTATATGACGAGAAATGACTGCTACTCGGATACATGGATACATGAACGATGCTTGTAGTATCAGTGAGCGTGCTATCTATATTTAGAATTGGGTAGGCGCGCGATATATCCGATTTTGACAGAGGGCAGATTGCGATGGTCCTGAGGCTCGGCACGAGCATTTCTGAAACTGCACGATTTGTCAGATGTCCGGGAGTGTTTTGGTGAGCGTCTTCAACAATTGTCGAAACCAAGGTGAAACCACGTCCAAACGTGGAAGTCGGCCACCCTTCACTACAGATGTCGGATTTCGTAGGCTGGGCAGACTGGTAAAACAGTACAGGCGGCGAACTGTGGCGGAATTAACACCAGACTTTAATGCTGGGCAGAGTACAAGTGTCTGAACAGACTGAACACCGAACACTCCTAACGATGGGCCTCCGCAGCCGATTACCCAAGCATGTGCGAATGTTAACACCACGACATTGGCAACTTCGACAAATAGGTACGTGACTATTGTCACTGGACGTAGGCCCAGTGTCAGAGCGTTGCATGGTCTAATGAACGCTGATACTTTCATCATGCCGATGGGAGGGTGAGATTCCGTCGCAGCTTCTTGACACCTGAACTGCGGGGCGGAGACAAGCTGTCGGCGGCTCAACTATGTTCTGTGGAACATTCACGTGGGAATCCATGGGTCCCGAGGAGCTCGTGCAATGCACCATGACTGGTTGCAGAGACTTCCAGACCCCTTCATGATGACCATGTTTCCCATCGGCAGTCATGTCACAAGGCCAGGAGTGTGATGGAGTGGTTCGAGGAACACAGTGGTGAGTTTCAGTTGATGTGCTTACCCCTTAACCCGCCAGATCTGAATCCGATCGAACACATCTGGGATGTGATTGAACGTGGTGTCAGAGCTCGTCGCCCCCCTCGTCGGAATTTAGGGGAATTGGGATACTTGTATGTGTAGATGTGGTGCAAACTTCTCCAGCGATCTACGAATGTCTCATTGCTTCTATGCCAAGACGCATCACCGCTGTTATCCTTGCCAAAGGTGGACATACCAGCTATTAGGTAAGTGGTAATAATGTTTTGACTGATCGGTGTGTTTCAGATCAACATAGAACCTTATCGGTGCAGTTCTAAATCTCTAATATCCCGAAAACAAAGCATCGTAAAGCCTAAAACGTGATGGCACCTTCTGAAGAGCTTC
Source organism: Vandiemenella viatica (assembly GCA_031002005.1). NCBI lineage: Eukaryota > Metazoa > Arthropoda > Insecta > Orthoptera > Morabidae > Vandiemenella > Vandiemenella viatica. The sequence continues at coordinate 204,193,868 of JARYHS010008074.1, read as the reverse complement.
AAGTTGGCTCTTTGCTTCGGGACGCTTGAAATGAGTTATCTGATCTCTCCACAACAACGATGGTAATTCTCTAACGGACGGGGAGAAGGATTGGCTGAAATGGATCCTATAGGCCCGCCCCTGGGCTTCACTCGGGGTGAATGAATAACTATTTATAGGCAACCCGCAACACATTTTGAAGTTTGTGGAATTCTCTTTGCAGGGTGTCGAAAATAAGCTGTCAGATATTTAATATATAATAAAAGACATGAATGTATTCGTTTGCAATTAACACTTAAAACTGTAGTTGTTGGATGGAAATTAACTGAATTCTAATTATTATTTGGTGATATTTGTTTTAAGAGTGACATGTTGTTCCAGACACTTCTCACGTGGAAGTGAAGACATTAAACCAATCATACCAGTCAGACAACCTTTCCATATGATCTACTACTTTTTATTATTGTCTGCTAAACTGAAATATAAATTTGAGGCTCCTCTCAGAAAAGATGACGCAGTGGCGTCTGTGTGGGTCAGCAGCACGCGTCGAGACGCCAGGTGGGCTCAAGGACGCTCCAGCATCAGTCGCCGTCTCGTTGCTCGACAGGAATTGAACACGAGCGTCAGAATGCCGAGGAGTCGGTGTAATCTAATTGTTTAACATGACCGGCTTTCTTACAATAGCTAAACGAAAATTGAAAAAAAGTCAGCTGCCATATCCGTATATTGATTACGCAGTCTTTAAGTCCAATGAACTGAACGGAGGAACAAATACACAGAAATTCGAAATCTTTTTTTTAAATTAATAACTTATTATAAATACTTAAGCCATAGTCATTTTGCCAACAGCTCCTACCAGTATTTATCTCAGATATAACGAATTAGGTGGTTTACGGGAGTTGCCTGAACTATCCAAAAGTCGCCGAGTTGTTAACCACACATCATTGTTCTAACTGTGCAGTTTTGGGTGAACAACCAGTTTGGGGTAACAGTTGTGAAGAATCGCTAATTGTTACTTTCAAAGTATTTTTTGCAAAAAGACATATCTTCAATGTCTAATGCAGTTCAATGTAATTGATTTTACCAAGACTAAGTGTTCGCTTCAGGTCAGGTGGTGCGTAAATCCAAACCTAAGAACTTTATAACACTAATTTCCAGGGAAACTACCCTTCAAAGGTTTTAATATTTTTTTTTTTCTGAGCTTATGGCAATACAATATTATTAGAACAATCTCTCTGAACCTGTTTAAAATAAATTTCTCTTGACTTACACTATTTTGTTGAGGGAAATGGTGGCCTTAACGAACAGTTACAGGATTTCCATCCCGACTAAATCGAATTTTGATCCAGCATGGAAATTTCACTGTGGACGAACACCTAATCCTTAAAGGTAAATACCAATTGCCCTTTTCTAGGTATAATAGTTGAAAGCAAAGTGAAAGGTTCGTTATTATAAAATACGTCTACAACAAAGAACCTAACATTTCGTTCTGTGCGTGAACAGAAATTACGACTTCAGCAAATTACCATGGTGCGAGATACTGAAAACAGAAGCAATTAGCTTAACGTAAATGACAGTCTTACTCAAACCATCCGCCGGATCTTTTATCTAAACGATAAAACACGCATCAAGCCAGCTGCAGAATTATTTTCTACAAATGATCTACTCAAATTGATAGCGAGTGACAATACTTTCAGCAAAGTTCCTCAACAATTGATTTCTGACGCTGGCGTTCAGGACTCGCGTCCAAATCCCATTCCAGCCATCCATATTAGTTTTCAACTTTTTTGCAAAATCACTACAGCCGAATGAGGGGCCATGACCGAATTCCTTCCCGTTCCTTGTTCCCAAATCTCTGCCGCCTGAAGACCTCGACGTCCAATATACATTATATAACATTCACCCCGCGCCTGATGTTAATTTCTTAAGTCAGACATCGATTTCTGAAGTTTCACCGCCGAGTACGCAGTTGCAGGTGAGAAAGGTGACCTGTTGTATAACAAAATGGTTATCACCGAATATGATTTAATTGGTAAAAGTGAAGAAGTTATAATAAACTGCAATTGGTATCAAATTATATCATAACTGCGCAACAATGGCTCAGCTAGCGGTAATATTCTGCAATCCTTTCACTGATGTCAAGAAAAATCTTACATCACAATATAGATGAAACAATGGAAGTCACATTGGTTAGTGTAGCAAATTCCACTGTTGACAACACTTCAGTGACGAAGATTTTATTTGCGGTCCACTGATAATTTAAACGTTAACAGAACAAGAATACAATTGAGCGCATGCACCCTGAACTATCAGAAAGCTTATTAAGAATTTATTTTCGTGGGTTAAAGCATTCATACCAAATATATTTTTTTTTAAGTACAGGAAATCCATCAGCAACTTGTGTCAAATTAACCATTTGAAGTTAAATTCTAAACACTACGTTTTTCACTGTTTAAATTTTTTTTATCATATATTAAACAAGAGCACTGAACGAAGCGATCTTGCAAGTCATAGAAACTAATACAGGAATACGCGACTAACGCGGAATGTAGCAAAACACCGATCTCTTTTTGTTAGTGTGGTGACAGTTGGGTTGTGTCAATTATTAGAGACTTTGTTTACAGTTTGTAACGATACTGCTAATCCAGCCCTTCGGGTTGTTGTCTAATATTGGAACTCAGGAAATCAATGATGGACCTTAACTTGCCGGCGAGCACTTGTTACTTTAATTTTAATTGCAATGGACCACACGCTCCGGTAGTAATTTCCCTACACACCCATCTTCCCCCTATTCTGCACCCATCTACATTTGCCTTCTACAAATTTTAACTTTAAATTCTTTTAACGTTTTCGGTAAGTTATTCATCATTCACCTCGGCAACTCATTCCAAACCCCGACACCCTTACCTAAAAAAGAAAATCTTCCCACACCCTTGTGCCTGAAATAGTGTGCCAGCTTGTGGTCATGGTCATCTCTTCCCCTCCATGAACTACTTTTCATACCTACTGCAATATCTTTCCATGCCTCATCGCCTGTATACGCCCTGTAAACTCCCATGACCCTCCTCATCCTCCTCCGGTCTTGCAATGAATCCCTTTCCAGCTCCTTTATCATATCTGTCACTGATTGCATTCTGCGATAATTTTCAGAAACAAATCTAGCAGCCCTTCTTTGCACCTTCTCCAACTCCTGTATTTGATACTCAAATGTGGGTCCCGTACTACACTACCATATTCGAGCAATGGTCTGACCAAAGTTTTGTAACCCAATTCATTTACTTCTCTCGTGCATCCCCTCATCAATCTCTCCAACAAGTGCATTCGACCGTAACCAGTAAACTAATTCAGACGAACAGCCACGAAGGGTTTTTCAGCCTTGTTTCAGAGATGTGGAGTAATCGCCAAACCCGTAAGAATTGTCAAAAATCACTGAGGCACAGAATTTGCTAATACAATGACGGGACCGGAGGTGGAAGTCAACAATTAGCAACGGGCGGCTAGCAACGGGCGGCAAACCACTGACAACCGAAGAGCAGAAGATACGGGCAGTCAACGTTAACCTCAAAATAGCAGTATCAGATCAATAGCGCACATTACACGCAGTTAAGTAGGCTCATAACGGAGGAGAATTTGCTGAAGCTGTTTCGAGGACAGAACGATGTTCGCGGAAACCAACTTCAGTCGAGGTTGCTTGATAGACCCGAAACTCAGTCTAATTGTTAATTATAGCTGATGGTAAAAAGGGATTAAAGTATCAAAGGATTAAAGGATCAATGAAACGAGTTATTCTAGGCGAAAAAGACTTTTTTTATTTATTTTTTTACGACAAACCGGAAAACCTCATGAGAATATTGTTTTGTTTAGTTTAACAGATATGATTATATTTACTGAGCCAAGAAAAAAGACGAGCCACCATTACAACGATACTTGGGCATACCACAAAGTACCAGTAGGCCTATTGATACTTATGAAGTTAAAATATCTCCTAAAGACCACTAACAGCATATTTAGACATGGTTCAGCATGAGGGAGGGGACTATTTAACAGAATTTCCTATCTGTATGACATCAGCGCAGTAAGTGTAAAATAAAATTTGGATGGAAGGGAACATTCTCCACCTGCCCGATAGCGAGGTTCAGAAATTGGGAATGTAGGCACGAATGCCCAGAACCTGGACAGTATAGACTCCCAAGTCACTATGTATGTGCATGAGATAGGTGAAGGTCGTAAGCTGACACATTATCAACGAGTTCCATGAAAATGTCAAGTAGCTGGCCACACGCTACCTCCTAATGTGTGATTCGCCTACGCAGAAGGTGGTGACATCGAACTGATTTCACACATGGTAAGTAGGATGATCAAGATACAGATGAGAGTGCTCGTGGGAGCCAACCTGCCCCTAGAGATGGCTGAGGGAAAGTTCTTCAAAGCCAACATAGGATGTAAGGATAAACTGATAGCACCCGTACTGAGGGACATAATCCAGACAGAAAACGTCAGAGTAGCGGTGGTTGATGACGTGGGTACGGTTGAAGTTGTGGTGCGCTTAAGGACATTGTGGCACTGGATGTCGGCATTATAGGTGGCTTGCAAGAGGGCAGCAATACGAAGGCTGCAGCAATCAGACTGGGTCTCTTGGAGATGATTAAGTTTATCGATACCTTTTACCCCGGCTCCAAGTTGTCGTTCTTTGAAAGCTGTGGTATTGCGGATCTTTTTACTGCACGTTACTGTGTGCCAAACAGCTCTGTTTACGAAATATTTGTCAAGACGGGCAAGTCTATTAAAGACAGTCTATTACATGGACGGAAGGTGCCAGGCACTATCACTGCTGATGAGGTGAATGCTATGCTGAAGCCCAAGGACATGGAAAGCAGATTCCCTCTTTTTACAGCAGTCCACAATTTCTGCACCCTCCCGTGAAAGCCGACCGACCCGAAACTATCCGGAATCATCCAGGAGAAATCCTGGAACATGACCAAGAGCAGTTGAAGCAGGTGCTTCAGGCAATGAGGACAGAAAATGAAGTGCTCAGACAAAAACTGGAGGAGATTGAAAGAAAATAATGCTTCAGCAAGACGGATTGATTAACCTGCTTTGGATCCTCGTTTGTTAGAAGAGGATGTGTTAATGGGCAGCTCTCCCCTGACACAAGAAAGGAAAACTTGCAGTGCACTGAGCACTGGAGACGATGTTTCTGTTGAACGGCGACGCGAGCGCAGCACGACCAGGGATACAGCGCTCAGCGAGCGCACCTACAACGTGGTTGCCTTCCTCCTCCGCTCCATAATCTGCCACAAAAACTGATGTGTGAAAAGGTTATTCGTGTTGAACTCTGGAAAATAGTCAGCTTAATGGAAACGACTGATACTTCATTCCTTTCTTTAAGATAAAAATTTTCAAGTCATTTTCGGTTGCATTGGAAAGGCAGTGAACCAAATGTAGTTTTTGTTAGTGAGATAAATACTATTAGTGGCAACCAACAGGGTAGTAGCATTGTCTTGGTGAATCTAGAATGTTGACAATTTTATGGTGGCTTCAATTTCACATTTAATTATCGAGCAGTTTAAGCGGAAACTCTTCTGAATATTTTATGAACTGTCAACCTGAAGAAAGTCCAGGAACATTTTCTACGGTAAATTGTTTTTACAATCCTCAACAGTGTGCTTGAATTGTGGAATAGAACCTGTTAGGATACTCAACATGTGGGGATACTTTAGTAGGAAACTCGCTTTGACTGAATTTTACGTGAGGATAGAAAATAATAGGTTATTTACGTTTGAAATCTGTACCCGTATCCATTTAAAAATACGATCGAGTGTTCCATCTGCCAGCATTATTGCGAATTTCAGTAATTTCGGTATTGGCAATAAAAAAACATTGGAAAAAACTAGGTGTCAATTACTGAAATTGGAAACCTTTGGATTTACGTATGTATTAATTTTACCATTCTTAAAATGTGAGAATCTCAAGGTGTTGTAGTAATCTTGAAATGTATGAATTAAAAACTGTCCTTTTTATACTTAATATTGCTGATAATCTATTTTACATTTGCTAGAAGCCAATATTACTCTTAGCTAGTATTTTGTGTTTTCACCCTAAGGTGTCCAGATCATTTTGCACAGATACTTTTATGTGTCTCTGTGTGTTTGGAAAAATCGCGAGTTTTAATATTCAAAGTACTTTAATATAGCTATGTTTTAGTCTATTTCTGCTTAAATTCGTCGCCCTGGTTTTTAGTAAATTACAGGAAATAAAAAAAAAAGAAAAGTGTGACCTGGTGAGTAGTGACTAACATCGAAACAGGGCCACATCACGCATACTCATTACTGACCTGAAAATACAAGGCGATGAACTCTTCACCAAGACTCAAGTTCTAAGAATGAATTCTTGTTGCCTTCTATATTCGTTTTCATGGGTTAAATTTAATCTTTCTAATACACTTGAAGGAAACCTGCAGTTAATTGTTTTTAAGAAATTTGCATTGTGAACGCAGGCAATAATTATAATATTTCAAAGGATTATTTTTTTAAAGTGACTTTCGACTTCGAACCTTTACATGTAGGACTTCATTTTTGGATTTTATTTTTAAGTGGTTATATGTGTATTTTTAATATTTAATTTCAACATCAAAATAATGCACACGCATATGTTGTGCTCGACCTTGATGCCCTAGCAACAGACGTAAACTGTGTTTCACTTGCGTCCTCGTGTAAAGGGAAGCAACAGTCGCAAACAGCAGGTAGCGCTCTGAAGATTTACCCCCCGTAACAAGCTGCGTCGTTAGATGTAACTGTTCAGTGGTTGCCCACTGCTGTTTGCAGAAGCCTCGTGCAGCACTGAACTTGGCCTCTGATGCATTCTGATTAATGTGATCTTTGATTGACCACGGTATTCGCAACATTGTGCATCATGTTGACAACATCAATTAAGCCAGCGTAGAACCTGATATGGTCAACTATATTGGTTCGTTGACTGGCGCAAGTAGCTATCTTTCCTTCCATTAATGACTTTTTCCTTCGAGTAGATGAACACGTGGAACCATGTTTCTATTCTTTTTTAAGCAGCAAAGATCAATAGCAGCTGGTGAGATGATCTTATACCCTACGTGTTTTGATACTAAAAATGTTTAAATGTAAATTACTTTTAATTCACTTAACTAATCTTGCGTGCTTAAACATTGACCCTTAAATTCGAAAAAGTGAAATGTATGATTTATTGGGATGAATTTCCGCTGTTAATTGTATTGTACGAACTACAGTTAGGTGATGATTCCAGTTTCATAGTAAATAGAGAAATGGCTTGCCAGTATTACGTGACCTTGAAGCCGATAATTCACTTGCTTTTGTTCTAGCACATTCTTACCGGTTTTACGGGGAGAACGCCAAAAATATTCGAATCAACCTAATAAACTTTTTCATCATAAGAAAAATTTAAGATTCAGAACCATACAAATATGTATTAAAATATTAATTAGCTCTCTAAAATAAGGTCACAATGTATTTTAGTAAAATAGTAAGCCTCTAGGGACTAGAACTCAGATAGATTCTACAGATAATGAGGAAGCTACGAGTTCTTTGCTTTCACGCAACTTCGGCGTTGCATTGCCTGGTTTTCGTCCTTACTCGTTTGAAGAGAGGGTAATGTGTCTCCCCCCTTTTCAAGGACTTTGTCTGTTGGCTACTTGTTTCAGTGCAGACCTTGACCTGTGACACTGGTGTAGGTAACGCTCTATTATCACCGACCCTCCCGACCCGCTCTCTAAAAAGATTTATACGTCTCCATTGAATGACGTCACGATAAACTAAAGATCCTGACCTGCTGGGATGCTATCAACGATCCTTGGGAAGCTTGAAAGGAAGATATAAGCGACTTTAAAAATCTTGCAGTTAACCCTCGGTTCAAACGATCTTTTTTGGATTTCCTTAATGGAAATCCAATAAAAGCTAGAATCTGAACAAAAAATATACGTTGGGTACAGATATACGAATATACAATTACTTTCATTCATTAAAAATGCGGGAAGAATTTCAGCAAAAATTTCTAGTGAAAATTTTAGGATTTTGGATACAGCCACAAAAAAATTAACCAGCAAGAATTTTAGACGATAAATAAGAAAACAATGAGATTATAACAAATACGAGTTGCTTCTGTACATTAAATTTATTTCATAACTAGCAATTGAAATATACTCTGATATAGATATCAAAGCCAAATGTTCTCTTTTCATTTCTTTCTGTCCGCATCACGCATAAAACAATGAACAGATTTCAACAATTCTACACACAGTGACAGCTTATGTTATCGGCTAATGTATAGGTTACTTTACCATAGTTCCAGATCATACAGAGATTAAAACGGTGAATATTATAATTTTTGACAAATTGCCCAAAAAACTAACGAATGTTTATCAACGAAATTGCACATAGCGATAGCTTATGTCGTTAGTGATGGTTTGTTATGTTTTGATGATCTTTGTCAAGCTGAAAAAGAAGAGTCCGCAGACTACGAAGTTCCACAATAGAACCTACACATTTAATATTTTGCTTGGCGGTTGACTGCTCTCAGTTGATAATTCACTATGACTTAATATACGAAATTTCAATGTGTTATAAATTAAATTATATATTGGTCAAGGTTCTTGATTTGGATTGAGTAACTTCTGCATTATTGAGGCTTTTCCATTTCGATTGGGTTGTCTCCTCTGCTTTGGGCTGTTTTTGTAGTTCAGGTGCTCTTGCGTCAGGTGAGTGTCATGCTGATTTCGTTTTTCCATAGTTTTTCCGGAATCGCTGTAGGCGAATACCGGTATGCCTTCTATAAAATGACATGGTCGAACTCCCTCCCGTTCCTTGTCTCAATCCCTTCCTTCTGGGTGGAAAGGCACTCTGATACCCACTGCATCCAGTGATGCCATGGGCTAGCCTGGATCATCAAAAACCTCCAGGTTTTATATTATTATTATTATCATCGTTATTATTGCTTTATGTCCCCATAATGGAGAACGTTAAGCAATTTTGATTGGATGCTCTTGTTGGAGCAATATTTTTTCGTTTTTTCTTCACTGACTTTTTTTTCTTCGGCAGTTCAGATGCGTTTAAATCTTTCCTCTTTTTTCTCCGAAATAAATTCCCACGATTTCTCTTTCTTTTTAAAAATCTCTGTGACGTCTCCCTTAGCAATGCCTGCAGACTTCAGATCATTCTCCACCTCCTTCATCCATGTCTTTGTTGTTTTTACCGTTTGTGTGTATTCAGGTTTTATATATACGAGTGTATATATAAAAGCTATGCAAGTTTCTCCGACGTTACACCAAATTCATTTTAATGTTAATAAATTATTGATTAAAACATATATGATCAGTCAGTTCGATCATTTACTGATGTGGCCTGAAAGTCATGAATTCGGATAGAACTTGAACAGTCTTCTCCAGGTCGCACTATTCTGCCAGTTAACTCCGACAACCCTGAGTATGTCCTAGTCCCATCGGTCTGGTGGTCTTCCTCTAGGTCTGGGGTGATCTCTTGGGCTCCATTCTCGCGCAATATGGCCGGCCTATTGCCACTTAAACATGCTGTCTTCTCTACGATGTCTATAACCTTCGTAACTGACCTAATGTTGGTTGACCTTTTCTTGTATTTTCTCGCTAAGCCTAGCACTGACGTTTCCATAGCTCTTTGGGCAGTCCTTAGTTTATCTTTTTGTAAATTAATTTAGAGTCCAGGTCTCGCAGCCGTATGTCAGCACAGATGTAAATCACTTATATTTTATTCTCAAACTTTTATTTATATTTTACCTGATGCTGATTAAGCACGGTTTGTACCAACTGTTACTATGATGATCATTTAGTAATAGAAATAAAAGTCTTCGAGCTTGTTTGGCCCTCTAGGATGAAGTCAATGGCAATAGGTAATCTTATATCTTATATATATATAAAAATAGACGTGTTTTTTCCTATATTTCACTTTTCAGCCACCACTACCTAGCACAGATCACTGATGTTTGTGGGTGGAAGTAGCATAGAGTTTCCTGTCGTGCACAACGTTGGCCGAATGCCGATAGCTGTGAGGATGTGGGAGATATAATGATTAAAGTTGGTCAGTGCAGGGCGTTTTCATATTTCGACCAAAAATTCGTATCTCCGTATACTTCCCTTTCCTGCCACAACTACATAAGATAGACTTTTGGTGTTTGTGTGTGGTAGTAGAATCGTCGTTCCTGTCGTGCACTATGGTTGTTAGATGTCGGTAGCTATGGGGATGTGGGAGATATGAGGGTTGAAAGTGGACGACCTGTGGCAATTTCATACTTCTGCCAAAGACAAAAGTGTCATGGTGTATCACTTTTCAGCGAAAACTATAGATCACAGATAACTGGCGTTTGTGTGTAGTAGTAGCACAGAGTCACCTTTCGATCACAACAGCGGCCGAATTTCAGAAACTGTGGTACTGTGGTAGATAAGGTGGTTGTAAGTGGCCGACCAAGGATATTTTCGAATTTCGACTTTCTCCGCATATGTCACTTTTCTGCCATAACTACATAGCATAGAGCATTGGTGTTTGTGTTTGGTAGTAGAATCGTATCTCGTGTAGTGAACTATGGATGTTAGATGTCGGTAACTATGGGGGTGTGGGAGAAATGGGGGTTGAAAGTGGTCGACCTGTGGCAGTTTCATACTTCTGCCAAAGACAAAAGTGTCATGGTGTATCACTTTTCAGCGAAAACTATAGATCACAGATAACTGGCGTTTGTGTGTAGTAGTAGCACAGAGTCACCTTTCGATCACAACAGCGGCCGAATTTCAGAAACTGTGGTACTGTGGTAGATATGGTGGTTGTAAGTGGCCGACCAAGGATATTTTCGTATTTCGACTGTCTCCGCTTTTGTCACTTTTCTGCCAAAACTACATAGCATAGAGCATTGGTGTTTGTGTTTGGTAGTAGAATCGTATCTCATGTAGTGCACTATGGTTGTTAGATGTCGGTAGCTATGGGGGTATGGGAGAAATGGGGGTTGAAAGTGGTCGACCTGTGGCAATTTCATACTTCTGCCAAAGACAAAAGTGTCATGGGGTATCACTTTTAAGCGAAAACTACAGATCACAGATAACTGGCGTTTGTGTGTAGTAGTAGCACAGAGTCACCTTTCGATCACAACAGCGGCCGAATTTCAGAAACTGTGGTACTGTGGTAGATATGGTGGTTGTAAGTGGCCGACCAAGGATATTTTCGTATTTCGACTGTCTCCGCATTTGTCACTTTTCTGCCACAACTACATAGCATAGAGCATTGGTGTTTGTGTTTGGTAGTAGAATCGTATCTCATGTAGTGCACTATGGTTGTTAGATGTCGGTAGCTATGGGGGTATGGGAGAAATGGGGGTTGAAAGTGGTCGACCTGTGGCAATTTCATACTTCTGCCAAAGACAAAAGTGTCATGGTGTATCACTTTTAAGCGAAAACTACAGATCACAGATAACTGGCGTTTGTGTGTAGTAGTAGGCACAGAGTCACCTTTCGATCACAACAGCGGCCGAATTTCAGAGACTGTGGTACTGTGGTAGATATGGTGGTTGTAAGTGGCCGACCAAGGATATTTTCGTATTTCGACGAAAGGCATGCGTCTCCGCAGATTTCACTTTTCTACCACGACTACATAGCATAGAGCATTGGTGTTTATGTGTGGTAGTAGAATCGTGTCTGTTGTCGTGCACTATGGTTGTTAGATGTTTGTAGCTATGGGGGTGTGGAAGAAATGGGGGATGAAAATGGTCGACCTGCGGCAATTTCATATTTCTGCCAAAGACGCATGTGTCACGGTGTATCTCTTTTAAGTGAAAACTATCAATCGCAGATCACTGGCGTTTGTGTGTGGTAGTAACACAGAGTCTCCCATCGATCACAACGTTGGCCGAAATTCGGTAACTGTGGGAGTGTGTGAGATATGGTGTTTGAAATTGGTCGATCATGAATATTTTCGTGTTTCATCCAAAGACTTGTGTGTATCCGTAAATTTTACCTTGCTGCCGGAACTACATAGCGCAGAAGACTGGTACTTGTTGTGGTAATAGTATCGAGACTCCCATCGTGCACTAGGGTGGTTAGATGTCTATAGCTGTCAATATGAATTCTTTACAATCACGAACGAAGTCGTGGGTACCAGCTAGTATATATATAAAAATAGACTTGTTTTTTTCTATATTTCACTTTTCAGCCACCACTACCTAGCACTGATCACTGATGTTTGTGGGTGGAAGTAGCATGGAGTTTCCTGTCGTGCACAACGTTGGCCAAATGCCGATAGCTGAGGGGATGTTGGAGATATAATGATTAAAGTTGGTCAGTGCAGGGCGTTTTCATATTTCGACCAAAATTTCGTATCTCCGTATACTTCTCTTTCCTGCCACAACTACATAACATAGACCTTTGGTGTTTGTGTGTGGTAGTAGAATCGTCTTTCCTGTCATGCACTATGGTTGTTAGATGACGGTAGCTATGGGGTTTGTGGGAGATATGGGGGTTGAAAGTGGTCGACCTGTGGCAATTTCATACTTCTGCCAAAGACAAAAGTGTCATGGTGTATCACTTTTCAGCGAAAACTATAGATCACAGATAACTGGCGTTTGTGTGTAGTAGTAGCACAGAGTCACCTTTCGATCACAACAGCTGGCCGAATTTCAGAAACTGTGGTACTGTGGTAGATATGGTGGTTGTAAGTGGCCGACCAAGGATATTTTCGTATTTCGACTGTCTCCGCATATGTCACTTTTCTGCCACAACTACATAGCATAGAGCATTGGTGTTTGTGTTTGGTAGTAGAATCGTATCTCATGTAGTGCACTATGGTTGTTAGATGTCGGTAGCTATAGGGGTGTGGAAGATATGGGGGTTGAAAGTGATCGACCTGTGGCAATTTCATACTTCTGCCAAAGACAAAAGTGTCATGGTGTATCACTTTTCAGCGAAAACTATAGATCACAGATAACTGGCGTTTGTGTGTAGTAGTAGCACAGAGTCACCTTTCGATCACAACAGCGGCCGAATTTGAGAAACTGTGGTACTGTGGTAGATATGGTGGTTGTAAGTGGCCGACCAAGGATATTTTCGTATTTCGACTGTCTCCGCATATGTCACTTTTCTGCCACAACTACATAGCATAGAGCATTGGTGTTTGTGTTTGGTAGTAGAATCGTATCTCATGTAGTGCACTATGGTTGTTAGATGTCGGTAGCTATGGGGGTGTGGGAGAAATGGGGGTTGAAAGTGGTCGACCTGTGGCAATTTCATACTTCTGCCAAAGACAAAAGTGTCATGGTGTATCACTTTTCAGCGAAAACTATAGATCACAGAGTCACCTTTCGATCACAACAGCGGCCGAATTTCAGAAACTGTGGTACTGTGGTAGATATGGTGGTTTTCTTATTTCGACGAAAGGCATGTGTCTCCGCAGATTTCACTTTTCTGCCACGACTACATAGCATAGAGCATTGGTGTTTATGTGTGGTAGTAGAATCGTGTCTGTTGTCGTGCACTATTGTTAGATGTCTGTAGCTATGGGGGATGAAAATGTTCGACCTGCGGCAATTTCATATTTCTGTCTAAGACGCATGTTTCACGGTGTATCACTTTTAAGTGAAAACTATCAATCGCATATCACTGGCGTTTGTGTGTGGTAGTAACACAGAGTCTCCCATCGATCACAACGTTGGCCGCAATTTGGTAACTGTGGGAGTGTGTGAGATATGGTGTTTGAACTTGGTCGATCATGAATATTTTCGTATTTCATCCAAAGACTTATGTGTATCAGTAAATTTTACTTTGCTGCTGGAACTACATAGCGCAGAAGACTGGTATTTGTGTGTGGTAATAGTATCGAGTCTCCCATCGTGCACTATGGTGGTTAGATGTCTATAGCTGTCAATATGAATTCTTTACAATCACGAACGAAGTCGTGGGTACCAGCTAGTTATACATATATATCAAGTTCGAAATAAAAGCATTGTAACGACCTAAATCTAAAAAAAAAGTAACGATCATGTGGTTTCAGTGGCTCATGCCGCTTCCCGTAGGATTCACTGAGGTAGAGCTCCCATTACAACCATTGGCAGTAGAATGGATGTGACTGAGGTGAATCACGCTCCAGTCATTCTTTACAGTCACGCGGAGTTTCTTACGCGGTACTCATTAGATAACAGGGTGAATGGGACGGGGCAGGTGTTCAGCTTAGGCTTCATCGAGCATCGAACCCCTTTCAGCTGGGCCCTGGTCAGACGCTCCACCGCCTAAAAGCTACGCGGCCGCCCACGACCCAAATATGCTAATATAAATTTCCTTGCAACTAGTAGTATCAGTTCTTTGTTTATCAGTCACAATAGACAGAAACACAATCTAAATGCAATCACTGTATTTTTGTTTTAAAATTATGTAGTTATTGGCAAAAACTCCAGGCGAATGTCTGTATGATTGCGTCAAAAAGCCATGACCGAATTCACCCATTGCCTCCAACTCTCCCAGTTCTCACACCATCGATGAGGAAGTACAAAATCGTCTGTAGATGAAGTAAACATTTACAACCTCAGACTGATACTTTGCAGTTAAATATAACATTTAATTTGTGAACAACAAATAGTATACAATTTATTTAGCCGTTAAACATCTGTAATTACACGATAAAAACTCGTCGAAATTACGTTTGCATAGTATTAACGAATACGGTACTCAGTAGCACATTCAATTCTTTGAATATAGTATGCTAGTCTCCGGTCTCACTATGCCGCTGGTGTGAAGGCCGAGGGAACTCAAGGTCAGTATTTTCGGCAGAGAGCCGGCACGTGTCACATTCCTGCGACTCGATTTTCGTCGCCGTCCGTGACCATTGATAAAAGCGATCACTTGAGGCGTTCTCTGAAAGCGATGATACAACGTCGTGGCAGGCCTTGAGGTCAAGTCAAAGTGCCGGTCGTCCATTGAGCTTGCGGGAAACCCGTCAGTCGAATTAGCTGAGGTCTTGCCTCGCCGAAATCAATACGTCCACTGCTTCATTCTCAGTATGTGGGTAACGTTATTTTAGTAACGCTCGCGTCACTAGCGTCAAACATAATCTAAAGGAAACTTCCACTTACTAATTGGTAAGAATGTATAATGTAAAATTCCTGCTGCAAGTATTCAAACAATCAAAGAAATATGGAATAAACGACGACAACATTCGCTTAGATGATTTTACAGTATCTAACAGTGATTTACAATACTTGTGTTTACTGCAAACCAAACCATATCTAAGATTATTTTCAGCCGACACTGATCAGCCAAAACATTATGACAACCTGCTTAAGTGTGTTGGTCCACATTTGAAACAATATGGTAGCAATTCGGTATGGCAGGTTTCCGGAGGTATATGGCACAAGATTTTTACGCTTAGATCACGCTATTCCCTTAAATTACGGGCCGATGGTTTGTGGGCGCGGTGCCTGGGAACGAGCATCTTAGAAACGTGGAGACTGGTCGGCTGTTCGAGTGCTATTATAATGAGCTTTTGTGAAAAGTAGTGAAACCACGAGTAAGCTACGAAGTGGTAGACTTCAGCCCCTCATCACAGAACATAGAGGTGGCAGGATTGCCCGTTCTGTAATGCTGGATAGGCAGCAATCAGTGGCAGATCTGACGGCAGAGCACAATGCTGGTGAAGGCTCTAGTGTTTTCGAGGTCACGAATCGCTGCCGTATTGCGTTCCAAAGGTGAACCAATACGCCACTAAGCAGGTGCTCAAAGTTTTGGCTGATGTGTATAAAAGCTTGCTTGGAGCGGACAACCCATTCCATTCAATACAGCAATTCTCCATGAACTAACTTTCAAATATTTTAATAGAATAGAGAGTAAATTAACAGCACGGAATAACCTTATCTGAATTCCATCCTTTATTAAATTGTTAAAGCATCTGCATACCCCTAGATTAGCCCTCGCTTTGTTCTACTCTTTTGTCGAGTATGCTATCCTAGCTCATGCGTAAAGACTATTTACTAAAACAAATCTACCGAAAAAACTAAAAACACTAGCAGTCAACTTAACTGCACTTTATCAGCAGCGTAGCCCTTTCCAATATAAGGTGAGCCGTGTCCTTTAAAGTAGAGACTCGCAGCAGTTTATTTCCCACGTCCTATGTGTGGTTAAGAAGAGTGTTGGCTCTTGCTTGAAATCAGGAAGCAGCTTCAACATCGAGCTCATTCTAGAAGTAACGGCGAATGCACAAGAAGTTTAAATGTAGGATACTACCAGCATACAGAACTCTGGGGTTTAAACTAAGCGTACAGTTACTACCAGGTAATGACTAGAAATAGCCGGCCCCAGTAGCGCGGTTTAGCGAGCTGGCTTCGCGTTGCAGGGGTTGCCGGTTCGACAGATAGATTTGTTACATCCGAAACTACTTGCTTCTCAATGGAGTGAACACTATTTACTATCATCGGAATATGTTGTGAATAATTTTCTGATCTCCATACGAGATTCCCGTTCAAATATTACAAGACATTTCCCGCAAAAATTCTTCTCAGATGTTCTGCAGGATCAGTTTTTCCATCAGTTCCAGCAATCTACATCTACTACATCTACATCCATACCCTGCAAATCACAAATCACAAACATTGTGGGTGGCAGAGGGTGCTAAGCACCAAATTCTAAACCCGTGCATTCCAATCCCGAATAGCACGAGGAAAGAAGGAATACATTAAAGCATCAGTACGGCATCTTATTTCTCGAATTTTATCCTTCCGGTGGTTGCGACCTAAATATGTTGGCGGAAGAAGTATTTCGTTGCACTCGTAAATTAAAGATTTTCACATATTCTCCAATAAATTCAGACTCAAACTACGTCGCCTGTCTTCCAACTATCCCAGCCCAATCGATGTATCAATTCTTTCATAAGAGCTGTAGCAACCCGTCACGAATCGAGCGGCCCTTCTCTGCACCCTCTCCACTGGGTCGATCAGGCCCTTGCGATACGGATCCCAAACTCCACAACAGTAATCCAGATGCGGACGCACTAGTTTTATACGCCATCTCCTTTGTTTGAGCATTACAATTCCTCAGAATACGACCTATGATTCGCAATTTAGAAATAGCCTTGCCTACGACGGAAGTTAGTACAAAGCAACATGAAATGGGACTTGCACATATCACCCCCAGATACTTCAGGAAATCAACCGTGTCAACAGCTGAAGTGTTTATTTTGTACTCGTGAGCAATCTGATTCTTTTGTTACTTATTCGCATTGCCTTGAACTTTTTGCAATTAAGTGTAAGCTGCAATTTACGGCACCATTCGGAAATCGCATCTAAATCGCAGCTCAACTTCTAAGCAATCGTCGGAGCACCTTATTTCCCTATAGATAAGTGCATCGTCGGCAAAAAATCGCAACCAGCATCTGACGCTGGTCACCGAGATCGTTTATAAGTATTAAGAAAAGAAGTGGTCCTATTATACTTCCTTGAGGAACCCCCGAAGTAACATCTATCTTAGAAGAGGCTTCCCCGTCAACGACTTACTGAGAACGACCAGTTAGAAAATCACGTATCCATTCGCTAAATCTGATACGGTATACCGTATGCTCGAATCTTATCTAAAATTCGGTTGTGTGGTACAGAATCAAAAGCGTAATGAAAATCCAAGAAAATTGCATCAACTTGTGAACCTGCATTGATAACTTCATTACGTCATATGAAAATAGGGCCAATTGTGTTTCACACGATCTCTTCTTCCGAAATCCGTGTTGACACGGTGAAGTAACTCGTTCTCATTTAGAAAATTTCATAACGTTAGAGCATATACATGCTCCAGAATTCTACTGCTGAGATGTTAGTGATATGGGTCGATAATTTCTAGGATCACTCCGATCTCCTTTCTTGAAAACGGGAATTACCTGGGGTATTTTTCAGCTAGAAGGTACTTTTTTCTCTTCTAAATATTTCCGGAATATATCTGACAGAAATGGTTAAATTTCTTCTGCATATTCAGAAAATTCTCTTACCGGTATACCGTCGGAACATCGCACATGGAAGAACAGATCCGGCAGAACACCAGAGAAGAGTTTTTGTCATCTGTACGCCGGGAAAGACTGAATTCTCACGATATTCAATGATTTAATTATTTTATTTCGCAGCTAAATCCAGTTCTGCCACTGCCTTTTGGTAGTGGTATGTGATAATTAGAATCCCGATCAACAACAAGTTTGAATGAAATTTACTAAAACAATTTTGTTTTCAAGGTCACCCTTTTGTGATCCCGTGGGTCATCAGATTCCACAATTACATGTGGATCCCACGCGTGCTGACACCATGTGACTTATACTGGTTGCCTCATTCGCTTTTTATGTGGGAGATATATCAAGCACTAGCGCAATACCACACAAGCTGATGCTGTCTCAAATATTTAACATCCTCTGATATGAGCTCTGATAGGAGAATTCTGGATCGCCAACAACGATCAATGCATCACTGCTCTTACAACAGGATCAACATTAATATCGATTTCGTCACGAATCATCCCTTCTCATCTTAATCATGTATGCGAGTCGAAGCAGTTGACCTCTATATATGTCTTAAAGACTCGAGGCACCGATTCTTTGAATTCTTCTACAATAACACTTCGATCAGAGATGAAATGTCATTTTTTGTGATTGACGAAAAAATAATCAATTTGCGAAGTAGTTTTTGTGTGTGCCATTACTGAAGCCGTACAAATCAGTTCTGTTAAGGATTCTCACTAAATGTCAGGCTCTATCAGGTTTTCTGTGAATCTCGAAATTTAAACTAATTGATTAAATTTTGTGTGAAGCAAGAAATGTTAGAGCATACTGAAATTACTTGAAACGTCTTACCCAGCATAATTATTTCCTTGCTATAAGCCACCCATAAAAATTCATTAACGAGAACCGATTGCAGGTGAAACTTGAATGAAGATGGTCTGTCACTGATGCAAGAAACAATACTAATAACAAATCATCAGCTAACTGCTAATGGAAGATATTCGCGAATTTTAAATACCGCAACTTCTTCGTGATACAAGCAAAGTTAGAAATGAAAAAAAAAAAATATGCGCAGCCTAACGGTTAAAATCAAACATTTTTTGCAGGTTATTTATTAACAATTTACTAAACCAAAATTAGAAATTGGTTCCAAGTTCATCTGCTAATATTGTTACTTAGCGTGTAAACTATTGCAGAGTAATGATTGAAGTGTAAAATACGGGATAAACCACCTGCAAGTAGCCCCTGTACAGTAAGTGATATGCCCAAGGTCACATTTAAGCGCTATCTCTCTAGCCATGATAATAGTATAGAGTTACGTGGCAGCTGCCCATCTGTACTTTATCTATGTAGGAAAGCTGACAGCACAGCCACACGTAGATGTGCCAGCAATACCTCGTCATTCATGACAGAGGGCTCTATGGGTTAAAAATTTTATTTATTGCAATGTCATGCGGAACATGAGCCACTACTATTCACGAGGAATTAATAGCCTACAAGTATGAGATATCAGTTTGTTTGATACAGATAATCCATCAAATTCTCTCATTATCACTATACTGGAGGAGTATAAATTTTGATGGATATAATAGTCCATTTGTTAAAATTCGGTTCACACTAATCAGATTTTTTTTTTTTTTTTTTTTTTTTTTACAATTTAAAAAACTAAGAATTTTTAGACAGGCAGAAAATTTAAAGGTTAATTCCTGACAACTTGATTTTGTCAGCACCTGTGTGGTGAGGCGTGGTGTTTGTTTACAGATTAATCTTTCAGATAACTAGCTTCACTAGTCTTATAAACGATATTCTGCTTAATTGTAGTGTAGTGAATTTGCTATTAAATCTAAATGGCGAGACTCGCACTTTCCAACGTTAAGCTTTCGGTATGTTAATATTATCAATTTTCTACGACTTAACGTCTTTAAATATTAGTTAGTATTAATGTAAATAATTACTAGCTAGCGATATTTTAAAATGATTTCTAGAAGAAAGTAATTTGATTGGTATGGACAAATCTCTAATCCATTTTTAGCTTTGGTAGCATTTGGCTTTATTATTTAGTACACAGGTCTAGTAAAATTATTTTACACTTTTGAATTTATACTGATAATTCAGGAAGCATCGTTCTGCTTCTGATTTTATTATGAAATTTTTTTACATCACTTGTAAGACCGTTCACCTCTACTCGCTACCAACGAAATTTTCGCTTCTCAAACCTGATTATTTCTGTTGTATATTCCGTAATTACAAATTTTATTTTTAAAATGTTAAGTATTAGATTAAATAACTTGATTAAATTCTTATTCTGTTAATTCTGCGAATACGTATATAGCTATAACTCCGACCAAAGTTGATTTCTGTGTAAACGAAGCGATTTGTCTGTTGAAACATGATTCAAACCCATTTACAAAGAATACATGGAAGACTGTTGTGTAATCTTCGGCAACTGAAAAAAATAACTGGAAACAGTGTCTTTAACTGAATTTGTTTTGTAAGGTCTATTAATGTGTAATGTTTACTGCAGGTTTATGCACCTAACGATTGCACAGAAGGCTTATTATCAGACACTTTAAACCTCGATGATCTAGATATGTTAAGTTCAGTTACTTAAGGTACCATTGCCCTTTCCATTTTGCAAGGATCGCCAAGTGTTCGCTGACCCGCTGACGAGCGAGGTATTACCCGCGTGTTTGCGCAGTCAGCGTCTGGTTGGCGCCTGGCGTCTTTTGAGATCAGCGCGTGTAACACACGCGCCGCTACTCTCCGCTCCCCGCCGCCTTACGCAACATCAGCCGTTTCAATTGCTGCATAACGAACACCCAGTTTTTTTCTGCAGATGTTCACTGTAGTACGGGCTATTCATATTGACTGCAGATCTTTTTAAACAGGGCAAATATGCACCACCAGTAAATTCCGTGAGAGGCCAATGCACTTTTGCAGCCATGCCGTCTACTGAACAATCAGACAAAGCGAAAATCCTGATTATATGTTCAAATATTACACAGAAATTTGCCAATATTCACTTACCTCTCTTTGAAAATTACTATGTGAACATTTGAACAATCGGTTCAGTAATTTTCAAGTATTAACAAAATAGCGGGCCATGTCAATATCGTGACAACGAGCTACTTAACGAAATAAAACCAATAATGAAGTCAAGAAAATATTAATTGTATCTTGTCATTAGACGCCAAAAGTGTCCAGTAACGAGATAGTTTTACCTTGCAGTATATCACGTAGAAGATTTTTTTTCCTATCTTGTATATATTGGTGAGCGTATGCTGAAACGCAGTTTTCGAACACCGATACCCTCGGAACAATTTTTTGTTGCCAAAAAACTCAAAATTTTGGTACTTTTTTCAGTTTTTCGTCTATAACTCCTTCCTGATGAATCCTAGCAAGAAATACTTTATTTACAATCTGAAAGAGGACAAAATTTCCTACAACTTTTTTATACAAAAGGTTTCTTGCAGGAACATAGTACAACCTTCGGATTAAACTCAGATGAAGCGTCTTTTATTATTGTAAGTAGAATATGGCTGGACGAGCCTTTACTTGATTCTCATTGCAAGAGGCAAGTTTCTCGACTCAGCCATGCTTGCATTTAGTGGTACGTGCGTACTGAGTGAAACGTTGCCGCATCTGATGTTTGTGTCAACCGTGCTTGCTTGAATGCATTTTTTTGGACAGATTTCGTAAACATTTCGAATCTGAGCCTTTCAATGTCCTACAAGCAATTTGTCCGCACAGTTCCAAGATGAGCTGTTCCCCTGCGTGTTCTCCAGATGCTAGTCTTCGGAGGCTAGGAGTTCTGAGAAGTTAGCTTGCACGTTATTTTCAGATGTGGTTGGTATTGAAAGAGGCTGTAGAATTTTTCTTTCCCATCGCCGAAAAATGATATTGTATCATATCCTGTAAATTCATGGATGAAGAAAACACGTGCGGGCTCAAACTTGAAATAAATGGTTGAATCCATAAACCTGCCTCCTTGCCTTTACCTGGTTTCTGGAAGTACAACTTCTCGTGTTACAAAGTTCCATTAACAGAAAAAGCAAACCAGTAAACTCACTTAGAATTATCACATTCTGTAATACCCGCGTGAACAATCAAACCAGTTGAATCTTCTTTTGCCTATTGAACTCGATTGCCCAAATTTTCAGTTTTTGCATTAGTATCAAAATTACACGGTTCTTGCTGCTCATTTGGGTCGTCACTGCAGCACTTGTTTTTCCCTGCTGAATTATGATATTTTCAAATGACGAAGCCTTTCAGATGACTCAATTCCTCCCTGCGCAGCATCACTTCGGTATCCGTTAAATATAACTCATGTTGAATCTATAGCGCTTTCTCAATTATGCTTCATATTTCCCACATATGGAGCCAAGGGTTTCACTATGATGCCACATAACCCTATGCAGGAGGCATCCTCCGGCTACAACGAAACTTTTTATGTTGGATGTTACATTTTGAGGAGATGTAATGCTTAATATTAAGAAAATTTTGTCCCTCGAAGAACGGAGCGAATTCGAATAGAAAACTGTTTCAAACCATTGAAAACAAAAAAAAAATATTCATGACTAGTTTTTGATTATAATTATTATTATTATTATTATTATAAGATGCTTTCAGAGATATATTTCGGAAGAAGTTGATGACAAGTGGAACAAGCCAAGACGAACACTCCAACAGAAGACACGGTATACTCTGGACAGAGGCATAAAGAATAAAGGAGTTCTGGGCCCAAAAGAAGATGAAACTCGTTGCCAAATGCACAAAGGCTTAACGTGGTCCTAGTTGGCCTCAACGAATAAATAAAATAAATAACTTCATTTTGACTGTGTAAATAAACTGTGTCATAGCATTATGATTTCAATTTTGCTAATCCGTTTTTCAAGTTGCTACAAATACCGTCAGTAATAGAGCGGTCTGGTAGCTCAGTGGTTAAGGCGTCTGAGTGGAGATCGAAATCCCGGTCTGATCTGTGATTTTCAAATGCCATCAAACCAACCTTCAGCTCTGCCACAGCTTGCTGTGTAATATGAAGCAAGCCAGAACATTTCTGTCATTCGGATTCCTCGTTAGGCTGTATGTTCGCTATACCCGGTACTATTACCTGGTTAGTACACACGAAGTTTTTTTAACTGCTTTACGTCTCTTTTTAACATCGAGGTCTTTAGAGACGGGAAAGGATGGGGGGCAAGGAATGGGAAGGAATTCGGCCATGGCCTTTTGAAGGAAGCATCCCGGCATTTGCCTGGAGTGATTTGGGAAACCATGGAAAACCTAAATCTGGATGCCCGGACGGGGATTCGAACCGCAGTCCTCCCGAATGCGAGGCGAGAACGCTAACCGTTACACCGCCCCACTCGGTTACACACAAAGTGGCGCATTGCACGGCGAATCACCTGACGGTCGAACAATCCTTCGGGATCTCCCGGCCAACAATGCCACTTGATTATTGAAATGACCGTCACTAATCGAAGTATAGTACATATACAAACTATATCATACAGAAATACATATATATCAACTATATATACAGAGGTCCTTGTAAATTTGAGCGACAAAGTAGGTAACAACCCAACTTATAGGAAAAATGTGAAATTTTGCCGATTTTTGATTAACTGTAGCCCGCTTAATTTTGATTTTTGAATAAAGTTTTAATACAAAAGTTGTAGGGAATTTTGTTTTCTTTCAAATTCTAAATAAAGTATTTCTTGCTAGAACTCATCATAAAGGAGTTATAGGCAAAAAACTGAAAAAATACTAAAATTTTGCCGTTTTTTGGCCACTTAAAATTGGACCGAGGATGTCGGAGGTCAAAAACTTGGTTTCTGCCTACTCTCACCAATACATACAAAAAAAAAAAATCTACGTGGTATGTTTGTGAGACCCCTTTTTACGACCACGTTACTGGACTAAAAATGAAAGGTGGAGATTTAATACCAGAAATATTTTATGCACAACTCATAAGCCTCTTAGGATGCAAGAGCTTTCATTTTGTCGAGCATTTCTTTTATGTTAATCATAAAGTGAAATTTATTTCATCAGCTGAAATCATCATCAGTACTTGCTGATTATGGGAGGACGTTAGTATGAATAAGTAGTTTTGCTAATCACATTCGGAAGGGTTTTCTGTTTCGCGACGCGACGCTCAAACCCGTGAAGTCATTACCTCTCTCTGTTCTGCTGCAGAGTCTGGAGCTCTCAAATCAAAGATACATCACGGTGCACGTTTCTTTGTCATTTCACAACACACAAATATCTTGAACTATATAAGACAACAGATAATTGAAATATACCGTTTGAAAAGAATGGTAATCTCCATATTTCCACTTACATCTTGGTAGCAATACAACATTTGTTGTCGCTCAGAGTAAAATTCACGGGGAAAATTAATTCTGTAACTATCTCCGCATAAGGCATAGTACTGCTCCAATAAGTGTATCTGACAGTAAAAGATTACCATATTTAAATATCCAGACGTGCTAAAAAATGCACTTTGTAAGAAAACAAAGATTCACTAAAGTGAAGCCATCAACAAATCAAATTTTGACAGGTGTTATTGCTCAGTACAATCGAGATTTATATAAATTTGTCACTATGAAACATCGTCGCAAGTATTTTTACATTTAGAAGGGACGAAGATTTACACAAAAGACATGTGGCATACCTTGAAGCGCAGTGGGCCCAGCGGAGGCTTTGCGTATGGCACGCCCTGGAAGCTGCAGTAGGGCAGTCCCCACACAGTCAGCGCCCGGCGACCACGCAACCTGCCGCACGCAGCTGACACCTCCACCGTTTCGTCGCCACAAGACATAGCCGCCGCACCTGATCACTGCCAACATTACAATGAAAAATAACCCTAAAGAAATTTAAATAAGAAGCTTAAAGTAAGTTGAGAAATTGGACATCTTTACCCGCACCATGTACCCCGCGGGTACGGTGAAGTCACCGAGTAGTCAAAGATTTTGTACAACAAAGAGTGTGAAGAAATAAGCAGATGCCAAGCAGCGTGACTAACTTTAAAATATTATGCGCTGTATTTTATATTAATAATAAACGAACACCTGCATTATCAGCGAATTTAACATTACGTATTATTTTCTGTTATTGATTAATGATTAATAATGTAACGGAAGAAGTAATGTTTTCGGCACATCAGCGAGAAAATAATTATGAAATTAATTTGTTATTTATAAAATTTTACAACAAAGTTAATTTTGTCATCGGATACAACAACTGTGGATTAAAATAATGATAATTTGTATTTCTTTACACGTAGAATCCAAAGAAGTTTCGCTTCTGTAGAGTGGCGGAGTAAGCACTTGTTTTTTATAATGTGCAAACTTTAAAGTAATTTTGTCGATGTGAGCAGGTCTAAAATAAAGGCATGAAACTTAATTCTGTTAATTTGAAGATTTAATTTGAAAACCATTTACAGTTATGTCTTATGTAATCTCACCCTACACCCGTCAGAACTAATGACAAGGGTACAACAAATATTTACATTACACAAAATTATATGCTTGGCACACTATTCTCCTTTTGATTTTCCTCCTTTCTTTCAAAACATTAACCAAAAAACTTCCCTAATCTAATTTTTGAAGATCTCATGTGTAAAATAGAAAGAAATTATTATTATTATTTTTATCAATGTACTTCCCTAGCGGTTAAATCATAATTGAAACTACTTTTTTCATCGTCAGTTTCTAAACTTGTTTTATGCAATACTCACTCTTCCTCTCCGAAGATGGTTTATTAATCTCTTTATATGCATTTTTAACTACTTCTTGAATTTGTAGGTATAATAATTCTATTGCTATTTATTTTTCCCAGATGTTACATTAAAAAATAAATCTAAACTGGAATTTTGTTTTAATGCATACCAAACTATAAATCGTTGTAAGTATGTGTAGTAAGTTCAAGGCAAATCAATTTTCTTTTTCTGAACAGTTAAACAGTTACTAAAGTTATAAAAGAAGCCTTTTTCTCACCCCTACCTGTTTCTTACAGCCTCTTTCTAGTATTTTTTTTTTAATTCTCTGCTAATCTTACTCAATTTTGTTTTATAAATGGTAATATAAAAAATCTTATTTATTTAGACTACTACTTCCATGTTTTTCAACTCTGCCTGCTTCCTTTTCCTTTCAAACTCCACAAATGAAGTGTGTTCCTAATATATATTCCCGGGTACATTATTTGTCAGAAATCTGCATTACGCCAACAATTCCGATAATTTTGAAGCCCGTGATTCTGTTCTGTTTTGGCGTGTTACTATTTCTTTTTGTAACTGCGTTTGCAGTAGCTCATTTTTACGGTTTGAAAGATTAATGAAAAAGGCAGAATGAATATTAGTAGGGAAGAGCAGTTATGGTACTTTCTTTAAAACTAGCAGAGCTATAATATTTTTTCTGATTTTGAATCAATAATGACTTTTAAACTATCATTTTAAAAAATACGGGGAAATTTAGCATAGAATGAAACCAATAATGCGATAAAGAAATGGAATGAAACAACTGAAGAGCGAGAAAAGTCTTACTACTTTCGTAATCGTTTAACACTCCTGCAAAAACTAGTGATTTTTCTTTAATGTACTATGCATAGCGAGATAAAAATGGCATAACGGGGGCCACTTTTGAAGAAATGTGAGATTAGTTTATTTATGGAAGGAACACATTATGGGAAGAAATAAACTGCAGCAACAGAGATTATAGAACGCAGATAAATATTAATGCGTATAAGGAAATTAACAAACCATCTTCCGAGAGAAAGAGAGAAAGATTAGAGACTTAAAAAGGTAATGTTAATTATAGTGCAGCTACATGGATGATAAAGAGTTATTTAATTCCCTTTTATTCCACATGTCAAATATCTAAAAAACTGTTTTAGGGAAGTCCAATGTCACAGCGCTTGGTTGCGAATCCTGTGAAAGAAAGCAGCGATGGCACAAGATAGATTGTGGCACGTGGTGTACTGCATAGCTATGCGCGAGAAAAAAATCATGGGATAATAGACGATATTGCGCTCTGTAGAACTGCTGTACAGCTCCTGTGAAACCGATTGATCTCTGTCAGTATGTTGCCAGCAGATGTTACTTGATAAGAATGATCGAAAGTTGTTTATCATCATTATGAAACACACTGAAATAGTCCGTAAATAACTTATTTTTATTGAAAGTACAGTTATAATATTAAAAGTAATATTACACGAACCACCATAGCAAAGGGACAATTTTAACCACAACAAAGTAAATAGCTATTGTTTCACCACTTTTTAATTTCCAGCTGTCGTGTATTCCGCACACGTGGCTCTACGTAGGTATCATGGACTTTAGAGGCGGTAGAGGATTTGGGGAAATGAATTCGGCCATGGCCTTTTGAGGGAACCATCTCAGGATTAACCTGTAGCGATTTTGCGAAACCATGAATAACCGAAACATGGATGGGCAAACAGGTATTTGAAACCACGTCCTCCCGAATGGCAGGCTCGAACGCTACCGCTTAGCAATCCTGATCGGTAATGAGGAGTTAGAACAGCGGGGATTCACAGCGTATTAAAAATACAGAAGGCAAGCTTCACCAAAAGTGAAAGTCGCATTTAGTACTGCCTCTCATCGGACTAGGATTAGAACTGGGTACCTTCACTAACAAGCCTGGCGCCTTACAATCAGAACCATCAGACCGCTCTACCAGTAATGTAATTTGCTATCAAACTTAATTTCAGAACGGATTCAATACTTAACGGTTAAACTTCAGGAAATGAGTTACAGAAATATTTTCAAATTCTACACGAAACATACTGAGTGAACGTATACCTGGATAGTGTTAACGCAGTAATTCTACGAGTCATTCAGCGGGCATGCTGTGTACACCTCCTGATGCACTCTCTATAGGACCTTGACGGAGCAAAGATAGCTGCCAGAATAACAAACCTCGCTCGAGAACACAAACACCTCTCTTTACTTGCCGAACTTCACGCAGCGTAGAATGGTTACGAAGGCAGTAAAGGGGAAAAGCAGCTGTTTTGTATTTGAAACCACGGTATTAAAAAATGTTTAATTTAGATTTTAGAGAAACAGATTCAATGCTGAATATGATAGCGTCTGTGTTTAGCTGCTGACTTATGCCGGTTAGGGAGCGTGCATAAACCACGTAGCTCTATTTTGGCTTCTGTGAACCCCCCTCCCCCCCCCACGTAGCCCTACGTGGCTTTTGCCTCTACCCCCCCCCCCCCCCCTCACGTAACACGTAGCTTTTTTCCCTTTTGATTCCAGACGACATTTTTTACCGTTTTCTCTTGTCAGACAGTTGTAAATTACATACGGAGATAATTAACTGAGGGAAATAAATATTCACATGATGTTGTGAGTTCCGTTCCTCATTTTAACTGTGAAAAATGTTATGAAAGGAAAGCTACGTGGCCTGGCTCGGAACCCCCCCTCCCCCCACGTAGCCCAGCGTAGCCTTCCAGCCACCCCCTCTCCCCCTGGACCAAGCCACGTAGTTAGTGCACGGTCCCATAACAGAATAACGACACAAATTCCTTTCAAACTATTTCTACCCTTTCAGGCGAATAAAATTGTTAGCATAGTGTCTTACTATAGTTACCACATCTAATGTTTATTTAGTTACTAGAATTACGACTGTCGCAGAGTATTCAGCGGATCGAAAACAATGGGATTTCAGAATGGAGCGATTGGATGAGGATATGTGGTTCAATTCTTACACGCGCGCACGTCCATACATTACAAAGAAAGTTTTCAGTGCGTTCTAATAAGATGAATATGGTACCGCTATTACATAAACTACAAATGAAGCAGCTTTCGATCAGGTTTATGACACCGAGCCCAACCAAACGTTTGGCGCCCTAAGAGTTGGTAATCTCTCTGCTGTATGAAATAGTTCGAGCTTAAAGCATAACTCAAGACTTACGAATCCGGAAAAACAAGTAATAGAATCCGGTGACTATGCATCATCGTGTTGTACGATCTCATTGTCAAATCCTTCGCTGGAATTGTCAAAAATGTTCCTCAAACCTATAAATGATTTTGGTCCGGTGACATGTTGCATTGTTGTCCAGTTATTTTGGAACATGAGGCCCATGCATGGTTGCAAATGGTCTCTTGTTAGCTGAACATAATCCTTTCCAGTCAATTGCCTGTTCAGTTTGACCAGAGATCACAGCCGATGCCATGTGATCACAGCCCTTACCAGGATAGAGCCACAGTCAGCTTGCACAATGCATTCCTGACAAACTGGGCCAGAGGTCTTGGGTGGTCTGTACCAGATATGTTCACGGACCCAGGAGAGGCGCTGCAGCCGATGTTTTGTTAGCACAGGCACTAGCGTTGTCCCTACCCTGCAATATCCCATTAACGCCAAATTCCGCACGGACACGTCTGTCGTGCGTTACCACATTGACAGTTGCTGTACTGACCGTGTTGCCCGTCTGTTAACACTGACAACTCTTCATACCAAAATCAGGAGACAAGGGTCTCTTTCAGTTACCAGCAGAGGCTTCTATCATAACTGCAGAGCTGACGGGTATTTTGGAAGCACTTAAATATGCCAAGAGCTCTCCTGCCAAAAACTTTGTAATTTTATCAGACTAAAGATCGGCATTGTCCCTACTAAAAAACCACCATAGGCAATGGCACAACGACCAACGAGTAGATGACATTGTAAGCGTGGCGCAAGAGCTGAAACGCTCAAACAAGACAGTGGAATTTAAATGGGTCAAGGCACACTGCAACCTCTTCGGAAACGAGATGCCTGATCGGCATGCCAAGCTAGCTGCTTGCAGAGGTGTAAAACACTACAATACGATACGATTCGATTCCTTTTCCAGACGTAATTGGACATATCAAAGGCAACATAAAATTCAAGTGGAACACGGAATGGAAGAGCTCACTTACGACCAAAGGCGAACATTACGGGCGCATTCACCAGGAAATACCCTTCCATCAATGGTATGAAACACAAAAGCCCCCGCAGACTCAGTAAAATTCAACGATGACTGTTTCAAGCAACACCTTTACAGATTACACGTTATAGACTCTCCCAACTGTCCTTGTGGGGAAATTGAAGATATAAACTACCTCCTATTTGGCTGCCGATTGAAGAAGTTGGAAATTGATCATTTCTTAGATACCCTCATGAAAGTAGGAATTCCGTTGCCCACTTGCGCTACCTCACTCCTTGCATCTGAAGATTATACGGTTTATAAGATTTTGTATCTGCATATAGAAAATATGAGTATCACAATTTAAATAACTTGTAAATAACATGCACTTAATGGTATGATATTAGTATTGATAAATGACTGGTGGTATTCGGTATTACAAAAATGTAATGCACGATCTACCATTGTTATATTAAGGATGTTATCCTGTAAAATGGAAATGGATAATTGCATTTAATTGTTATTGTCCTATTATAGATATTATCCTATAAAATGAAAACGGCTAAAAGTATGATATCATTATTGTTTATTATTTATGTTCTTGCGTAAAACGAAAATGGTAATTGTAATTATTATTGGTATTCTATTGATGTTATTCTGGATAATGAAAACGGCCAATTGCATGATATTATTATTGTTATATTATTTAAATTGAAAACGAAAGTGGCTGTATGGGTACAAGCCCAAATGCCAACAAAATAAATAAATAAAAACACTGATAACTCGGCGCAGATGTAGCCGGTCTCTTTCATTGGCTTGAGATGTTCAGCCACTGAGTTGTCCCTGGCGACATAATGCCAGATATTACATATTCACGGCACACTCTTGACACTGAAAATCGAGGAATGTTGAATCTGGAACAATTTGCGAAATATAATCCCCACATGTCTGGCACAAACCAGCATTCCGCGTGCAAAGTTTGTTAATTCATTTTGTTTTCGTCTTGGTTGTTTGGGTGAAATCGCGTCAATTTTTCGAAACCAACTACCAAGTTGGCAATCTTCTGATGAAAGACAGGGATTGATGGCTGAAACGTCGGATTTAAAAAAAAAAAAAAAAAAAAAAAAAGACGCGTTTGCACCCGGACAACCAAAATAACATTGGCAACGCCCGCGGAATTCTACGCAAACAATTCACTTTGTTGTCCGTTTTCAAGTGAGTGAAGGGTTTCGGATTTTTTAAAAGCTTGTATCAACATAAGTTTTTTTTTTTTTTTTTTTTTTTTTTTTTTGTAACTGCTTTACGTCTCTTTTTAACATCGAGGTCTTTAGAGACGGGAAAGGATGGGGGGGCAAGGAATGGGAAGGAATTCGGCCATGGCCTTTTGAAGGAAGCATCCCAGCATTTGCCTGGAGTGATTTGGGGAAACTATGGAAAACCCAAATCTGGATGCCCGGACGGGGATCAACATAAGCACCTTCACTGTAACACGCAGGAAAGCTGCATAACCGCCAAAATCATTCATAATTTGTCATTTGTTCTTGGAGTAATCCCAGTATCTTCTATAAAATATTAAGCTGTTCTATATTTTTAATCGCGCTAAAATACTGAAGTCATGTCCGAAGTGGTTATCTTCAGTGCACCGACATTAATAGGTTGTCTGTATTGAATTTTTTTTATTTTATTTATTTATTTATTTTTTTGCCCGACAGGCTTCTTTATGCTATTCAACTTTATCATTCCTCTGTGGGTCGTGCAGAGTAAAACGGCAAATTTGACCAGTAAGTAACCTAAATCGATAACCTCAAACATCTTCCAGCAACCATAATGTGTGTGTATTCCGATTTTATTTGGACAAACCCTGCCAGATTAGCTAGATGGCGTGGCCTTTTTCGGATGATCGTTAACAGAATATTCGTACTCGTCGTTTTTTCAATTGGAAACGGATTGTCATGATTTCTGACAAATCCAAGACATAACATTGGAGAACTTTTTTAATGTGCTTCAAGTTAAAATAAAATACTTAGAGGAACCTTTGCTTTTAAGAATCATATTTTATTTCTATAAGGTAATTTTTTGTCACAAGCCTGTATTTTCCTTCATACTTAACCGAATTCAATGAATGAGGTCATTTGAAAGCTTATGGTCTCCACTTTGTTCACATCATATTTTAAGAAAGTAAGTTTTCGGAATTCGACCCTTAAAGGACAAAAATTCAATATTTCTAAAATGCTGTTTTCTGTGTTACAAGTCATTTATCTCCCTGGACATCTATCTAAAATCATTTAATGAAGTATCATTTTAAAGATTCAGATCTCCGCTTTAGTGGCGTCATATACCAAGACAGAAATTTTTCAGAATTCGACGCTTAAAGGCCAAAAGTATCAATATTTTTGTAATGCGTTTTTGTATCACGACCCATTTATCTTGCTTCATATCAAACCGAAATAGATAAATGAGGTATCATATTAAAGACTAAGGTCTCCGCCGTGGTAACATTACATCTTAAGAAAGGAATTTTTCGTAATTCGACCCTTAAAGGGGAAAAATGTAAATTTTTCTAAAATGCATTTTTTGTGTCTCGAGCGATTTATCTCCCTGGATATTTAAACAAAATCGATAATGAAGTAGGATTATGAAGAGTAATGTCTCAGCTTTGCGACATCATACATTAACAAAGAATGCTTTTGGAATGCAACCCTTAAAGGGAAAAAGTATAAATTTTTCTACAACGGATTTTAGTGTAACGAGCCATTTATTTCCTTCGATATCTAACCGATATAGATAAATGAGGTGCCATATTAAAGATTAAGGTCTCAGCCATAGTCACATTATATTTAAAAAAAGGAAGTTTTCGGAATTCGACCCTTAAGGGGCATAAATAACAGTATTTCTATAAAATACTTTTATTGTGTCTCGAGTCATTTATCTCCCTTGATAATTAAATAAAATTGATAAACGATGTATCATTTTACAGATTGTTGTCTTCGTAGGGTCTTCGGTTCCGTTAAAGCACATTTTAAGAAAGAAATTTTTCAAAATTCTACCCTTAGAGTGCAAAAGTATTAATATTTCTACAATGCATTTTTCTGTCGCGACCTATTTATTTCCCTTGATATTTAACCGATATTAATAAATGAGGTGTAGTTTTAAATATTAAATTATCCGCTTTGGTCACATCAAATTTTAAGAAAAAAACTTTCTCCATATTCAACCCTTAAGGGGCAAAAATATCATTTCTAAAAAATTTTATTACCTGACTTGATAACTAACCGAAATTGGTAAATGAGATATCATTTTAAATGCTTTGGTCACACTATATTTCTACAGCGTTTTTTTATTACAAGCGATTTATTTTCTTCGATACCTAGCCGAAATCGATAAATATAATATTGTTTTAAAGATTAACGTCTCCAGTTAGGTAAAATCATAAATTAAGAAAGCGTGTATGAGACAGTTTCGAGCCAGCAGCAGATATCACAGAGATATCAATAAAAAAAAATTATTCAATAAGTAGCTTTTCCGATATTTTTCTTTCTGTTGGGGCAACACTTTCGTTTTGCCATGCAATTCTAATGTATACATTTTATTCGCACAGCAACAAATATCACAGAGATGATATACTGCGTGCATTTTGTATTACAAGCATTAAACCTCATTATTCATCTAATTTTTTTCGCGAAATTTTTGCACGGGTCGTCTAGTAAGCACTTATTTCTACTGCACGGCAGAAGTTTCACTTGTGTTTGAAGAAAACGTTGCTATTTATATAACTAAATGAGTATTGCTATATGATTATGTCCGTTAATTACATGGCTGTTGCAGTCCTTCACCGTTAAGGTACAATAAAGAGATTTTCAGTGTTGGAAGGAATGAGCCAAAATGGATTGCGTGATTGAATAAACGAGATCACATCCGTTCTTTGCAGTAATGTGTGTTAAACTATACCATTGCCAATACAAGTTATAGAGGAAACCCTTCCGCATTTTCCCTCTTGGATAGAAGTATTTATCGCCATGAAACAGCATATCGAGAATTCAGAACGTAATTTTGAATTTCCTATTATACATAATTTTTTTTTCTAAGTGGTATTAAAAGAAACCTGCACAAAATTTGTAAAATAGAGGTTTTGTTCTAACATTTTATGAGCTATCTCAGGCATATGCAGACAAATGACTAATGATATCTACAAATGGTGACCGGATTTTTAATCAGTTCAAGAAAAACTAATCCTGCTAGGCTAATATTTATCCTTACTCCTCAAATTATATCTGAAGCTCGGCTGCTTCTAGTCGCTTTATTTGTTGTTCAGTCAATGTCTATTAATTGCACCCATAACTTTACAGCAATCACTTTGCAAATTTTCCTCATTATGTCTCTGCTGCCCATGTGTTGTTGCTAGTCTTCCATCGGGGGCCTACCCAGGTGGTGGATAGGCGTATGCCCACCAGATACGGTGGGTACCTGGGAATAAAAAAACTAGCTAAAGGAAGAAAAACTTGAAAAAAATTACCTCGTCCTCCAGGTTGTTGGGTGTTTTTTTTTTAGATTTTTTTTTTTTGGCAATGGGCCAGCTCCCTATTCATAGAAATATGAAATGCTAAAAAGGAAAACAATATGCCTCAGAAAAATTGGAACTTTGGACACCGTAATTCTGTCTCAACTGGTGTTCTTCAAATTTCTTTTAAATTTTTCACACAGGTATTGAAGTTTCTTTCAGCCATTTACTAACGGCATCCTATGTATAATGTTAATAAGCACAAGCGATAGTGGAAAACCTTGTCCCATTCCTTTCTTTGTTTTAGCATGATCTCTGTCTTGCAAAATGTTAATATGCGTGTTGTAACAAACTTTGTATTCCTATTATATCCTGGGGGTAGCCTTTGTTTAACAATCCTAAGGAATTTCATTCTATTGACAGTATCAAAAGTATTTTCATAATCAACGATAGCCGAGTATTTCGGTATGGTGAAAACTATCTATTGCGCCATCATGAAAATATAGTCTGTACATAATTTTCCCTTTCGGGAGCTATTTGTGCATTATTCAAAAGAGCTTATGCTTAGTTACTCACCTTTCTGTATATATCTTGTGTGATGCACACAGCATACTTACAATTTTCAGTTTTCTCCTTTTTTGAATATGGGTCATTAAAGTTACATTCCATCTCTCTGGTATGCACACGTCAAATAACGGTTTAAAAATAATAAACGAAATTTTAAATTCATCTCAAGCGAACTTAAACAGTTGTGTGTTCAGGTTATTAAACCCAGTTTCTTTAATAATTCAAATACGTCGTTTATCTCATTCTAAGATATTGGATATTTTTTTTTTTCCTACAGTGATATATATTGTTGTATGGCAGGGAAGGTGGCGAATCTTTATTGATCAACGTGTCATTTTTTTCTAAAGAAATGTCGAACGAAGCTATGACATGCCATCAATCGTGAATTAGAGATTAATGGTTAAACAAATTAAAATAATGTCACTTAAAAACTTTATATTTACACCCAGAAACACATTTTTACACTAATCAATATTAAAATCAAACAGTTTTGTGTTTATTTAAGTAAAATGACTCACAGCTATAGATGGATGCAAATATTGTTAAGATAGCAAAATCCAGCTTCTTAAGACAGCAAAATTTTTCTGGAATTGAATTCCAAGTTTCCATAATATGGAATTGTCATTTTTACTCATATTGCTTGATAGTCTTGCTAATTCGTTTAATTTAAACTCCTTCCTCATTTCAATGAACTTTAAAGTCCATATTGAAGTACCCTGGAACTTAATCAGATGCATTTATTTTTTTTCAATTTCGAACCAATCAAATTTAGACAAGTTCAGTATATTACGTGAAGTGACATCAGGATACATAATAAACTTGTGTTTCAGATAATTCTTTGAAATGAGAAAATGTCGATGAAAATTCTGCGACTGAAGAGTTAATAACTAAAGATAATTCTTCATCGAGTTTTAATTGGTCTGGTTTTTCGTGTAAATCCAAATTTCTGGCGATTTTTTTTTTACGTTTGGGAAATACTTGTAATTATTTGAGATAATAGCGTTACTGAAAAATTGCAATTTATCCTCTAAAGTACGAATGACATTTGTCATAACGATAATTGTTTTGTTTGCGCCTTGAAGCTTCACATTCAATTCAATTTTGAAAGCCATATAACATCGATCAATTATTCCATTTTTCCCTCATGTTGTAAAAAGTCTGATTTCTTTCAAGAAATCAACAAATCTTTGAAGTAGGTTACCGTCGCTCAACCTGCGAACGTTGTTATACATCAGTAAGTCATTGACTTCATCCATCAAAGCATTAAATTTTTGCTTATTTAAAGCCTGCGACGATATAAGGTTCACTATATTTGTGACTACGTCCATTATATTATCAAGGGAGGCGAATCCACCCCTTGCACACAAGGTTTGTTGATAATGATACAGTGGAATTCAAGAATCGGATAAACTGATGAAACCATTTATTTCGGCCACCGTACTTGGATCAACATCAGTTTTCGAAACTGATTTTGCTCAAATCTATTTCTTCCTCAGTAAGTGAATTTATAACTGCTGTAAAAATATCTGTGACCTTAGTAGTTGCTGGTAATGATGTTATCGCGATTAATTCTTCCTTGATCTCGTTTACTACACAAAATCGATCTAAAACAACTAAAGGAACAGATATAGCTACATCAGTACTTTCGTCAAGACAACGATATAAAAGATGAGATTTGTTTGTTGTTCTTTTACATATTCTATCTTTTACGGTGTTTCTGGATAAAGAAGAATCTGATACACTGAATTACCTTATATTTATTTTCAAAATTCTTCAAAAAGTGAAGGAGAGTATGTTAACCAGGCTTCTATCAAAAATTCTCCCTCACTAGAAGGTTTAGCATGCTGAGCCGAAAAACGTGCGGCACTAGTTTGACAATCCTTGCTAACACACATTATCATAGACGTCGATTGTTTCTCTTTAACTACACAGGCAATGAATTCTTTACGCTCTGGTTCGCTTTTTTGACAAAGATTTGTTTCTTAGTGCCGTTTTATAGGTGATGTTCTACATACCACTGTTCAATAACATAAAATGCACCGCTTTATCACCTTTGTTAATCATGCCATATTTTTCACTCCATAATAGTCAATTCTCTGTAACACTTTTTTTTTTTTTTTAACCAATCTAGCCATATTGAGTAGTTGCAAATGTAGCTCAAACATAAACAAGCAGCTGTGTTAACGAAATTAGTTGAAAAACCGCAAGAACTATACGTAATTGGTAAAAGCAGTCAACAACGTCAATAAAAACTGAATCAGTTAGCTTAGTGCCCCTCGCGCCGCCTGTGCTTTCTCACTTCGTCCGTTCGGTCAAAAATTCCCTGGAAATCTACCCCTGTTGCGCAATCTGTTGTCATTCGGCACCGGTAGTTTGGTTCACGAGGAACTCTTACTGTGGTCTGAAATTATGTAGGAAAAAAAGAAAACATATCGATTAGATACCTACTTAAAATGCCATGTCCAAATTATTTGGTCGCGTGCCATCATCGGCACGCGTACGATTGGTTCGCCATTCCTGCTATATGGTCTTGTTTAACAGTCCAGAGGGCAGTGAAATATCGTAACCAATTTCTCGCAAGTTTGGGATTGTGAATGAATTTATATTTTTTTCTATCTTATTCATATATCTCAAAACTCTAAACTCTTTCCTATCTGCAATTAAGATCATGTTCTATATCGTTTAAGCAGTTCTGTTAGCTTTGTCTATCTTTCTTACTGCTCTCTTAACTATAGCTGTTCTGTACTTAGTTATATTTTACACAGCAACATTTTCCAAATGTTTCAGATATGCCTATTTTTTCTCTTTAATCATCGTTCCAATACCATTTCACATTTTCAATCCCCGTTTCTGGTATATAATTTTATACATTTTCCTAAGGCTTTCAATGCAGCTCTTGTAAAGTTTTTAATTATTTTCAATTCTTTACTAAGTTGATTCTGCACCGGAACTTTAACTAGAATATGATCAAGTTTTCGTTGGTAAAGAAGACATACTTTCTTCTTTTGACTGACGTAGCTTGACTCTTTTAGAAGTTTTATAATTGATTTTATTTTGTGCCATCTCTAAAGCATTCCCAATCTTATAATAAGTAAAACGTGAAACGTGAATCTTTTCCTCCGCATACCCTCGTGTCTTGTACAAACTTTATTTTTTGATTTGCTAAAGAAAACGCAGTTACTGATCTGTCACAATTAAGGTTGGAAAATTCAATCAGTAATTTTTCATTAGAAATTATTACTTGCCCTCCATGTGGTCTAACCACATTTTGTAAGTGGCTGTTTCCCACTCTACAATTTAGGTCCCCTGCAGTAACTATATAATAATTTTTGTTGGTGGCACTCAGAGCTTCTTTTAGTTTACCACAAAAAACCTGCGCGACTTCCAATCGTCCTGAATGGAAGGAAGATTTCGCCATTATTGGTTACCAGCCCCATAGTTGGATTAGTCGCGTGGCAGGTCTGCCGCCTTCAGGCCTTGTGGCCGGGCCTCTGTCTGTAGGGGTGTCTCCCTTAAGCTGGATACCCACGGCGCGTGGTTTTGGAGACCGCGCTACATCAGCCGAAATGTACGGATCAGCGCGCGCCACTTAGCCCTAGCCGCCTCGCCACCACCTTGCCTAATGTGGTTTCAGCTACCCGGGCCATTGATCTTTACCGACTGGGTGACGGATAGACGCGCGCCACCACTGCCAGCACAGGCGGGACTCCGCTCTTGGTAGCTGCACCCAGTCCGGCCGGCAAATGCACTCGTCGTGGGAAACCACCTTTAGTAGGGATGTCCAGTTCTAAGGCGCCGGCGACTCGCCTTTCACTTTTTCCCGTCTGGTGCATCCCAGGGGAAGTGTATTGCCCAGGGACCACTAGGCTTTCTTCTTGGAGGACGTGGAAGTAGGATTTATTGGCAGACCTGCTAAGAGGACACAGCTGTTTTAATGCCAAGTGTATTCTGTAAGATTTAAACTCAAAAATATATGTCATAATTAACTGAAAAATGCTGTCTGCAGTTTCAAATTGCAATACATATAACAATTTAAACTATCAGCTAAAAATTTTAACTCTAATACATCGTCCAGAACGCTACTGGGACTTATAGTTTCGTCTTTCTCTGAAATCGATGGAGCTGCTGTTAGAGTTTGTTTGATCCGGTTCATGACATTCTGTCAACAACGGAGTAAGTTAACAGTACCTGTCATGAAGTTTCTTCAAACAAGCCGAGGTTATGCATGAAAGTGTTACCGACATAACACACAACCTAAGTATGAAATGAACAAGCAAACACGTTAGTACAGAGTTTTTCAAACACATTCTGTCTTGGCTATCTGCCACCAGTCGGTAAACTACAGCCACAATCACAGCAGCAGAAAACTAACAGCTATATTTAGGGTTTACCTAAGCAAGCGAGTGACTGACAGTTGCCTCTTTGTTGACTAGCAATAGATGTAAACTATATGTGGCCTATTAACGCGAGGAAATGTGAAAATGAATAATAATTATATATCGGTGCTTATGGGTTTACTAGACTTCGTTCCAAGTAAAAATGATTTTTTTATTTTTGTAATAGGTACCATGAATTCTCAGAATGCAATGTTCACTTAATTTTTCAAAGCCACTAACTGAAAAATAATGGTTTGAAACAATACCCCTGTGATCCAGAATTTAATTTCTAACTTTGTGATTTAGTCTAAAATAAGTCTTCCTTTTTTTCTGCGGATTTACGTCTCGTCGAGTTATTAACGGTGAAAAAGGACTGGGTGCAAGGAACGGGAAGGAATTCGGCCTAGCTTTTTGAAGGTACAATCCCGGAATTCGTCTGAAGCGATTTGGGGAAACCACGTAAAACCCCAAATCTGGATAGCCGCACGGATGTTCGAACCCGCGTCCTCCCGATTGGGAAGGCAAAGCGTTATCGCTCACTCACCATGGTAATAATAAAATAAAGATGGAAAAACTAAGTTTGCTATTAATTGACGAGTATTTCAATGACAGAGTTTTTTCTATTTTTCTCTCTAACTAGGGCATCAGAGCCAGAAGAAGAATAACGAAAAGTAGTTTGGGCAGGGCTTTTATGAAGGATCTGTATAACATTTGCATTAGGGATGCAAGACGAACGTGAAATTAAATTCTACACCACTGAGTAATATAAAGGAAACATTTTATGACACCGGTAGAATAATACGGAGGAATAGCACGAGTAGCTCAGCGATTAACAAACGGAGACGATCGCACTATGGAGGCATGGCGGCACAAGCTTGTTGGGCAGTATACAGCTAAGTAGACTTAACTCTTGAGTAGTTGGAAGAAGCTGGTGTGGGTTGAAGTCCAACCAATACGCGCTAAATCCAGCATCCTGGAGATATATTTTTTTATGATACTTATAATTTCCAAACAGAAAATATGAATCATTCCAAAATTCGCTATTACAACGGAAAAGTGCCTTAAATGGCGCACAGAAATTCGTTTTGATTACAGGAAATTGTATAAAATCGTGATCAGGAATTCGCTTTAATCGCAGAAAGCTTCTTATAATCATGATCAGAATGGATGGTGGTATTATTTGTACTGCCTTTGTTACCCATGTTCAGACGCCGGTGCGAGCAATGAATGAGCCATATTTCCAAACAGTTTTTGTGAGATGCAATGAATTTTTCACAGAAGTTCAGCCGGATAGTGTTGAAAAACGACTGCGTTTCGACAACCGGCTCGGTTGTCTTCATCAGATCTACTACTTCAGATATTACCTGAAATCACAAACTAGACTGGCTTAGCAGCCGGCGAAAATAGTAACGACGCCGACTTTCCCAATCAGCTTTCTGCCGAACACTGATTGGGCTTTCTGGCAATCATCGGTAGACGGAATTAGATTTTCACCGGCTGCTAAGTCAGTCTAGTTTGTGATTTCAGGAAATGATATTTGAAGTAGTAGACTTGATGAAGAAACCGAGCCGGTTGTCAAAACGTCGTCGTTTTTCAACACTATCCGGCTGAACTGCTGTGAACAATTCATTGCATCAATACGCCGGGAAAATTTCCACTCATAGTTTTTGTGAGCATTTAAAAAAAAAAAAATTTCGGCTTATGATGAATACATAGCTAACTAATGTAACTTTTCCAGTGACATAAAATCATTCTAAACAAATATTTCGACTATAACCATTTTTGAAACGGTTATTTTTTAAAGTCGAAATTCGACTTGATACAATCAAATGGAATGCTCAGAATAAATCTTAAATGTAGCATCCTTTAACGTATTACGTCGTGCTTAGAATTACACCTTAAACTGGTATCTTTAGAGGAAAGGTACTGGCCAGTCTATCATCTTTCAGAGGGATCCAACCAACCCTGGAGTTGTAGACCAAGTTTGATTTAGTTAACCCCTTAACCTACGATTTAGATTCGAAGATGTTGGGCCGAAAATGTATATAAGCTCGCGCAGCGTTCGGGACGTTCGCACGACTTGTGTAACACGCTAATCCGGGCGAATACGCAATAAGAAGCTGCAACCGAATACTCGCTATAAAATGGAAAGACAAGCGAGATGTTTATATGCTGTCGACAAAACATGAAGCAGTCGAAATGACTTCACAAGGATCCAAGGGCGCTCTAAAACCAAATTCTAATGCAGAGTATAACAAGAGAATGAATGGAATTGATCTCCTAGATCAATTATTAGCATGTTTTCCAGTGATAAGAAAATTCATGAAAGGGTATCATTTTTTTTATCTGTTTGATATTGGTCTTTTTAACTATTACATCTTATGGAAAAAAACAATGCTATGTCGACTATAAGATCAACATAGCCGAATCTCTACTGAAGAAAATAACAAAACCGATTTATAGAGAACGAGGCGTATCATCTTCCGGAGATGCGCCAGACAGACTTTACACGAAGGAATGGGCTCATTCTCCAAAGCACATTGATCCAACACCCTCTAAATTAAGACCATCAAAACGTTGTACAGTTTGTCACAAAAATAAAAAACGCAAAGAAACAACGTGGGAGTGTAAAAAGTGTAAAGTTCCGTTACATGTACCAGAATGCTTTGAAATATATCACACCGTTACAGGTTACTAATTTTATATTTTGGAGTTTTGTATAAATAAACATTTTGTAATACTTCCGTCTACCACAATTATTGCATCAGACTGTAATTGCGTATCAAATATTCCACGTAATATTCACATCTAGCCCGATCGCCGAACGCGGGCTATGCCCGCAATATTTACTTCTGGCGCAACCATCGTACGCGGGCTATGCCCGTAATATTTACGTTTGGCCCAACCATCGTACGCGGGCTATGCCCGTCATTGTAAGTTAAGGGGTTAATGTATCATGTCTAATTATAGCATCACAAATTTGGACCTGTATTTTAAATTCCAAGGTAAAGACATCTCAAATTTTTTTAAAAAACAAGAAATTAATTTACCTCAATAACCGTATTTCAGTAACTCTGTCATTTAAAGACAACAGATGGTGCCGAAGATTTTCAGTACAGCATGAACCAATTGTATTCGAATCCATAAATATTCGCGAATAATGGATGCAAAATCAGTCAGTTTTATGCTAACGAGGTTCAGGAATGTCACGATTTGTTTAGGAAACAGGTTGACGTTACCGCTGAGGCGCGCATACATTTGAGCTTTCGTTACGAACAACCATCGACGACTCGGACTGGACCGAATGACTACCCAGGAAAGCTGACAGAGATGCGATCGGTAAAACATGAGTCCTCTAAACTGGACTGTTTGTACTTAACGCAGTATTGTTATAAAAGTGACATTAAGGCTGACAGCTTTTATAATTGAATGTAACTTCGACTTAAAAATGATTGCAATTAGATATTGTTGGTTATCTCAAAGGACTGATAACTTATTTATTTGATCATTTGTATGGGAAACGGTAAATGATCACAATGTAGCTAGCAAAAATAGGAGATTGTTTTAGATTTTTTTCATCATAATATTGTTTGGGTACAATCAGTGCTATTGGTGGGGTGAAGTTCGAGCCATGTTACTTTCGTACATATGTCTTATTCTGTGTATGAAACGCATAGCAATGTAAAACTGAAAACTACCCAATTATTCGCCTTTATGATTATGCAAAACTGACTTGAGAATGGCTGCCGGTTAAAATTCCTGCATGAAGGCTGCTTATCGCAATCAGCCAAACTGCGCAACTTTATGGCCACGTGGAGCAGTTAGTGCACCTCTGACAGTTATAGCTTTGAGTTTTATGGCCTACTGTGCTATTTTAGATCGGTGGTCAAATACAAAGTCCACATAGCCGATGCCTGTTGTCGGTACTCCATGATCACGAGAAATCATTAATTAACCAGCGTAGCTGTTTACCGGTCGCAGCGGAACGTCAGTCTGCTTCCGGGAACAGAAAGCGAGCAACATTTTCGCAACCAGTGTAACAGACAGGCCTTAGAAGATGTCAGAAATGAAAATGAAATACAAAGTTTACCACTAACAGACAATTCAACTAATTTAAAAATCTCAATACTCAGACATTTTTCTTTTTCTTCTAGCTTTAAGGCGGAAGAGGGACAACGAACGGGAAGCAATTCGACCATAGCCTTTTAGAGGTACCCTGAGGATATTATGGAAAATCGAACTCTGGATGGCTGGACGGGAATTTGAACCCGCGTCCACCCGACTGCCAGCCGGGCTCGGTAAACAATTAACGAAGTAAATAGAGCAGGTGCTTAGAAGGGAAACAGTAGTTGATTGAAAACTTTAGGGAATAATAAAATCCGAAGTGGTATTTCTGCGAAAGAATCTAGTGCAATGGCAAAAATACATCGTTGGTATTATTATTATGTTTTAACTATAGAGGTTAATAAATGAAGTTGCCCCAAACGGGCTCTACATTATTAAGAGTAAGAGGGAGATAGATATAT
The DNA here is from genome assembly GCA_031002005.1 of Vandiemenella viatica. Lineage (NCBI taxonomy): Eukaryota > Metazoa > Arthropoda > Insecta > Orthoptera > Morabidae > Vandiemenella > Vandiemenella viatica. The sequence continues at coordinate 204,150,007 of JARYHS010008074.1, read as the reverse complement.
TTCAATTTTTCAAGTATATACCGAACAAATCCGCAGAATACAGCTTGCTGAGCAAGTTTTAATACATCATTCTAGTCTTTAATGTGCTATGCAGCTGGATGTAATGTATAACCATCGAATTCATCTACAGTTTATTTGTAACGGCGTTGTCAGAGATCTCAAAGAAGCGGAATAAATAATATCAGTGATACTAAAACATGATTACGTCGTTAGTTCAAAATGTTAGATCGAATTAAGTAAGCTTAAATGAAAGTAGTCCATAATGAACATCCTGTTACGTATATAGTAAAACACTATATGCGTCATAATTGAGCAAACAATAAGGCGGTTATTGTGAGTCACTATAAATAAGACGTAATGAATGATCCACTTAATGAAGTATCAAAAATGATATTTCAGTTGTCAACTATGTGTTTGTCAAAGTTAATATGGCTGCATCATTGGAGGCGTATTTCTTTCAGATTTAATTTCTGTCTTCTGCTAACCCGCAAGTAAAGCACCGAGGCTTTAGGCCGATATATGAAATTAAATTTTCTGTGTACAAAAGTTATTGCTTTTGAATTTAATGAAGGGAGCTCAGCTCAAATTTTTCTTGAACATAGTTTACGAAATATTAACGGCCAGACGCAAAGTGAATTACGCCAACATACCTTAAAAAGTAGAGGTCAGAAAATTAATATAAATATTTTAAAAAAAACTTAGCCTCACTACTGTATCGCAACACTAAATATATTGAATTTTAACTATTATTTCCTAGACCAGTGTCGAAGTTTTACGTTGATCTGCTGCAATGTTGCAGTAAAAGGAGGTAGATTAATCAATGAGATGGTTTCGTGTTCTATTTAGGGTAAGCGTGTTCCTACAGAATATGAGAAATTATATTAAATTCGAAGTTAAGGAAATACGATGATCTAGGAAACTGTCAGATTTTAACGAGTCTACGAGTTCGGTGATGGTCTCGTCTGGCGATGGTGAACAGTTTTTGTAGAGCGTGTGCTTACCATAGCCGGAGGCGTTTATCTTGTTAACAAAATAACAACGTCGGGAAATGATTTAACTATCGAAAGTAGCTTTAATTTCTATTGAACGTGAATATGTAAATGTGATCACGATGAAATAAATAAGCGTCTCCATGCGTAATTTAAACGAGGAGAATATTTCAACTATGGATGACCTCTGTGCCGAATAAAGGTACTAAATTTCTTAAATCGAAAAGAGTTTTGAATTTATGTTCCTCACTAAAAGTTGAGTTTTAATCATAAATTGTTCCTTCGTGCCGTTTACAACAAGTTTTTGTACTCTATAGTGCGGCGCTGGAAACCTAAACCTGACATGCTGTCGGTCTTTGGTACATACGATGACATATTTAGAAGCCTGCAGTTGCGCATATGTCGTTGGCAGATAAAAAATCAAAGGTATTTCATGTAAAGCTGGCAGATTTTGCAAAGAAAAATCTAAGATTTTTAAAAATTTTTAATGAAGGGATTTATTAGTTTAAAGTTACTTTTAAGTCTACAGTAACCCCTATGGGTTCACGAATTGTGTTACCTGGGGCGTAGATTGGCACCCATGGGAGCTCATCTGAGTATGGAATTGCTTCCGTTTGGGTCAGGCCCCTTCAGTCAACCTTTCTCCCTTCTTCAGCTCTCGTACTTTTCTGACCCTCGTGATATTTTAGGGTTGTGGAAAGGGTATAAAATGTGTAGAATTTAGGAGCACATCTATTTAAAAGCACCTACTATAAAAAATACAAAGCTTATTTTTTAATTTTTTTTATACTTTTCATTTGCAATTTAACGGCAACTGTTATCTATAATGGAATATAAATATTGAGGAAAGCATAAAATGGCTTTCGAAGGAATACTTATTAAAATCCTTAACGTTTCGAATATAGGCTTGCTTAACTTATCTACAATAATTGAGCGTCGGGTGATTGCTACATACTATTATTTTTTAGCTTCTGTTATCACTAACCTGACATATGATAAAAAAATGCAAGAAACAGACAGCCTAGTGTATAGTCTACAGATCACTGTTAGTGGATGTGCTGAAACTATAGACCTATAATAGCGTACCAAGCTTCACCGAGTTCACGGCCTGCCATGACAAGGTTATCGCGATCTTAGATTGAGGTAGGCGATCATGTGAATCAGTGGCTGCAGGAATTCCACAATCACGCCACTGCTTTATAAAGAAATACTGTTCAATCCCTATGCCAGTCCAACTCCGCCGGACAGTGTTACGAGAAACTATTGACATTCCAGCGTGGAATATGCTGTTGACTATTAGTATCTACCTATCTTGTGAAGTTTTAGATTTATTCAGCTTAGAGTATCAATATTAAAAACAAGAACAGATGTAGTTAGAAATTGTACAGCTAAGTCTATATGGTTCAAAACAATTTTAACCATTTCATTACCTCTTGTGACGCGACACAATCGCTATAGAATCCAGGGCTGCCCAGTTGGTAGCGGATATACTTAATTTACATATTACATTCGCGCATGTTTAGATTTAGTTTGGCACCTCTGTGATAATTCGGAAATTATTTTGTAGCTCAAGGCATGCTTTTGAGGTACTAAACTATGATTCGCAGTTGCCTAAGTAGAATTGTTATAACAATGCTCAGTGCAATTCCTTGTGACTTACGCTGTGGCAAAAAGTTTCATTTGTCATCCTGGTACAGGTTACATTTCAATCTGATCACAAATTTCACTTATATAACCACTAAAATATCAAAGTTTAAATCGCAAGCGAATTAATACATTCACTGTATTGCATGTTAGATGCATGATGCCACTTTTTGTTACAGATCCATATTACAAACTATGTACGGCTGACAGTTGGGACTACTTACATGTGGCTGAAATAATCACCTCAGTAACATGGCGTCAGTGGAAGCAAAGGAAATTAAAATAATTCTTAACATACTTTACGTCGCGTAATATTAGTTTCAATCCTGGTCTAGACGGCATAGACCGCAATAAACGTGATACTTTCAACCGCATGAAGTAATGTTTCCAGTAACATGGTCCTCATGAAAACAAATGATTTCTTAGAACATTTAAATTACTTATGCCGTCTGATGTAACGAAACATATCAATTATCATTCAGATCCCAGCTAAATTTCAATTTAATAAAATTTTACGCTAACGTTGCTTTTATCTTACATATCCAATGGGCAAAGAATTTAACAAAAAAAAAATTAAATAAATAAAAAGCTACGTTAATTTAAAAGAAATACAAACTTTTATTTTAGTGTTTCAGCAATTTATTTCCTCGCTAGTGTAAATAGAACTTATTAAACAAGGCGTATAACCTCGAGTTAGTAATAATATCTTTGGCCGCTGTAGCCCGTCAACGAAGGCCGGGGGGATGTCATCGTTGCGACCAAGATGACAGTGACCAAGCATAACCTTAATTTTTTTTTTTTTTCCACCGAGCGTGGTGGGTGAATGGTTAACGTTCTGACCTCGCATTTGGGAGGACGCGGGATCTAATCCGCGTCCGGGCATCCAGATTTGGGTTTTCCATGGTTCCCCAAATCACTCCAGGCGAATGCCGGGATGCTTTCTTCAATAAGGCCATTGCCGAATTCCTTCCCATTCCTTGTCCCCAGTCCCATCCCGCCTCTAATGACCTTAACCGTCGAGGAAGCGTAAAGCAATAAGTAAAAAAAAAATATTTTCCTTGATGGGGCCACCTAAAGACTACGTCGTTTCCCCCCCTTTTTTTTTTTTACACGCAGACGGTTAGTGTGAATCACGAGGAAGGGGGCCGATCAGTGTCCTGCCTGAATTAGAATAGGTTTTGTGAAACTTGCAGTATTTAACTTGTGGAAGGATTGTATGTTACCATCCATCTGCGAAACATAACTGTATGGCAGGAGTTATATTGTTTGTCAAATCAGTTTATGAGTTGGAGGTAGGGGACTGTCCCAGCAAGAATGCGAAAAACCACCTAAAAGCAGCAATCTGGACTCAAACCCGGTCCCGTTGTACTTCCCAGATCCAGTGTAGTGGCGCCTTAGCGCGCAGCCACACTGGTGTGTTCTTAGCCTTTTATTATAATTGATAAGACTAACCTGAGGAAAGTCTGTCACTGCTCATAAGCTTCAGAGTAGGAATTAACTATTTTTAAAATTTGTGCGTATCTGTCTGAATGAACGGGAGTAAAAAACTACTGGTCGGATTTTGAATTATACAGCCTGAGGACTAAAGTCTGAAAGCTAAGAAATTAGGATTAAATAGTCCACAATTTACATTCCATTTTTTGATGGCGTGATTCGTGCAAAAACTACCGATTGGCCGGCCCTGGCAGTGTCGTGGCTAGCGTGCTCACTTCGCATTGCAAGGGCCGCTGATTCGAGTCCGGCCTCGGGCATGGGTGGTTTTAATTAAGTGTTGTGTTCGTCATGTGCTGTCCTCACTGTAGTGTCCACAATATCATGATTAGAGCCTGATACAATACTCTGTACAAAACAAATTGGAGCTAGCTAAATGGTCGCAATGACCGAAGGCCATTATTATTATTATTATTATTATTATTATTATTATTATTATTTTATTTTATTTTTTTATTATTATTTTTTTTAAATAAAAGCTACCGATTGGATTTGACGGAACTTTTATTATGTACAGCGCACGGTTCCCGAAGTAAAACAGGGTAGGTTTAATTTTGATCTGATATTTATTTTTTCCTTGAACGCGATTCACACAAAGATTACTGCTCAGGTGTAGTTACTCCCGGCGCGGCCGTCAAAATGTTTAGAATGATTTCAGCGTTCTAGCGACATTGTATTATCCTGAGGAATTAAGCTAGTACTATTTTCTTGCTGGCGATGCGTTAAATGGGACAATCGATTTAAGGGAGGTCGTTTATTTACAGCTAATATACACACAAACGCGAATTAACATCAGTTGTAAATTTTTCTGCTTTTACGGCAGCACAATGACTGGTCACTTGTAGAATGTATTTCCACAGTGAAATGGTACGGAAAAAATTGGTGCTTTTCAAGATCAATCACGTCAACTTGATTACGCGATGTTTATGAAGGAAATTTGATTCTAAATGATTATGTCAAGATTCCAAAATAGGAACCAAAGAATGTTATTCCTAGGCAAATATCCACGCCATACCAAATTTTAATCGGCGAGTTTGAGCAGGTTCTATTTCAGCTACTTAGGCTACTATCTCGTACGATATAAATAAAACTTTGGGATTACTCGCGATCGCGATACCACTAGAACTACTTTCCTCCGCGCGAAGTAATGTCATAACATTACGGTAGTCAACTGCAAGACGTATTATTTTCAAATAGTAATTAGGTTGGAATAAACCCGCGACTAGCTTGAGATCGCTAGAGTCACTTTCCGAAGTAGTTCTGGCGATGTCATCCTTCCCAGAAGTTAAATAAATTCGGACAAATATGTATTATTATAAAGGAAACTTTAAGAAATAAAAACATACGAGAAGCAAAACAAAATTTTACCTTGTGATGGCTGTACGAAAGATAAACGTGAGAGAACCCTGGTAAATTAAAATTATAGTTTAACGTATGAACAGTTGCTAAAATGACAGGTTTAGGATTGAAAGGTTGCACAAGAGTTGATTGTTTAAAAAATCATGAAGAACACGACAAACTTGTAACCTGTCATGTGAATATTTAATGAACATATAAGGAACAGTGATGTGAAAGTATCTTTAGGATGGATCAATCTAGACTGCCAAAATTCGTTCTTAACTTGCCAGCATTGCTCGTTATGGTTGCGTAAAATCAGTTTCACAATTTGAAATCAGAGTATCAAATTCTCCTCGGTCGTCTCGGAAATAACAAAACCTTCTAAAAAAGTTAGGCAGAAATCCCAATCGGACGAGTAAGGGATTCGGAAGGAGAGGGGGGGCAAAGATATTACAATTTTTAACCCTCCTTTTTTCATGAACAAAATTCTGCAGTGACAAAGACCATTACGATATGAAAGACGAGCTCATACTATTTCTATGAAGATGTCTCTATGTTACAGAAATGAATGAAACATGACGCTAAAAAAAAAAGATTACAAACCATACACGTTTTCATTTCCTGCTCCGGAGCAGGTAACGTTACATCATAAGACTCACGGCAGATTCTGAGTTTTAAAATTTCTTAAGTCAGAATAGAAGTTTTATTACTGTGGAAATCCCGGCAAAATCGATTCAACAGTTTTCAAGTTATGGCAGATTATTCGTTAAAGAAATGTTGAAATTCATGACAGATTTCAGTTTTTTGTAATTTCATGTGAATCACTTCTTTTGATGCATGTATATTAACTAACTTCCGGTGTAGCCCAAACGAGATGGCTGGGATTGATTTGTTCCCAAAATATTTTCAAAGACTTTTTGCTTGTATAATAGTTCATATTGGTGTTGGAAATCTATAAGTGTATAATACACTGAATTCAAATGGTTATTTCAAAATTGATTATTTCAAAACTGTCTGTTGCTTTCTAAAGGCCAATACGTGCAGCGTTGATAAATTTTTAAAAACAAATTAAGCACCGAAAGAGTTTTTTGGAATTTTTACATTAACATCGAAAGGAAAAAAACAGTTTTCATAGTAAAATGAAAGAAAAAACTATTGATTTTTGTTAAGTAAAGGTTTTTTGTTTGTTTGTAACTTGTTAATTTAGGAAGGTCGTGGTTTACCAGTGAGAGTCCGCGTGCTGGAGAGCCCTGCTGACTGGCGATGCTGTCTCGCCGGCTGGCCGCGTCCCACTGACTGCGCTGAGCCACAGCACACGGGGAGCGCCATCACATGATCACACTCTGACGTGCGACCAAACATCACGGCTTACAGCTACTAATGTCTTCACATTGGTTTAGCATCGCATCAAACAGCTAGCCGACGCGCTCGCGGTTACCGAGACAGTGTTTCTGTAGCCGTAATAATTAAGGTCCTTTGACCATTAGGATAGCAATACGGTTTGGTCAGTCTGTTGCGGTTCATTCGTAGTGTTGGGCAGCTAAACGTCGAGCTTGTTTGAATCCATTAATTTTCATGAAACACGCTAGGACGTTTCGTGGTTCTGGTTCCACGTTACGCTGTACGTCCCCTTATGTGATTGATTAACCTGGATAGGTTAGACATCTACTACAGAGACGGATAAGAAACTCTGTCGCCACATCACTAAAACCATACATCTGCATCTACATCTATACTCCGCAAATCACAAATACTGTGGGTGGCAGAGGATGCAAAGCACTAATCCTAATTCAGTGCATTCCAATCCCGATCAGAACGAGGAAAAAAGGAATACATAAAAGTATCAGTACGGCATCTTATTTCTCGAATCTTATCCCTCCTGTCATTGCGACCTAAATAGGTTGGCGGAAGAAATATTTCGTTGCACTCGTAAAAAGAGTTTCGCATATTCTCCAACAAATTCAAACGAAAACGACTTCGTCTGTCGCCAAACAATCCTAGCCCAACCCGCGTATCAGCTCTGTGACACTTATGTAAGGACTGTAACTAGCAGTCACGAATCGAGCGGCTCTCTTCTGTACTTTCTCTGACGGGTCAATCAATCCCTTGCGATACGGATCCCAAATTCCACAATAGTAATCCAAATGCGGACGCACTAGTGTTTTGAGCATTACAACTTCTCAAAATACGACCTATAAATCGTGGTTCAGAATTATTATTACAATCGGGACTTGACGAAGCAGGATAGCAGAGGTGGTGCTGGTGTACTATTTTAACCACCAGATCCTGGGTAATCCCAAACCTCTGTATGGTTCCTAAGAATTCAGGCTATACTGCACTGTGATGGTGATTCTCCTTTTGAATGAGTATTTTGGAATTGTCTTTCCCAATTGTAGACGTGAATGGGCTATCGGGTTTCTCTCTCCCTTGTTTCACGATCTCATTAACTCCGCAGGCGAGACACTACACTGAACAAACGTCACAGTCACCTACACAGACAGTAAAACATAGGCACATTTCTATTGTAGGGGAAGGCAAGTACAAATCACACAGTTAAATTTCGCAAGAGAGCTTCAATGCAGGAGTAACTCCCTCCATAGCAACGGCCAACGCTTAGTCTCCGAATGTGTGGCTATGATCATGATGCAGCTGCGTGGAAACATTGTAGAGTGCCTGGAAACGACTATCGACAAATAGCTACCCCAACTGTTTTTAAATTTTCGAACTACGGTGAGAATGTTTCCTACCAGGAAATTACCACGCCAGTCATAGTCTGCTTTCCTTGTTTTTAGTCGGGTGGTTGAGAAGATTTGGATGTTCCTGACAATGGTAATATTTTTATTTTTATTTCTGTACAAAGGAGTGCAGACAAGAGAACTGATTACGGTAGTCAAAATTGACAATTTTTTTCGTCAACCTAAGCTGTTCCTTTCTCCGCAAATTATATCAATTGTGTTTAAAATATGCAGTTGCCAAATGCCATCTATAGATAACATTGTTTCATTGTGTTGTAGTACTCTTTAACCAAACCACAAACAAGATAGATCTCTCAAGTCAGCTTGATTACAAGATTTATTTTTCGCTTTACGGTGCAATTTTATTGTGTTTGTATGATGTTTTTTGGCTGGAAAAGGTCATGTTCTCGTGTTATCTGAGTCATAATCATTTCAAATTATTACATACATCCTTACACAAATTTCTTAAAAAATTTAGTGGAATTAATAACTGTCCTCATTACATCAAAGCGTTATCTACTTTCATGACAGTCGGACAATGATTGTTTCATTACGCGGATCCATAGTAGGGAGAACAATAGGCTATTTAACTATTTTTTGAAAATAGTTTTAAATTGTTTATTGATAAACGTTATTCAACGGGTACTATTTATTTTTTGACAAAAGTGCTTATTTTACGTAAAATTCAACGTTAATGTTAAATGTCCGCCTAAACGCTTTGCTACCTGGCGCGGGCACACGATGCTAGTGACGTCATGAGCCAGCAAGCGCTCACTCTAGATAAGTAACGTGTGGTTTGTTTATCTGAATTTGTGTTACAAATTGTTGGAAATATGGTTTATAAATAGTGTTTACTATACCAATCTACAACCACAACAATAAAAACTCCCCAAAAATACGTAAGTGTTGCAACAATAGCTGAAATACGAAAAAAATGCACTCCAACTTGCTCGTAGAAGATACTGCGATATCATTTTTATTACGATTAACACTACAATTTAGTTGAGTTAATTGTAGTACGTTGTTTAAAGCGAGTATCAGTAAGATCAGGGTCCTTTGGTTCCATCCTCGCTTCGAATTAAGTTTTGTTTTTTGTGGCCACTAGCTGTTGTTGGTAGCAACGCATATTTTTTTTCGAAAATATAAAACACTGGTTTGTGTGTGTGTGTGTGTGTGTGTGAACGTTTCACAACTTTTTTGATAGTAAGAGTATTATAAACATTTAAAACAAACCGAAACTGGACGTTACTTGCACACTGATAAAGCGTTTTTGTTTTTTGTACTGAAAAATTACTTGCACCTAAATAGACGCATTTATGTCAGAGGGGCAAAATGCAGTTGTATCGTCACGTAAAAATGTCAACAATGGGGATTCAAAACGTTCCGGAACTTTAATTTAATTGCAATGGAGCACAGGCTCCGGTGGAAATTTCCCTACACACTCATCTTCGCCCTATCCTGCACCCACCTACATTTGCCCTCTACAAATTTTATCTTTAAATTCTTTCAAAGTTTTCGGTAAATTATTCATCATTTCTCTTGGGAACTCATTCCAATCCTTGACACCCTAACCTAAAAAAGAGACTTTTCCCACACTCTTGTGCCTGAAATCGAGTGCCAGCTTGTGGTCATGGTCATCATTTCCCTTAGATGCACTACTTTTCATACCTATTGCAATATCTCTCCATGCCTCATTGCCAGTATATGCCCTGTACACTCCCATGACCCTCCTCATCCTCCTCCTGTCTTGCAATGAATCCCATTTCAGCTCCTGTATCATATCCGTCACTGATTGCATTCTGCGATAATTTCCAGAAACAAATCTAGTAGCCCTTCTTTGCACCCTCTCCAACTCCTGTATTTGATACGTAAAATGAGGGTCCCATACTACACTACCATATTCGAGCAATGGTCTCACCAAAGTTTTGTAACCCAATTCCTTTTCTTCTCCGTACGTCCCCTCATCACTCTCTCCAACAAGTGCAGAACTTTGAAACCTTTTCCTACCACCTGTCCAACGTGTCCAGCCCAATTAAGCTTGTTATCAAAAGTAATGCCAAGATATTTACATTTCAAGTCTTAAGCAAGCAATTCTTTCCCCATCTTATATTCATAACTAACCTTTTGTTTTTTATTTCTGTATCTAATAAGCTGACTCTTCTTTGCATTTATTTTCATCTCATGTTTACCAACCCAACTAGATATCCTGTCCAGATCACCCTGCAACTGTTTACGATCCTCTATCGTTTTGATTCTTTTATACACCATTATGTCATCTGTAAACAATCTAATTCCAGATAGTAAACAATCAACACAATTATTCATTAGAATAATGAATAGCAATGGTCCCAATACTCTACCCTGTGGCACACCCATTTTTACTTCTACTTCTTTTGATACTACATTTCCTACCCTAACTTTCTGTTTTCTACCTTTTAAAAATTCTTCTACCCAGCAAATCACTTTCTCATCCACTCCCGCCAACTGAGATTCGCATGAATATCCTTGCCTGAACCCATGTTGCCTGCTTGAAAACCACTTACGTTCCTCACATATATTTCTGATGTGGTTGCATATCAATCGTTCCATTAATTTACCTACCACTGATGTCAAACTGATTGGCCTGTAATTCTCAACTCTATTTCTCACCCCTCCTTTATGTACCGGTACTACTATTTCACTTTTCCAGTCCTGTGGTAAGCAGCAAGTATCCAGACTCAATTTAAATAATATTTCAAGATAAGGTACAATGTCACATCCGGCTATCTTTAAGGTATCTGTAGTAATATCATCTTCATCCGCCCCTTTATGTTTTTTCAGCTTTCTTATTTCCTTAATGATTTCCTCGGGATTAATATGAAAATTTTTACTATCGTCATTTCTAGATTAGCGTGAAATTTCTTCAAGTGATGTTATTGTTAAAATAAATTCTATTATTCACGGCCGGGCGCTTGCATTTTTTAGAATGATAACATATCTCTGGTATGTTTCAAAATTTAAGGAGGAAGTCTATCTTTTCATAAAAGTTTTTTTTAGTATGGCAGTAATTTATGTTGCAAACGTTTGGATTACGTTTAATGAATTATTCGAAAAAAACATGAATCTGTAAAGCAACAAACAGAAACGAAACAAAACGTACACATGAAAAAATATTATCCTAATCAAGATGGGAATGCGGAGCTCTACCTCCGCAAATCCCACGGGAAGGGCAGGAGCTATAGGAACCCCTTTACCTTTACTTTTTTTTACCTTCTCAATTTCGTTAGCACTCTTTAACCAGGAACTCCTCAGACACCATGGCTTCGTTACTTATCTTCTTGTTAATAGTGAACACTTAAACATCACGGTTTCTGCGTGCTATGGAGTGAACAATAAATTGTGATTCGTTGGTAAATATAAAAAAAATAAAAAAACTATCTATATTTTTTTTCTTCCGCTAAGAAAACTGGCCCAGAACATCCAGTTAAATTTTTGTGCTTACCTTATACTAAACTATAGATTGCATTTTTCTCGTAAATATCTCCTAAAACAACTAACTTGATTTAAAATTTTAGTCATTCTTATGTACGATTTCTGTTAATCTCTAACTTTCAATTTAAATGATTCTCAGATTGAGGTTATTACATTTTTAAGCTCAGCAGAATAAAAGTCAGGGGTTATTTCTACAGTTAGCCCGACAAATAAGGTGTCTAATTTCGTTATTTTTCCGCTGTAGGCTTCTACAAATTGTTCCCCATTTTGTATTCCACACGAAATCTCATTAATAACACGAAATAACCAGCAACAAACAATAAAAATAGTTGAAAACTTGGATAATAGGAAACGCACCATTTGTAGCCGCAGCATTTGCAGGCTCGTGACGTCACGGAAACGGCCACCAATCCTAGAGTGTTTTCGGTCAAGTGACCAGAAAAAACTAATTTTTATTTCGCTTTTTTTTTATTAAAAATAGTCCACCTTTCTTTCTAAATTTAACAAAAATAGCTTTCTTAAATATTAATCTACGCGAATGAGTACAATTTGTAATATATTCTCAATACTATCAAATAGCCTATTGCAGCATAGATTTTTTTTTAATTTCAGTATGATATGCATTTTAATAACATGTGAACTTTCCAATGGCTAAATTGCCGCCACGGTTGAAGGCTATTTAATAAAAAAAAGTTACAAAAAGTTTCAAAAATAAACATGAATTTCTTTCTAAACTTGATGTATAGTAGTTTAATTTTAGTTTCTAGACTTCGATTTGGAATATTTTACGGTAGAGTTTTCTATGTTTATGCACGAAATATTCAAGTAATCCATATCAGATGAATGTGTTTTGATCAAAGAGATATAATATTTACTGGATTTGGCTCATGGAAGGAACACCATTCATGAAATATATCGTTAAAGAGTTATCTTGTGGTTCGCCTAGTTGGGTTTCAGAAGGTACAGGGAATAGAATAATTCGAAGCCATGCCCTTCAGAGCGTAAGTTGACAACTACTACAGATATTTATAAGACTCAACAATGACAATTACAAACATGATATGACACTGTATGTAGATGATTTTTTAATCAACTGGTTTTTCTTGATACTCGTCTCCTATCTTATGACTACATCTAAAATATAAAGAAGTATTCTCTCAAAAGGAATATAAGAGAAACATTATTACCGCTGCTTAAAGACGTATCTGTTCCCGATACTTTTTTTAAGGGTTATCATCGCTCTTTAAAAAAAAAAGGCTTGTTAAAGCGTACACGTGCCAAATGATAACAGTTAAAAATTGAGGCTACATCTTTCTCTACGGTACATCTCTAAATTAAACTAACAACTGGGTGATAAAATTACAAATTGCCGCTCATTTCGTTTGTGTCAAGGTTGTATATACAGTTTAATGATGAAAACGAAAAAGAAGAAATCAGAGGTTAATCCAAATTGACAGTGTAAACCAAACCAGATATGAAGGATGGGTTAAGAGCCTTGAAAATTTTTAGACCGCGCTAGGTTTATAACTGTATTTCGGTTTTTAAACAGGTGATCACACACTCATTACCAGGTACCAACAAAAGGAAATGCTTAGCCAGTTTTCAAATAAATCGTAAAAGATGTATAAATTTTTTGAAGAAGATAATTAAAAATAATTTTATTCAGTATAAGCGTTTTTCAAATATTCAAGAATCCAGCTGAAATGTAAAAGTATTAACTGCAATTCCTTTGCAGGCTGAAAACGGAACGTTGATTTTGAGAGAATATACATTTCGTATCTCTTGTGAGGGCACGTTATAAATTAATTGTCATTGACGATGTGATAATAATAGTTCGCCACTGTGACATGTTTTTTCAGTGTTTCCTTTCTTCACTACAGTACGCTACGGCGCTTCGAGGTTCGAATTCCATGTAGCTAAAACAATTTTCATCCAATCTTCTGAGTGAGGAACCATGTAGGACTAATGAGCAGCAAATCGAAATTTATGGAAGTAAGCAGCCTAAGACAAATCGAAAATGCCTTACGCATTTAATTTAGATGAAGATATTTCAGAAATGAAAATTTTCTAACTCTTACATATATATTGCGGCATGTTAATTCCTTCCCCCCCTGTTTAACCTCATTTCCCATTTACCCTGCTGGAATCATACGATGTAACAAACATGAGGAAGTGATCAGAAGGCTTTCATGTAGCAATAATAACTTGGTGACTAACTGTGAAGCAAACGAGCTTGTTAGTTGAGCGGTAACGCTCTGGCATAACATTCAGGACTTGGATTCAAACACCCGTCCGGCATTCCAGATTTCGATTTCCCATGAATTACCCAAATCGCCCTAGGCGAATGTTGGGATGGTTCCTTTGAAAGTCCGTAGTTGAATTCCTTCCTGTTTCTTGGCACCAATCTTCTCCCGCCTTCGCCTCGTGTCGAAAAAAATGCATTTCTCTCTAAACTGAACCTCTGAATTCAGTTCGTACTGCGCTCTTGTGTCATTCTATTGTACTTTCTGGTATAAGCATTTGTTTTCTACTCGTGAAAGTAGGTAAGAATTTTTATTTCAAGGACATTATTAGTAATTATTCGAAGGTAAATAAGCATGTGACTCAAGCAGAGTCATAGTCATATGATCCGCTCATGATTACGAGATAATGTATGGCATATAAGCGGCTGTAAACTGTAGATAACACAGCAGTAGAAGCAAATTTTGTTTGAATACACTCAAATCCAAAACTTTTTTTCAGAAATTTGATATGGATTCCAGTATAAAAATAAGGCACTGCCACTTGTGGGATAAATATTGGCTATGATGGATGATGAGGCTAACTCAATCCTTTATCCGGCATGTCACGTATTTTTACAAGATATATTTCTCTAGCTACTGCCACGGATAATTTTATAAATTCGTAGTAAATAGTAGTTTTAGCACTTTTAGCTTAGGTAAAACCTTTTTCAAAATCCAGATCGAAAATGGTGCTAGGAGAGGCGGGGTTAGGAGATGAGGAGCAGTTCAGCAGGCCGTGGGTTCGATTTCAGGGCCGAACTTTAAGATTTCCTGCGATTTTCCGAATTCATTCATCTTCGTTATTTCGATTATCTCCCTACTCTAAAGACCTCGCCGTCGATAAGCCGACAAACACTTAGTAAAATAAATTCTAGCTCTTCTGTCGAGGTCGTTAGAAGATGAGTACAAGAAATTCGGCAATGGCCTTTTGAAGAAACCATACTGAAACCTGGAGTGATTTCGGAAAAAAAAAATGGAAAAACGAAATCAGGATGATCGAACAGGGATTTGAAGCCAAGACCCACGCGTTACCGCTCACCTGCCGAGACCGATTTCTGTCTAATTCCTGTACAGAGCCGCTCGAAGCTTGGAGTACAGTAATCCATGCAGACATAGGCAAATCTGCACCTTGCTGTCTTTGTTAACTACCGTAACACAATGATAAGTAAGTTAAAGTGGCTCACGCAAAACTGAAGTCATCTTCTAGAACTGCTCTGCAGTTCTTCTTACTGAAAGAATGGTTTTTAAGGCGCGTATGAATTGATAAAATGAGTTTCTACCAATTTATCAACCAAACAAAATTACTAATATTTACGAAATTCAAAACACGTTATTTTTTTTTGTAATTAAGATGCAAGTATCCAACAGTTTCTCCGTACGCGTTTAATGCTGCCATACGGGGAACGGGAAATTCAACGGTTTCACAATCAGAATCTGACATGCCGGCCTCGGTAGCGTAGGGGCTAGAGTGCTCCACGTGCCGAAGGCCGCCGTTCGAATCCGGCCGCGGGCATGGATGTTAAGTGTTGTGTGTGTCTGTGTGAATGTCCTGTCCGTCCTGTGGCGTCCATACATTGGAAAAATACAATATAATTGAGGACGACTTATACACTGAGAGCTACAAAAATTACATTGAGCTGGCTGTATGGCCTTCGTTGCCAAATGCCATTAAAAAAAAAAAAAAAAAATCTGTCATACCTGCTGTTCTGTATACGTCTGCGTACTTCCTGTATCCGTATATGAAATTACGTAAACGATCTCTAACTGCCATCACTAAAAGCATTCAATTCACGTTAAGAAATTATCACGTAATAAAACTTAAATGTTTCAGGCAGATGGTAAATTAGTATAACGACCAGCAACTGTGATCTGTGACAAGCGGGCTGGATAAAACGCGAATCGATCATTGGAGCTGGCATGAAGCCTGATGCACTTAAGTCACTGTGTGGGGTCATGTCTCTGAGACATCACATCATTGAATGACTGAGTCAGCTGGTAATGATGATAACTTTGATACGATATTTGTTAGTAACTGAGTTTGCTTTTTTACGATTTGGCCCTACCGATGGGTTATTAACATTACTACCCGCTCTACGTTTCTCTGACTACTAATCAATTAGTACTGGGATCTGTACTTGAATTCAGTGAGCTATGCCACATATACGGCAGTAATTGCTATCCACGATGAAGCTATTTACTTGGAATATGGGTCGCCATGGTAACGGAACACCTGTTGAGAGCATTAAAGCAGAGAGATCTGCTATGGTGACTGGAGTTATACTGACGTTTTGACGCAATAGCTGTGTGATTTTAGGATCTTTAAGTTAACTGCGACGGTATTCTTCAATTCGAGGATTACCCACGGTAAAAAAAAAATAATATTAATTTGTTTCAATTCAAGTAACGGGTTCCACCCTCTCAACATGAAAAGTGTAGAGTAGCTCAGTTATTCGTGATGGACATTCTAAAGCATTGACATATTAACAATGAGCGTCTAATTATTCAACGATGCTATTTTCGGTAACTTCCGGACCTTCATGACATATTTCATCAGTCTGATTTTGAAATAATTTTCATGTTGGCGTTGAATGTACCTACTGATATATTCACAGCCTCTATTTCCTGATCTTTTTTCGCCGTGATGTTATGTAAAGAAGTTAAACGATTGTCCGAATAACTGGTACTGTAGAAGACGAGTAACTGATATCGTTTGTTTGATTTCTTCATTTCTGATCAACTTTGTTCACAAGTTATTTTCACTCAATGTGTTCTTACTAGTTCCTATGTCCTTTTTCATTTGTGCCATAGTGCCATTCAGCCAGTTACTTACTCCCTTTCCTCAGGATGGTGGGAAGAGGAATAAAATACGAATGAGTAAATCAGAGTGTCTTCAACTATCTCTCGTACGATTGCTCATTGCTTTCATTTTGAGTTAGGTTAAATCTCGATTAATCGCCTTTTCTTTTGCCGATGTTTATCAGTCTTCCAATCTTTCACAACAGGCATGAAGTTCCCAACGTTTGGAGATATATCTCCTCTCTTTAGCAACCTCGCGCAATTAGGATTATGTATCAAACACATATCTCGGGTGTGGCAGCCCAGACACAAGTCGCTTGGCCCGAAAAACACTGCGCGACACAATTTGAGGTAATTAGCAAACTGCGCCACACGGTTCAGACACCGCGCGACGTTGCAGCGCGGCTTTATAATGGTACAGTATCGGTCAGTTTCAATCACATTTATTATAGGTGCGTTTAAAATGCAATTTTCTCTGACCTAAGAGTATTTAAATAAAATATTATGTTAGTATACGGCAAAGTAGCCTCAATATAAAAACATTTGTTTATTGTGTTCAGAACTTACAAAATCTATTAAATGTAAGTGTTATTTTTTAAGTATAGGTTATAGTCGATTTTTGAATAAGTTTCAAGTTGCTAAGTAATACCACTTTTGAGATAGCACCGATTACAAGAATGGTAAAAAAATGAAAATTTGATGGTAACCCGTGCCTTTAGTTTCCAGTGAAAAAACTGAAAAAATACAGTATACTAGTTCTCTACTTCACCAGCTGTAAACCTTGAAATACCAAACACTGGGATGAAAATTGTTTTTGTTTTTCAACCCGATCAACGGACATTAAATGTAACTACTTGAAAGTATAATAAAGTAATTATACTTTCCAATCCCTATTTACAGTGGCATAGCGGGAGGAAAATAATGCTTTCAGGCACGTATAAAAATATTTGAATTTTATTACCATAAGATGTTTTTTCGACTCAGAATATATTTTAAATACTGCCTGCGTGGAAAATTTAGTGTCCGTAGTTCTTGATTTAATTCGGAACCACTGTAACGTTACACAGAAGAATTATCATTACTAAAAATGGGCGGAAAGGAGTGACTAGTTCTGATACTTTGCATGTAGCTTGAATGATGATTTCCTCTGTTGAATTCTGTGCAAACTGTCAATGAATTTCTGCACTAGGTATTGTGCAAATTCTCAGGGTGACATAATCGCATTGCAACAGACTAACCGGACATTTAGCTAATTTATTTTAAAACACAGATACCAACTTCTATGAAATAGTTTTAGTCATTTCTGGTAACTGGTTAGATATATGTAAACTATATAAACTATGGTTTCACAAATGATAGTTGTCACAACTAATTTATAATTTTAAAGTACTACACGCTATAAGGCTCTGGTGAGATGGAATAGCCGTAAGGGCGATCTATTTCGTGTTTTGTGTCCTGTGCTATTTCGTTTAACGTTTTGTTGAGTTGAGCCATTGTGAAGGCGTGGAGGCTACACAAGTATTTATTACTCTGTCGTATTAGGTGCGTTCAGTTCACAGGGGACGGCGGGTTCGCATTCTCTGCAGGTGATTTCACATTTGCAGTTCTTCTATTGGTACAACTCGTTTGAGTTCTGACAGCTAGTTAATACGGTCTACTATATAATTTCGTAAACTCACCCACTCTCTCACCTCGAATGCTGTTGGCTGGAGAATGGTGACGTCACACGCCAGCCTTCGCTCGCAAATTAAAAGCGATCAGAGATATTATTAGAAATTATGACGTTATGAACACAGTTTAATAGCTATGCAACTTCAATGGAATTAATTGCAAGAATATATTCATGAAGTTTACAGGTTTGTATTTCAGACAGTTCGACCACGACCAGTCTTTGAAAAAATCAATATGTCTTCATAGGTCTAGTTCGTATTTGGCCAGATCAGGTAAATCGGTCATAACCTTTGACCCTAAAAACTAGGAACTAGACCCGTGACAGTATGTAAAAAAAGGTCACGTGATTACACTAGTAGAAAATAAAATAGCAAGATCTTCCTTTTGTCGGTAATCTTCCTTCTTGGAAACATGGCGAACAGATAAGAACGGGAACTCGGAGAATAAAAGACTTCAGCATAAGACAGAACGTTGGAAATACATAATGACCCAAGAGCATAAGTATGGTAGAAAGCAAACAGACGATGAGTAGCATGTAAAATTATTTCTATCAATGAGATGTTCACCCGTAACGCACCGAGAAAATACCATGGATACTCAACGGTATATCCTAGCGTTCTTTTCACCATGTATAATATTTGCTTGTTCATATTTTGTCATGTACTTTTGTATATACTGTACATTAAATTAAAGATAATTTCAATTACATTTCATATTACTAGTACTTTAATAGCCATTTTTGACTAATTCATGAATTTGTCCACTGGATAACTAGTGTTCGCAGTTTTTTCTTATATGAACTGATTTAACATCATCTCTAAACCAAAATCTACATGAACTACTAAGAACGGATAGTTTCACAAGTTGAAAAATCCAATTTCACCACTTCAAAGTTTCCTTATACAGAGGGTCCATAATTCCCGGCCAACAATCCCTTGAGGATGAAGGCGCAGAATTGGATCATCAAAAGGTCCCAGTTTGGTACACTTTGAAGCAGCCGGAAATCTGAGATTTTTAATGAATAAAATACAAGCTTTCCTCATTGCGCTTTGTGAAGTATGTAACGATTAGAGAATAAACTTTTATGAGGTACACAGGACCAGATTTTTCACACATCTGAGAATTATTTATTATTGTAAGCCGAATATTTTCTTTGTTTACTTCTTGTGCTACTAATTGCTGTCAACAGTAAGAGACCGAAAGAAAATATTCGGACATGTAAAGATCGTAGTAGCCACGCATCAGTAAGAACAAATTAAAAGAACAATATTCTTAATAAATTATAGTGTATTTGATCTTGATTCAAGAACTTGATGCCGTATGACCAATCCAGCCGAGGAATCTTCCCGATTTGCCATTCATTGAATAATTGATAACTACTAAACCAAGAACTGACAATAATTGACTATTGACACTAACTATACATGCGTAATAGTTATGCGTCATAGTTGTGTTCGTATTACTAGCTGCTTAAATCAATTATGTGAAATTCGTAATTTATTATGTTAGTTCCAAAGATGATGTTATTTCATTTAAGGAAACACTCTCAGTTACTGAATTTTAAAACTCGCTTGGAAATCTTCTCCCAAAATATAGCGAAATATTAATACAGCCCTATTTTCTAAACATGTAATAAAATACAATATAATCTGAAGTCTGGAGTGATACAGGAATCATAAGACCTTCTTTGCTTACGGATTTACGCCTCGTCGACGTCGGTGTCATTAGAGTCGGTAAAAAACTGGGGGCAAGGAACTGAAAGGATTTCGGCCATGGCCTTTTGAAGAAAGCATCCTGATATTCGCCTGGAATGATTAGGGGGAAACCATGGAAAACCCAAATCTGGATGTCGGGACGGGAATTTGAACCCGCGTATTCCCGAATGCGAGGCCAGAGCGTTACCGCTCACCCACCACGCTCGGTGATAAGGGTGTGAGTAGTTATTCTCAGCTTTATTGAAATCAACGGTATAGTTTATTTACAACTCTACAGCAGGCTTTATTAAACAGCTCGTCTGTTTTAGAGTGGGCAGTAACTTAGTGACAGGATTGTGGAGTACAGAAGTGCTATCGCTTTCAGGGTGAATAATTGATATCTTGCAGGAAGTTAACCGTGAAATGTATGTTAGCACGTTGACCTTAGTGAAGTGAACAGGCCTCAGCTTTTCTTGGAACGCAATGGATGTAGTGGCTCAGAGATTCGAACTAAACCGCGAGCATAAACTTCACGGAAGGTGGGGCATCTGCAAGTAGTTTGGTTGGACCAGCATTTCCAGTTGACCTCCTAACAGCAGATCTCTGATGAAGTAGAGCTCTAGTAGTCCTCCATGTTTCCTCTGCTTCTCCAGGTTTCTACCAATCGCTTTCAGAGAGAGGCGTCAGGGTTGGCTTTCCAGTCTGTGATAGTCCGCATTCAAACTTTGCAATTAAAGTTAATAAAGGGGCAAAAAATAAATTTTAAGTCATAGATGGAAGATGAAATATTATTTGTAACTGTCTTTGCTCGGCATCCGTTGCAATACTTATTTTTATAACTTAAGTGGGTACGCACATAGAAAACAGATACACTAACATGTACAAAATAACCGAAAGACAATGATTTTTATCCATTAAACTAAATTTGAAAAAGTTATTCTGGTGCTTGGGTTATACAATATTTTCGGTTTTCCGTCTTCTGCAAAAGCAGAGTATCCAGCGTTGCTCGGCAGGTGGATATGAAAGTTCAAACTCAGATAGAAACTGTAGCTTTTTATAAAGAAAATTAACAATTAATGGGGCCGAAAGCGTGAGAGGGGTTGGATTTCTGAAAACCAAATTTTAGACAGTATTTTACTGTTTGTTTTAATGTACACATGTGAAAAGGACTATTGAAATTGGATGAAATCTGTGGGTACGTATTAGGAACGTTTACAAAAATTAAGAAGGTGGAAAGGGGGAGAGGGGTAGGGTTTCTGAAAACCAAGTGTAAACTGAAGTGAACTACACTTAACGGTTCCTTGAAGTTTATTACTCGGTACACAATACAACAGGTAAACCATAAACAAATGTGGGTACAGTTATCAGAAGACCGTCGAGAATTTCAGCCTGGTCCTGATCCGGGGTAGAGTGACGGCTTCTACTTCTCGCGAACTTCCGGTGGTCTTCTGTAGTTGACGCTGGTTCAGCGGTCAGGCTGGAACTGGCGGTGGAGCGGCCGGCTACGCTTATATAGGCGGCCTGGCGCAGGAATTCCGTTGTGTGGTAGTACGGCGACCTCTGTAAGAAACAGTCCCACTTAGCTTCTAGATGATTCTATTTGTTTTCCTGGTTTGTTTTGATGCCTCTGCGCCTGTTTGGAGTCGTATATGTATCCCGGCGTGCAGGCGCGTTGTGTGTGAGGTCTGCCTGGCAGGGGCCTTTACTGGCAGACTGAACATACCTCCCTCCCGGGGGGGGGGGGTGGAAGCGATGTCTGCGACGTCTGCGAGGTCGTCTGCCGCGGCGCCCTGGAGCAGACTATGAAGGCTACCTCCAGGGGAGTACGGAGCTGTTCCCCTGGCGATGCGTGCCGACCTGCGTCGTGGTGCAGGTTGTGGCTGGAGGTACTTTGGAGCTAACGGCATCGGTTCGTCGGCGTCGATGGCCGGGGGCTGTACGGGGGGCGCTGAAGATGGTCCCCGCAGGTGGTCGAGAGGCTGCGGCTGAAGGGTGTCGGAGCGACCGACAGGTTGTGGCGTCGTTGGTGGCGCTGTAACTGTCCCTGAGCAACGGTTAGACGGCAGGAGTGGTGGAGGTGGCAGGGAAGGAGAGGAAGAAGTGGATGGCCGTGCCGTGGTGGAAGAGGACGGTGCCGTGGGGTAGCGGGGACGTAGTTGGTTTCGATGGCGTCGCACTATCCGGCCATCCAGGCTGACGTCGAACAGTTGGCGGCCCCGGGGCCGCTGGATGACCCCCGGAAGCCAACCGGCCCGGGAGCCAAACCCGCGGGCCCAGACTAGGGAGCCCGGGGTGAAACGGAATGGGCCCGAAGGTACCTGTACTTTGGGCGGGGGTAAGAGGAGATGGAGGAGAGTGCGAGGTTGGCGGCCATGCAGCAATTCCGCCGGGCTTTTGGCCCCCACTGGAGTGGTTCGATAGGAACTAAGGAAGAGTGTCAATGCCTCTTCGAGTTTGTGACTTGTGGTGTATTTGGTCATTTGGGTTTTGAATGTTCTGACTAGCCGTTCCGCCTCCCCGTTAGATTGGGGGTGGAAGGGCGGGGTGAGGAGGTGTTGGATATTGTTGGCGGTACAGAAGGATAGGAATTCCCGACTTCGAAATTGCGGTCCGTTATCTGTGACGATATCGTATGGTAATCCTTCGATGGAAAAGATCTTCGTGAGGGCTGAAATGGTGACCTCTGTGGTGATTGTGGAGCAACGGACGACATATGGGAAGTGGGAAAAGGCATCCGTCACTAGGAGCCACTGGTGGCCTAGGAATGGGCCAGCGAAGTCAAGGTGAATGCGTTCCCAGGGTCCGGACGGTGCCGGCCAGGAAAGGAACTTGAGGGGGGCGGGGCAGTTGTTGGGCACAGATGGTACAGCGCCGCACCATCTCCGTGACATCCGTGGTAAGGCCGATCCAGAATACATGGCGTCTGGCAAGGGATTTGGTGCGGGCAATTCCCCAGTGTCCTTGGTGGAGAGTTTGGAGGATTGTCGGTTGTAGGGATCTCGGAACGACGACCCTCGGGGTGGAATTTGGTTCTGTGCGGAGGAGCACTCCCTCTACAACTGAGAGCTGGTGGCGGATGGAGTAGTAGAACTTGAGGTCTTGATGATGGCATGGAGGGGAACGTGTTTGCCACCCGTGTTGGATGTGGTGTCGGATGACACGGAGGAGGGGGTCCTCCCCTGTGGCTGCCGCGACTTTTGAGGCCGTGACTGGAAATGTCTTCAGTGCTTCTTGTATGTCATCGTCGATCTGGAACACCAGAAGTTCCGACTTGTCGAAGGCAAGGTCTGGTCCCTGCGGTAGTCTGGATAAGGCGTCTGCATTGGCATGCCTGGAGGTGGTACGGAAATGCATGGTATATCTGAACTGGGACAGGAATAGTGCCCAACGCTGGATGCGGTGGGATGTTTTGGTAGGCAGACGTGTGGACGGATCAAATAGTGATAGGAGTGGCTTGTGGTCGGTAATGAGATGAAAAGAAATCCCATATGAAAGGGAATAGAATTTGGAGCAGGCAAAAACAATAGCTAGCGCCTCTTTCTCGATTTGAGAATATTTAAGCTGAGCAGCCGATAGGGCTTTGGAGATGTAAGCTACGGGGTAATTTATGAGACAGAACTGCCCCCACACCGTAATCGGATGCATCTGTGGCAAGTATCCAAGGGGAGGTTTGGAGTGTATGGCATGAGGCATGCTGCGGACTTGAGCTGCTGTTTAAGGGTGTGGAATGCGGTCTCGCAAGCTAGGGGTCCAACGGAACGGGACATTCTTGCGACAGAGGTGGTACAGGGGTGCTGCCACTTGTGCTGCTGAGGGTATAAATTTTCTGTAGTATGAAATCTTGCCTAAAAAAGATTTCAACTGATGTAGATCCTGAGGCCGAGGTAAGTTGGAAATAGCGTCCACATAGGAAAATGCTGGGGAAATGCCTTCCTGAGCGATGATGTGACCCAGGTAGGAAATGGATTGTTGAAAAAATTGACACTTGGAAAGGTTGCATTTCAATCCTGCTGCACGGAGGCGGAGGAAGAGTAGGCGGAGGTTGGTCATGTGTTCGGCAGCGGAGGGTCCCGTACGACTATGTCGTCGAGATAGTTGATGCATCCCGGAATATCTTGGAGAAGTTGTTCGAGATACCGTTGAAAAATCGCTGGAGCACTGGCCAAGCCGAACATGAGCCGGTTGAGTTGGAAGAGGCCAGAGGGAGTGTTGATGACTGTGTATTGTCGGGACTGGATATCCAAAGGGATTTGAAGGTATGCTTCTGCCAGGTCAATTTTTGTAAAGTAGGTACCTCCTGCTAGTTTACGGAAGAGGTCGTCCGGTCTCGGAAGTGGATAATCGTCTACCAGCAGATGCGGGTTGACGGTGGTCTTAAAGTCACCACAGAGACGTAAGCGGCGTCCTGGCTTCTGAACTATGACCAACGGCGTGGCCCAGGGGCTGAACCGCACCGGCTGGAGGATCCCTTCGTCTTGGAGACGTTGAAGTTCTTCCTGAAGTGGTTGTTGAAGCGCTACGGGTACCTGGCGTGCCCGGAAGTATCGAGGCCGTACGTCCGGCCGGAGTTGGAGTGATGCTTCGAAGTCCTTTGCACAGCCGACGCCTGGTGAGAACAGGTCCTGAAACTCGGTGCAAAGGGCGTCCACTTCAGGAAAAGGAACATGCTGAGATACGAGGTGTTTGTTATCCTCAATTGAAAATCCGAATAAGCGGAAAGCGTCCAGTCCAAATAAGTCTGCTGTGAGAGAACTGTTAACTACTAAAAAGGGGACTGAACGATGTACAGACTTATACATGACGTTTGCTGTGAATTGTCCCAGGAGTGCTATTTCCTGTTTGTTGTATGTCAGGAGGCGCTTGGGGGCCGGCGAGAGGGGGGGCGAGCCAATTTGCACATAAGCAGTATAATTAAGCAATGAGACTGCTGCTCCTGTGTCGACTTGTAGGCGCAGAGGCTTGCCATTGACCGTAACGTCAATAAAAAGTTTGGATGCAGTGGAAGTGTCTACCTGATTGATATCCATAGGTGCGCCGCTCAACCTGTCTTGGTAAGACCCTGGGCGGCGAGAGCCGGGATTGGCATTGGTGGTGTTGGTGCGGCAGACGGACGCCAGGTGTCCTTCCTTGCCGCAACGTGAGCATTCAGCCCAACGATCCGGACAATTTTCCCTCTCATGTGCTGAATAACAGGCGGGGCAGGAGGGTAGGCGGAGCGGGCTGCGGCGTCGGCGCTGCGGGATCCGCTGCTGCTGCCGAGACTTGGTGCCCCTGCCGGAACGGGCCGGTTCGATGTCCTTCTGAGGAAGCGTTCCCCGGTTGTGGTGTCGGGAGGAGCGCGACTGGGAGCTCTGGATGGCGGCGACGTCCTGTGTGTCCTCTACGTCGGTTCGGATTGCGGCCACATCCGCCCAGGACTCCAGGCGGCGATCTGCGGCCGTAGATATTTCGAATTTGTAGGCAAGTTCGATGACCTGCTCCAGGGATGGGTCCTCTAACTTGAGGGCGTCATGCCGGAGTGCGGCATCTGGTGCAGCCTGTATGATGTGATCACGCACCATGTCGTCGGCGTAGGATTCGTGGGAACAACGAGTTTGAAACTTACATTTTCTGCTAAGGCCTTGGAGTTCGGCCGCCCACTGGCGATACGTCTGATCGGGCTTCTTCCGGCATTGATAGAATTCGACGCGGGCCGCGACGACATGGTACCGGCGTCTGTAGTATGCATTCAGTGTCGTACAGATGGTCGTGAAGGTGAGGGTGTCGGGGTCTTGTGGCTGAAGTTTGGTGAGCAAGACATACATCTTCGATTGGTTCCAGGAAAGGAAATATGCACGTTGGTCTTCTTCTTTGGTTATGTGGTGAATTGCGAAGTGTTGTCTTATGCGCTTCTCGTAGGTCTCCCATTCCTCGACGTCGTCGTTGAATGCTGGGAACGGAGGCGGGGCCGTGGGTTGGCGGAGATTCCTGACTTCCGCAATCAGTTGTCTCTGAGATTCGAAGAACTGATGTAGAAGTCCTTGGAGGAACTGTTGCCATTCCGTAGGTGCTGCTGGCGTAGCCATGATGGTCGAGAGTTCTTATCCCAACCTTGTCGCCACTGAAGTGAACTACACTTAACGGTTCCTTGAAGTTTATTACTCGGTACACAATACAACAGGTAAACCATAAACAAATGTGGGTACAGTTATCAGAAGACCGTCGAGAATTTCAGCCTGGTCCTGATCCGGGGTAGAGTGACGGCTTCTACTTCTCGCGAACTTACCGGTGGTCTTCTGTAGTTGACGCTGGTTCAGCGGTCAGGCTGGAACTGGCGGTGGAGCGGCCGGCTACGCTTATATAGGCGGCCTGGCGCAGGAATTCCGTTGTGTGGTAGTACGGCGACCTCTGTAAGAAATAGTCCCACTTAGCTTCTAGATGATTCTATTTGTTTTCCTGGTTTGTTTTGATGCCTCTGCGCCTGTTTGGAGTCGTATATGTATCCCGGCGTGCCGGCGCGTTGTGTGTGAGGTCTGCCTGGCAGGGGCCTTTACTGGCAGACTGAACATAAACACTATTTTTTCTCTTGATTTTAAAGAAAACGTGTGCAAAGTTCCATCGATACTGGATGAAAACTGTGAGTATGTGTACAGAACATTGACAAAAATTAAGGAAGTGGAAAGTGGGAGAGGGATTGGGTTTTCGCAAACCAAATGCAGACAATACATTTCTGTTTATTTTAAACTATACATGTGGAAAGGACCATTGATGCGTACATACAACAAGTCACCAAAAGTTTCATCATAATCGAATAAATGATATAGTAACGCATAGAAGACGAACATACGGATAAACAAACATTCATTTTTATATATACTATATATAACTTGATTAAGATAATGAATTATTTGTAGAACAAACGATTGAAAAGTAAAAATATACTTGAATATTGTGGATAAGTTTCGAGAGAGAGCCGATTTCGATAAGAACTGTCAGGAGGCGTAACGTCCCATGCGCTAACAGCAGCCTAGGCGGCAGCAACGAGAGGAAACTAAACCACGCCCAAAGACACAGCATTTTGGCTCAGGAAAATAGACCCACCATCATATCGAGATTCTGTCAGCTAATTGTGAAAACCCTACATTTAAATTAAAACAACTGGCTGCTAGACTTTGAAGCGAACTTGCTGGAAGAAAGGGTAGGGACACGATTAATGATTGCAATCCCGCAGTGTTTTCAATCCCGCGGGATCCGTGCATGATTGACGCAAACAGTTTTTTAACGCATATATTTAAAAAATAGTTACTTAAAACGTTAATAAATTAAATAATAATTAAATTAATAAATAAATTTTAATGTTAAATGATAAAAATTAACAGTTAACAATATTTCAATCGGCAAAATTGACATTAAAACTTTTTAGCATGTCTTAAGTACATTTCGAGGTTTTACATTTTTGTTTTTTCATCTAAACCAATTTTTAAATAAATAATAAAAAAATGGAAAATAGGTCATATTACCTATGTGCCTTACAATACATCACATAAGTTTAAAAACATGGTTTGCTTGATGGCCAAGTTACCAGAGTTTTTTTAAAATTACAAATAAACGTTCCATAACACCGAGAGAAAGCATTCTATTTCACAAAGTGAAGTTAATATACTCCGTAAAGCGTAGACTTGGCTCAGAACAAGATCTCATAACTTGCCTTTAGTCGAAATAATAACAAGGAGAAGAGGGATTAATCGATAGCCTGAGCGGTACATGTAAGCAGGCGGCTTTTGTCAAAGAAACGCATTGAGGCAGCGGCCAAAAACAACAATAAGTCAAATAATATACAATTGCCTTTTGATAGCTGCTAAATAAATAGGTATGCGATCGTTAAAATTACGATAACATTAGTTTCATATCAACGAATAATCAAGTTTTGAGCAGCAAATAAGGAAATTGTCACAATAACTTTATCTGCAAATACAGAAAATGCGAATAATGAAACTGTGAATAAAAAGCTGTAACTGTGTATTTCAGATAACGTTTGCGACATATAAAAAATAATTATATAGTTAGAAAATCGTACTAAAAACGCAACATAACTCAAACTACAAAAATGTGTACTCGAAATGAATACGTAAAAGTGTCTCTATTTACTTACGAATGACGAAGGTTGACAAAAACAAACGTTTATTCACACGAGTCAAATGTCAACTGCAAGGGTACAAGCAAACAGTGCAAAACATCCGATAGAGACCGAGTGGGGCAGCGAGTCACGCAGACTGACATACGTTTCCGCCGGATTTTGTGGATCCGCTTAATTTTTTGCGGGATCCGCCAGACTGTCTAATGATGCGGGATCCCGCGGGATTGCGGGATCCCGCTTTGCTGGATTGCAATCCCTAGAAACGATAAGCAGACGTGTTAGAATAATTTCTTGTTCAAGTTTTGGTAGAGTACACAGCAATGTGATCTGCTTGTTCTGAAGGTAGTCAAAGATATACTGTGATGCTCTCTTACTTGATGGACATAGCCGAGTCATACATTTATAGTAAGAGAGACTAAAGATTAGTCTGACGAGGTAACAAGAGCCTAAGAACCCGTAAAGGACCCCTACAAACGTCACCGTCGACAGCATAATATCACTGATAAGACTACCCATCAGTCAGTATCAACCAAGATAAAGAAAACCACCAGAGTCAATGTAACTCCAACAGGCATCCACAGTACACAATAGTATATAAGTATCTAAAGAGATTCAAATCAAGTAATAAAATAAATAAACTGTAAACCTCCTTCGGCTGAAAAGAGCTCACGCACTATACAGTGGGCTTCCCCTGACCTTCAGCCAGGGAAATTATTATTTTTTTTTACTAAAAAAAATCAAACAATTGTGTTGAGAGGAGAGGCTGCAGCAACTCTGGACAGAGCGGCCGGCAAGTGAATGGAAGATGATAAGCTCAATCACTCAACATACCTGACCCGAGGCTCATTCAATAAATTGTGGCAGAGAAAAACGGTAAACCGTATAAGGAACACTTACCAGAAGTAAATTAACTTAAGAATTAATTTAGGCACGAACTCGTGTTGTCTTCTATAAAGGGGTAATAGAATTAAAGTCAAAGATGTGAAACATTTGCAATCTCTCTGGCAGAAAAGATACCGGCGTTGATACCCTGTAGTTTGAAAACAATTTTCTTTATACATGTTCCTGCTAACCGAATTTTACTATCTTGGAATTTAAAAAAAGTTCATTAATTTATTTAATGAAATTCCAAACAACTTTCTTAATAGTATAGCAAATATAATAATCTTGCAAGATACTGCAAGTAGAAATCAGGGAAGCGTCGCAAAAGAATCAGGGAATGGTCTCTCAACCTAAAATACAGGACAAAGTATACAGAAATTCAAGGATTAACAAAACATATGTTCCCCTTCCCCCTTTTTCAAGGTGGACTAGAGAGCCTGGGTAGGAAGTGGGATGGAGGACAAAAGAAAAAAAAATTCCTTTTGTGGGAGGGGAAAGAGACACTTCAGTGCAATTCAGTTTGAATGTTACTAGCCTAACTGCAATAGAAACGGTATGTGACGGATGCTACTTCAAGGAAGACAGGAAACAGAATAGGGGAAAGAGAGGTATGGCGCAGGAGACGAAGAAAGATAAATAAGAGACGATGTACGGAAATAGAAGGAGATGGAGAAAATAATTGTTTTAAGGACAGTGCAATAAAATAGGATTTTAAATAGAGAAAGTGTGATATTTGATTAGAACAGAAGTGGAAAACGTTTCTTATTGGGATAAAGTCAGTCGAAAACATATAAAGAGTGTAGATGGCAAATTTATTATAGAATTT
Source organism: Vandiemenella viatica (assembly GCA_031002005.1). Taxonomy (NCBI): domain Eukaryota; kingdom Metazoa; phylum Arthropoda; class Insecta; order Orthoptera; family Morabidae; genus Vandiemenella; species Vandiemenella viatica. The sequence goes on along the minus strand of JARYHS010008074.1, from coordinate 204,120,072 downwards.
CTCATGATGATAAAAAGGAAGAAACAAAATATAAAATGCTTTATGAGGCAGTTAAAAAATTTTATTCCTCAAGAAGACAATGAACTGATAATTAAATCAGATGATATGGAGGTATCCTTCTGAAGAAATCTAAGGCAGTAAAAACACCTTAACTTCTGGAGAAGCACGACAACCCAAGAAGAACACAACAGAGGATTTAGGAAAGGAATAAAAGTTCTTGAAATAATATTGGAAGAATACATTAAAGGAAAATGTTCGGAGGTATTTTCATTAATTTTCAGTTTCTCGGAACAGGCTACAACCAACAATAATTCAAATTTAAAATTTTGGTATATTTGTAGCAATTATTTTGGAGAAGTTATAAACACATCAGTCGTACTTACTGACAGTAATTCTTCGTTGTTTACGCCTTTAAAATTAATTACACTGGGCTACTACTTCGAAATAACGTAAACTAGTTTGAAGGGATTTATTTACATGAATCCTTGTTTAATTTCACTAAAGTCAATAGAATCCTAAATCCTTGAAATCATTGGCTAACACGAAGCTCTTATTATTAACACACTGAATAACTTGTCATATTTTTATGGGAAAGTAAAAGACACGCCATGTTTTATGCCATGAAAATTTATCTACCGCACTGACTTATACATACCATTATAAGAGGAAAAATTTAGCAAAAAGAAATACTTTTATTTCTTAATTTTTGATAACTATGCTTATATATACTCATAAAAGCAATTATCATGGAATTAAAGTTGAATCTGATTTATGAAAAACCCACAATATTGATCACACCGATCCAGCAAATAATAATATTTACTCTGAGTTTCGAAATAATATTTAGCATCAAGTTGACAAAAAGTTTGTGATCGTCATCAGGAACCAACAAGAGAAAATGATTCAGTTAAAATAGTTCAATAAAAACTCAGTCGAGCACATCGAAGCCTTTTATCGACTGCAATGATATCTCATTTTGATAGAATGAAGTACGCAAAACACCCTTCATTTGGAAATTGTAGGGGTTGATTTCAGAATTATATCAAAGTACAAAAGTATAGCCTGGATAAACTCAATGGCTTTCAGAATTCAAAGATATACTGATTATCCAAATCACTGCATCAACTGTCGACAAATACTGAAAACTGATTAATTTTTCGTTAGAATTATGTTCAATTATTCTTATGTGATTTTATTAATTCTAAATCATCAAATTTAGGATTATATGGATGCCTATAACGCAGAATAAAATCATCGATAATCAGTATACACAGTTTTTGAAACTTTTTTCTTCTTGATTTTAGCGAGCCATAATATCATTGCTTGTCTACTGCATAGTTCTTTTATAGAAAATTTTATCAAGAGAAGTTTCTGACACTACAGTTGCCTTTTGATGCAGTGTCTAAACTACGATAATTTTTCTAGTATTAACTCTATTGTCAGTCTTAATATAAGCCAACATCTGCAATGTATGCAACCAGCATCACAAATATGGCACCTCAGTAGCAAGGATAGTAGGCGCTGAATTCTGACACTACTCCGCAGTTTATCGGCAATCTATTCTTATAAAAAGCAAGTTTTGTTCATCTATGACGTCATTTGTCACGCCATGACGTTGCTCTAGATCGCAATACAATGAATGTATTCGTACGCCGGTAACAGCATCTATGAATTTTGAACAGCAATATTAGTAGAAGTTGTGGTTATGTCAAAAGGCAGATAAGACCAGACAACTCACACATTTTTTTATTGACTAAATCACGATAATTTTTTTAAATAAATAATTTAAGCTGTTTTCATAAGCTCTGAGTTACTGAAGTTACGGTATTTTTATACGGATGGAAGTAGTTCCGTATTTATCGTGCTGAATGAGAACTGGACCAGGAATAAAACCAATATCACGCGCTATAGCCTAAGGTTTTAGGATTCCTAATTTCTTTTTAATTTAATTGGTTACCTAATTCTGACATCATTCATTCAGTAGAACTTCCATCTGTGTCGCTGCGTAAACTGCAACCGAAATGTGTACAGATTACAAAATAAAGTTATGAGCATTACATAACAACAATTTTATTTATTTAGGCAGCCGCAGAGAAATTAACTGTCAGTACACTCCATTAAACCCGTCATTTTTGACGGGCTTTGATTAATATTCGTTTGATGTAAAAGTTATAATACTTAGGAATAGATATGTAACATAAAAGCTTAAAGTTTCGATTAGTAAGTTAGCGGCAGTTTTGATAAATTGATATTAGAACTGGCACTCGGAGCCACTTACAATGGAGGGCGTAAGAAATTTATTTATTTAAAAAAATAATTTAATTTGTTTTCATGAGTGTTATGTTACTTAAATCATTACTTCGTTTTAACTAAAGTAGTTCCACATTGATCGCGATCTATAAAGCATAGACTACAATCTAACTAATATTACGTGGAATCACGTAAGTTATTACGATTTATTTTTAAGTTCCTTTGTTTTTACTAATGCCATATTTCAGCTGCATGCAACTCTGTAAGCCATTCAAACATTGTGGTATCGATATGAATCACGAATATAAAAAATGAAGGTGTAAGAACCCGTAAAGATTTTGGATCAAGTTTATATCGCCATGTATTAATATGCGTGTGATTGAAGTATTGTTTTTCTGGTTGCAATTTTAGCGTAGTTTGTGGTTAGGTTAAAATACTACCTGGACCAGGATAACAACTGAACGTTTTTTGAACAGCGCATTGCACTAGTAATTACATTGTACTTTATTTTGTTACACTTCTATTTAACTGCAAATAAATGAATTGCCGGAACACTGAAAGAAAAGTGTGTATTTCGTTTAAATCGGCATATTAATTATTATTTGTTACTTTTTACTGAAATAATTGTTTGATTTGAATGAAATTAGTTCCAAATTGAACGCTCTCAATGCGCCCTACACCACAATCGAAACTAATATTACGTGGCTTAACATAAGTAGTTAAGATTTATTTTTAGTATCTTTCGTTTTCACTGACTTTATATTCATCATTTCAGCCACACGTAAGCTGTGTCAGCCGTTAAAACAATGATTTGCATCAGGGATAACAAAAAATAAAGATACAAGAACCTGTGAAGATTTTGAATCCAGTTTATATCGCGATGCGTGATAACAGGCGATGCAAGGAACGTATTAATTCACGTGTGATTGCAGCTTTGATTTTTTCGAAGCAATATTTGCGGAATTTGTGGTTAGGCTGAAATTAAACCTGGACTAAGTTCACAACGGTTTGGGTACAGCACAAGGGACGAGGAATTACATTGAACTTTATTTTTTAACAATTCTATTTAGCTATGCAACTGGGGAAAAAAGGGAATTAGCAGAACACTCTAGTCAACCCGTAATTTTTGACGGGCTTTGGAGCTAGTGATTACATATAACAAGCTTTTAAAAACAATTTTTAACTTAGCATTAAGTAAAATTTATCACACCTGTAAATTAACTAGCCATATTTTAAAGGTTTTTTTTTTTTTTTCTTTTTACTGTCATCGTTCATCTTCTTGGAAGATATACTTAAGAGTGTGGCTTAATGAAACATTTCTCTAACGCTTTAGTTTAGACATTATGCGCTCCACTCTAACTCTTCATCTGGGCTATTCTCTAATTTAATTTAATTTAATTGCAATGGAGCACAGGCTCCGGTGGCAATTTCCATACATCCCCATCGTCTCCCTATCCTGCACCCACCTACATTTGCCCTCTACAAATTTTAACTTTAAATTATTTCAACGTTTTCGGTAAATTATTTATCAATTCTCTTGGTAACTCATTCCAATCCCTGACACCCTTACATAAAAAAGAGAATCTTCCCACACCCTTGTGCCTGAAATCGAGTGCCAGCTTGTGGTCATGGTCATCTTTTCTCTTCCACGCACTACTTTTCATACTTATTGCAATATCTTTCCATGCCTCATCGCCAGTATACGCCATGTACACTCCCATTACCCTCCTCATCCTCCTCCTGATTTGCAATGAATCACATTCCAGCCCCTTTATCATATCCGTCACTGATTGCATTCTGAGAAAATTTCCAGAAAAAAATCTAGCAGCCCTTTTTTACACCCCCTCCAACTCCTGTATTTGATACGTAAAATGAGGGTCCCATACTACACTACCATATTCGAGCAATGGTCTGACCAAAGTTTTGTAACACAATTCCTTTACTTCTCTCGTACATCCCCTCATCACTCTCTCCAACAAGTGTAGAATTTTGAAACCATCTCCTACCACCTGTCCAATGCGTCCTGCCCTGTTAGGCTTGTTATCAAATGTAATGCCAAGCTATTTACATTTCAAGTCTTCAGTAAGCAATTCTTTTCCCACCTTGTATTCATAATTAACCTTTTTGTTTTTATTTGCGTATCTAATAAGTTGACTCTTCTTTGCATTTATCTTCATCCCATGTTTACCAACCCAACTAGATATCCTGTCCAGATCAGCCTCCAACTGTTTACAATCCTCTATAGTTTTGATTCTTTTATGCAGCATTAAGTCATCTGCAAACATTTTAATTTCAGATAGTAAACAATCAACACAATTATTAATTAGAATAATAAATAGCAGTGGTCCCAATACGCTACCCTGCGGCACACGCATTTTTACTTTCACTTCTTTTGATACTATATTTCCTACCCTAATTTTCTATTTTCTACCTTTTAAAAATTCTTCAACCCAGCAAATCACTTTCGCATCCATTCCAATGGTTTTTACCTTATTTACTACCATTTTATGGCTCACTCTGTCAAACGCCTTTGACAGATCTAGTGCTACACTATCAATTTGGCCTCCCTTTTCCGTTTCATCTGAAATATCTTGGATATATGCCAACAGCTGAGATTCGCATGAATATCCTTGCCTGAAACCATGTTGCCTCTTGTTGCATCTGAAATATCTTGGATATATCCCACCAGCTGAGATTCGCATGAATATCCTTGCCTGAATCCATGTTACCTCTTGTAAACCACTTACGTTCTTCACATATATTTCTGATGTGGTTGCATATCAATCTTTCCATTAATTTACCTACCACTGATGCCAAACTGATTGGCCTGTAAGTCTCAACTCTATTTGTCACCCCTCCTTTATGTACCGGTACTACTATTGCACTTTTCCAAGTTGGCGGAAGTCACCCGCTTCGTACAGATGTTGTCTAGTAGACGGAAGGAAGAATCGTGACGATGTGCAACTTTCACACGAAAGTGACTGAATTGTGATAATGCTTCCGCCTATGTAATTTTAACGTCTCATACTTCTGAAGAGACAAACCTGTATTTGTCGAAACTGCAGTAAAGTTTTAAAGAATAAAAAAACTTTTAAGCAACTGGTGGCGTTTTCGTGGCTTTATGCTAATATAAAATGCTAGTTCCGTTGACACTGAATGGTTTTTGGTACTGCAGAAATATAAATCTAAATAAAAGTTTTGAATGTAATAACAATGAGATCTGTAGCTACTATATTTATGAAGCTTTGAAACTAGATATGTCGATAACTTTCTTTATCCCTGTAGTACATTTTACAGTGCTCTAACTCTTCACAGCACTCATAGAAAACAATTTGGTCTATGTTTAATAATGAATATTGTAAGTAGTATTTTCTATGTACACGATGTAGTATAACAAGTACTCCGCTTGTGGATAATTTTCGTTTAGATATCCTATACAATTTCAAATCCTTACAGGACATTCTCCTTCCCTCTATCTATGTGCCAAGTGTGGTGTGTGAGCGGTAATGAATATTGTAAGTAGTATTTTCTATGTACACGATGATGTATAACAAGTACTCCGCTTGTGGATAATTTTAGTTTAGATGTTCTTATACAATTTCAAATCCTTACAGGACATTCTCCTCCCCTCTATCTATGTGCCGAGTGTGGTGTGTGAGCGGTAAAGCTCTGGCCTTGCATCCGGGAGGACACAGGTTCGAATAACCAACCTGCCGTTCAGATTTTGGTTTTACGCGGTTTTTTCCAAATCACTCCAAGTGAATGCCAGGATGGTTCTTCAAAAGGTCACTGCCAAATCCTTTCCCGTTCCTAGCCCACGGTTCTTTCCCGCCCCTAATGATATCGAGGCGTAAAGCCATAAGCAAAAAAAAAAAAAAAAAAATAATAATAATAAAAAATATGTGTGTGTATACATGCCGTTTATATTTAGGATGAGCAGTATAGAATTTTGAGGGATAGTGGGAATTGTTAAATCGTTATTACAGATTGCACATCATCCCAAAACAGTTACAAGTACAAACTCTAAGTCGCCAAATGTATTTAAAGCCTTCAGTGAATTGGGGCCGTTACCTGTGTCATTTGATGCAAAAGACCAATCGATATACGTAAATTATCACATCATCGGGGTACATGAAAGGAGCCTTCTCGAAGATTGCAATCTTAAGCGACAAAGCGAATAATAGCAATCAGGTGTACCCTGGACAACGTCAGAGAATGAATCGAAATGACCTGACGGCTAATCCTTTCACACCAGAAACATTACTACCCAAGCCCTTTTCAGGGCCACAATTAACAATCATCTCTGTTAACGTAGAAGGCATGTCACCAGTCAAGGAAGAGCTGCTACAAGACCTATGCAGTCAATATCAGTGCCATATACCAAGTGAGTTTTTTATCTTGAGACAACTAAATATCTCGAAAACTACAAATCCGATCAAAAAAAGTGGGTAATAAAAATTGTTCGTCTCGACGGGGGACATCCGATGATACCAAATTTGACTCCCCACCCCCACCCCCTAGGGGTGGGGGAAGGGGGAGAAAAAAAACTTAAATAGGAACCCCCATTTTTTATTGCAGATTCTGATTCCCCGGAAAAAACTACCCCTATTTGACCCCCAATTCGAGTCATTTTGGTCGATAGATGGCGCTGCATTTCTCAGAGTTTTCTCATTACTTGATGTACTTCCATTGCGTTCACATCGTCGCTCATTTCTCAGAGTTTTCTCATTACTTGATGTACTTTCATAGCGTTCATAACATCTCTGATTTATTTACTTCGTTCTGTTGCACGTGTCAATGAGAATGCAGGCTATAACGTTGCAAGAAAAAATTGAAATGGTCTACATTTATGGAGAATGTCGCAAGAATATCGATAATGCTGTTGATCTTTATGCTCATCGTTTTCCAGACCAGCCTCGATCGCGCGCTTCTTTTTACCGTATTATCCAACAGTTCACTCAGGAGGGAAGTGTGCACACAAACAAACGAAAGCGGCGAAGGACGATAGCTGGAGAAAATAACGAAGTTGCAGTTTTAGCTGCAGTGGCTTATAACCCTCACATTAGTACTCGACAAATAAGTCGTGAATCAGGAATTTCTCAGACTACTGTTTGTCAGATTTTGCATCGTAGAAAATACCATCCGTTCCATGTTTCGTTGCATCAAGAACTTCACGGCAATGATTTCGATAATCGATTGACATTTTGCCGATGGTCGCTACAGAAAATACAAGAAGAACCCCATTTCTTTGCTCGAGTACTGTTTTCGGATGAATCCACTTTTACTAACCACGGCACCATTAATCGACACAACATGCATTATTGGAGTGTGGAAAACCCGCATTGGTTACGCCAAGTTGAACATCAGCGTCCGTGGAATGTAAATGTTTGGTGTGGGATAATTGGGGACAAACTTATTGGTCCACATTTTATCCATGGACATTTCAATGGGGAGAAATATCAACAACTCTTAGAGGACGTACTGCCAACATTGCTTGAAGACGTACCCTTAGACGTGCGACAAACAATGTGGTTTCAACATGACGGTTGTCCAGCACATTTTGCTGTAAGATCGCGGGAAGTGTTAGATCGTCTGTACAATCGTCGATGGATCGGAAGAGGAGGTCCAGTGCCGTGGCCTGCAAGATCACCAGATCTCACTTCGCCTGATTTTTTTTTATGGGGATACTTGAAGAATGAAGTTTACAGTGAAGTGCCAACAACGCCTGAAAACATGATTGAACGAATTACCAACGCTTGTCAAAAAATCACGCCGGATATGCTTCTTAGTTGCGTCGAATCATTCCAAGAGCGGGTAAATAAATGCATCGATGTCGGTGGTGATATTTTCGAGCACTTGCTTTAGAATTGTTGTTAGAAACAAACACGTGAGAGGCGAGGGGACTCACCAAAAACAAGCACCCCGATGGTGAGAGGCGAGGGGACTCACCAAAAACAAGCACCCCGATGGTGAGAGGCGAGGGGACTCACCAAAAACAAGCACCCCGATGGTGAGAGGCGAGGGGACTCACCAAAAACAAGCACCCCGATGGTGAGAGGCGAGGGGACTCACCAAAAACAAGCACCCCGATGGTGAGAGGCGAGGGGACTCACCAAAAACAAGCACCCCGATGGTGAGAGGCGAGGGGACTCACCAAAAACAAGCACCCCGATGGTGAGAGGCGAGGGGACTCACCAAAAACAAGCACCCCGATGGTGAGAGGCGAGGGGACTCACCAAAAACAAGCACCCCGATGGTGAGAGGCGAGGGGACTCACCTAAATCTAGCACCCCAAAGGGAACAGAAAATTACTGCGTCCACGTCGTTGTTCCTGGGTAACGCAAAAAGTAATGTTTGACTTTCGCTATCTGCTAAAGAATTTGCATCAGTGCATTTTGAAATAATGTCCATTCCCATCCCTCAAGTTTGGAGGTGGGTGGTGTTATTGAATAGTTTTTGAAAAATATCAATCACATTAACTTGTATTTTGCTGATCTGATGTGTATTTCACGAGATATCCTCATTTTTAAATGAATTTTTGCTTATTTTGATTTTTGTCGATTGCAGCGCCATCTATCGACCAAAATGACTCGAATTGGGGGTGAAATAGGGGTAGTTTTTTCCGGGGAATCAGAATCTGCAATAAAAAATGGGGGTTCCTATTTAAGTTTTTTTTCTCCCCCTTCCCCCACCCCTAGGGGGTGGGGGTGGGGAGTCAAATTTGGTATCATCGGATGTCCCCCGTCGAGACGAACAATTTTTATTACCCACTTTTTTTGATCGGATTTGTAGTTTTCGAGATATTTAGTTGTCTCAAGATAAAAAACTCACCCTGTATTGTGCCTACAGGAAACACACAGAAGCTATGAAATGCGTAGACCAAAAATAAACGGAATGCATCTCGCTATAGAAAAACCTCACAATAAATACGGAAGTGCAATCTTTGTACGTCCAGATGTACAAGTAATGTCCACTGCATTCACTGAACAAAATAACATTGAAATTCTCACTCTAGAAATGACGAACTGTACCATTTCGTCTTTTTATAAACCACCTGGTGCTGTATTCACTGTCAAAAAACCACCTAATTTCCATAATAAAGACATACAGATTAGAGGTGGGCAAAGTGACTCACTGAAAAGAGCGGTGTTCATCTGATCACTCTACGAAAAGAACTAGTTCTTTTGAACGATTCACTAGCTCACTTGCTCAGTTATATTTGAGACCTTTTTTTAGGTCTCACCCCCAGAATCCGGTTACACCCCCACTTTTCGATGAAAATACCCCCCTTATATCAACTTTGATGCAATTAATATTTTTTTTTTTTTTTTTTTTTTTTTTTTTTTTTTTTTTTTTTTTTTTTAGCTCAACAGTCCACAAAGCCCACGTGAACAAGCTTTTCTAGATCTTCGGAATTAGCCGACCCACCTAGAAGAACAACCGTTCACTTTTTAGTGAGCGACTGCTCACTCGCTCTTTTAAAAGAATTGCTCTAAAGAACTGATTCACTCGCGAACTACCCATCTCTAATACAGATCGTTATTGGTGATTTCAACAGTTATAGCAATGTTTGGGGCTATGACCATGAAGATGAGAATGGGGCTGCAGTTCAAGAATGGGCTGAAATAAATCACCTCTCTAATCCATGATGCAAAACTACCTGCATCCTTCAACAGTGGTCGGTGGAGGCGTGGTTTCAACCCTGTCCTCATATTCAGTAGTAGCAGTATTAGCAGTATTGGTCACCAGTGCGTTAAATCTGTCTGTTCCCCAATACCCAACTCACAGCATAAACCAATAATGAGTCAAATATATGCCGCAGTTAGACCACAGGAAGTACTTTTCCGTAGAAGATACAACTTCAAAAAGGCAAATTGGTCTGAATTCTCAGAACTATTGGATTCCGAAGTTCTTTCAATAGAACCAACACCAAATTGCTATGAAATCTTCAGCACGGCTGTAAAGAGATATTCCAGAATGTCTATCCCTCGCGGTTGTCGGACATCTTACATTCCCGGTCTCACATCAGATCAAGCTGCTCTAAATACAGTAATTTATTTACAGAAGATCCTTTTGGTGAAGCAACAGTGGAAGCAGGAAACAAACTCATTTCCATTATTGAAGAGACAAAGCGGAATCAGTGGATTAAAACTGTTGAAGTCTTAGATTTCGCAAGAGACAGCCATAAAGCATGGAGACTACTGAAGAGTCTAAACCAGGGGTCCCCAAAGTGGTCGATACCGACCCCTTGGGGTCGATAAGACATCTCCCGGTGTCGATTAATACAGGGAGGGTCGATTAATACTAAAGAGGTTCAGTTAAACTGTGCAGGAAAAAATAGGTCAATAAATTAAAGTCAAGTTCATCTTCTCAGTTCTCGTCTATAATGTCGAAGTCATGTGAAGTAAATGATGAAACTTTAAACCAATTACTTTTGCTCGCTGAGGTGAGGTGGTTGTCCAGAGGTGATAGTTGCAGTATTGAGAGTTGAAGACTGCTTTAGGAAGATGGATCCATCGCTATGTGAGAAGATAAAACAGTACAACAAACATCTGTACTTTCTGGCAGGTCTTTATTTGAAATTTATTCCATCTATCCATAGTTTTGTTCCTATTATTTGAGATTATAATAATAGTGGAAAGTGTCTCGTTTTTCTATTCATGTTATTGGGTGGATTTTATAAATTATTTGGTTGTGTTGTTATGCAGGTCTCCTTATTGCTTAGCATCAGAAATGCCAAAAATGACTTAATGTTTTTATTAAATACTTGTGGGGATCGATATGAAGGCAAATATCCTATCAAGGGGTCGACGGGGTAATAAGTTTGGGGACCCCCGGTCTAAACAATGATCCAACTAAGACCAAAGTTCATTATAATGTTACTGCCAACCAAATAGCACATCAACTGCTATTAAATGGGAACGCTAATCACAAGTCCAAAAAGCCCAAACTGCGGAAAGAAGGCCAAGAGGAGAATAATGACCTCACAATACCATTCAGCATGGAAGAATTGGATAAGGGTATAATAATTGCAAAAATGGTAAATCAGCAGGCCTGGATGACATTAGGACAGAATAAATTAAGCACTTTGGTATAACAACAAAGAAGTGGATGCTTCAGCTCTTTAACAACTGTATGAGTAAATGTCAAATTCCAAAGATATGGCGGAAGAGCCGAGTGATAGCCTTGCTTAAACCTGGCAAAGAAGGAAACAGTCCAAATAATTTTAGACCTGTTGTATTTTTATGTCACTTCTACAAACAGCTTGAAAGAATCATATTAAACCGGCTGTTGCCTGTAGTTGATCCTTTGCTTATTCCTAAACAATCTGGATTCCACCCAGGTAAAAGTTGCACAGGACATAAATATCACGCAGTTTGTAGAAGATGGATTTGAAGCTCGTAAGGTAACAGGGGTGGTATTTGTTGATTTGTCAGCAGCGTATGACACCGTCAACCATCAGCTACTACTAGTCAAGTTCTACAATCTGACCAGGAATTTCAGTCTTAGTAAGTTCATTGCTACTCTTCTGCAGAACCGCAGATTCTTTGTTGACTTCCAAGGACAGCGTAGCCATTGGAGGACACAGAAGAATGGTCTACTCCAAGGAAGTGTGCTGGCCCCATTATTGTTTAACATATATACCAATGATCAGCTTATACCACCCAAATGCAGGAGTTTCGTGTATGCTGATGATCTTGCTCTGGTCTCACAGAGAAAAGACTTTGAATCAGTGGAGAGCACCGTTACCATCGCTCTGGCAGATTTGTCAAGGTATTATAGCATGAACCAGCTTAAACCAAATCCTACGAAGACACAAGTATGTGTTTTTCATTTAAGGAATAATGAAGCAACTCGTAGGTTAAAGGTAACATGGTCGGGGGTCGAACTAGTCCACTGTGACACTCCTAAATGTCTAGGAGTGATCCTTGATAGATCACTTACATTCAGGAAACATTGCATGAACTCCAAGCTGAAAGTTTCCAGTAGGAACAATCTCATAAGAAAACTGGCTGAATCGCAGTGGGGCAGCCAACCTGAAACAATTCGAACTCCTGCCTTAGCACTATGTTATTCGGCTGCAGAGTATGCCTGTCCTCTATGGCACATTTCAACCCATGCCAAACAAATAAACATTGCACTTAATGACACGTGCAGAATCGTAACAGGCTGCTTAAAATCAACTCCAGTCGAATGGCTCCACCGTCTCGCAGGAATAGCACCACCTTCTGTTCGAAGGGACAAGGAAAGGAGGAAAGTGAACCATGAAAAATCTCATCCACTATATGGGCATATCCCTCACAGGCAAAGACTGAAGTCAGGGAAAAGTTTCCTAAGACTATCTCAGGAACTTTCAACGACAACTGATGAAGCCAGGTTACAACTATGGGAAGCTAAGGTTCCCCTTACGCATGGCTGGGGAAGAGTGTCTGAATCTTTGCCACCTGGTTATGACAAGGGATGGTTGACATGGTAGTCTTTGAATAGGCTGAGATCAGGAGTGGGCAGATGCAAAGTGAACTTAGCAAGATAGGGCTATGCTGAGATCAATGATATCAAGTGCGACTGCGGTGAAGACCAGACTGTCCAGCACATGCTCCAGTGTCGACTGTGTCCAGCGTCCTGCTCGGCAGCTAATCTGCATGAGGCCTCAGAAAATGCACTGGAAGTGGCCAAGTTCTGGTCCAGTATAATTTTATGTTGTGATTGTGTAACTGTATGTTTCTGATACGAAATAATAATAATAATCAAATCTTCCCCTCACTCGCCCCCCCCCCCCTCCTTCCATAAAAGATGGAAGACTTAAAAAGAATTTCGCGGACTTTTACAAGAGGTTAAGTTCTAAGCACGAAGTATCTTAATCCACAACTAAGAGATTGTTCTGATATTTTCTTTGTAGAAAACCATACCGAAGGCGATCAAGCTAGGGAAGGGGCCTCCCGTAATTGTGGCAGTTTTTATCGGCGGTTAAATGGTTTACAAATACACAGGTAATGCGGAATATCCAGGGTGGTGCACTAATTATTATCACTGGTACTTAATCAACTGTTGACTTTGTAATTTAGGAGTGCTTCTTTATTCTCAGAGTATTTTTTACTATGGAGTTTTGTATGTAAATATTATGTAGCATATACTAATATTTACCCGCTGCTTCGCGCACGTGGACTCGTGTGTGTGTGTGTGTGTGTGTGTGTGTGTGTGTGTGTGTGTGTGTGTGAAACGCTTTACCCTTTTTCATCTGGTACCATATAATAACGCGGTAAAGCAAAAAATGTGTATTTAAACTAAAAACATTCCCATCTTTTACTTATCACCTAAGCTTCTATTTTCACACTGATATCCGAAAGTTTTTGGTATGATTTATATTTTAACCCAGTATAATAAATGGAATAGAAGAAATTAAAGTAACTTGCCAAAATCATCGGTAACGGTCCAAAAAGGGCGTACCAAGAAGCAGTTGTACCTTTGGCCAGCAATTTGGTAAATAATTTCCTGAGAACATATCGTTCAAGAAAAAAATGCATACCAAAGCGAATATTAACTTGCCTTAGACTTAATGTAGGTAACACGAAAGTTATCGTATTCGATAGCGTTGTCAGTACAGTAGGCAGCCATTGCTAAAGACATCTTTGTCGCCAATGATATCATCTGAAGCAACGAATATAAAAACGCTGGTTAGTTTCCATAATACCATATGAATATATTCCTATGCTGTAGGCAATAACATCTATTTCTTGCTTATAAATTACTGACCAATTGGACAATGAATACTCGGTATTTCTTTTTCGACCACTGCTAAATTATCCATGTTAATACGTAGATATGATTATTGTATATTATTATTATCATAACCGACCAAGAAGTATACAATTATATTACTATTCAGTAAACTAAAAAAATCATATTTTTAAATGCTGATATGGAATGAAAGAGGAAAATACTATCAGGTTTTAGAATCGATTTTAAGCACAAAATCGTTTACAGTAAATTAAAAATCACAATTTAATTTAATTTTTTAAATTGAGATGGAGTCTTGCTCTAGTGGCAATTTCCTTACGAACACATTTTTTTCCATTTCGTTTTCCACCTACTTTGCACTTTACTAATTTCAATTTTAGATTCTTTGAGCGTTTTTTTTTTTTTTTTTTTTTTTTTTTTTGGTAAATTATTCATCATTTTTCTTAGCAATTTATTCAAATTCATTACCCACTTACCTAGGAAAGAACACAGGCTTGTGTCTGAAATCGAGTGCTAGCTTGTGGTCATGGCAACTTTTCCCTTCCATGCTTCTCTCCTAAATTTTACACCAATATCTTTCCACACCTCACCACCAATATACGCCTTGTACACTAGTGTCTTCCAATCAAATCCATTCTAGCTCCATTATCATATCAGTTACTGTTTTTGTTCTGCTTTAATTTCCAGAGACAAAGCCAGCAGCCCTTTTTAGTATCTCATCCAACTCCTATATTTGATACCCAAAATGTGTGTTCCATACTACACCATCATTTTGACTTTCTCCAACAAGTGCAGGATTTTGAAGCCTATTGCTACTACGTTTCCAACGTGTCCTGTCCAGTTGAGTTTACTATCTAATGTTATGCAAAAGTATTTATATTTCAAGTCTTCAACAAGCAATTCTTTCACCACCTTAAAATCATAATCAACCTGTAGGTTTTTTATTTAAGTATCTAATAAGCTTAATCTTTTTTACATTTATCGTCATCCCATGTTGTTCTAACCAACTGGATTTCCTGTCCAGATCACCCTGCAGCTGTTCACAATGTTCTAGCATTATGGTATGTCATCTGCAAACAACAGAACTTCTGATAGTAAACCATCAACAAAATTATTCATTAGAATAACGAACAGCAATGGCTCCAATGTACCACTCTTATTTTGTCCACTTCTTATGATACTGCATTTCTTACCCTAATGTTTTGCTTCCTACATTTTAAGAATTCTTCTATCCAGCAAATCACTTTTTCATCCACTCCAATAGTTTTACACTATTTGGCACCATTTTATGTCTCACTCTGTCAAAAGCCTTTGAATGATCTAGTGCTGCACTATCCATTTGCCCTTCCTTGTCCATTTCGTCCGATATATCTGGCCCATAGCCTATTAAAAGAGATTCGCGTGTATATCCCTGCCAATAGCCATGTTCTAGTCTTGACAGCCAATTGCGTTCCTGACAGACTTTTCTGATGTAGTTGTATATCAATCTCTCCATTACCTATCACCGAGGTCAAACTGATTGGCCTGTAATATTTTTGATCCTATTTGTAACCATACCTTTAAATACAGGTGCTACTGTCACACTTTTCCAGTCTTCTGGTAAGCTACAAATACCTAGACTCAATTTGAATAACGTTTCAAGATAAGGTACAATGTCATATTGCGCTGTCTATAAAACATCCGTAGTAATATTATCTACGCCATCTCTTTTATGCTTTTTTATCTTTCTCAGTTTTTTCATGATATCCTCAGGATAAATTTCAAATTTTTTGGTCTGCTCATTTCTGATATAGTGGATTAAGTTTGTTCTTCAATTTGCACCCTCCCGCTCCAGAATCAGAGTCTCTGATCTCACTAAACCAGTTATTTACAATCTGTGCCTTTTTTTGAAAATCTTGAGTTACTTCTTCTCCACCCTTATATACAGGGCGTTCGCCGGGAAACGCTACCCACTGTTAGCGCTACCAGGAAGAAACTGCTCCCGGCGAGCGAGCGGTCAGCTTCCGGCATTGTTCGACCGTCGGCCGCGGACTATTTCATAATAATTACGCTTCATAAACTTGTATGTGCTAAGCATTTAAATGTGACGTCAGTTGCGGATCAACAGTGCCATCGTGGACACCCTGCAGGTACCAGTTGCAAAATCTAATCCTAGGCCCCTGGTCTATATCTGTAATTTTATGCACCACAATTGTTTTGTACGGCTTTAAGTGAACTAGCTTTATTACTTTCCAAGCTGACGTCTTAGATACGCCTGCCTGCTACCCTAACTGACTTAATGATTTTTTTTTTTGGTGACTGTTCTAGTCGAAAAGCGATATCGTCAATTTTCTCCTCTGTGAGAATACGGTTGACCGACAGTCTCTTTTTGTTAAAAAAATGAACCCGTTTCTCTTACTTTTTTAACCAGACGCAGAATTGTTGATTTAGCTGGCAGTAAAGCGCCAGGATATTCGCGACGAAATTTACTGCGACACTTTTTAAACGACTTCTTCTTCACATATGTATCGTAGAGAAATATTCTTTGTTGCAAACTGTAACGTACCATAATTTTACTCACACTCAAACACGGTACAGATTAGTAAGAGTATGAAGCCCCAAACCAGCCAAACCGCAAAGAAACGTTTATTCACAACACTGTTGGGGCAGCGGAAGTGTTAAACAGTGCGCTGATTCACGGCGCCGTGTGGCGGGAGTTGCTGGCACCACTGTCCCAGCAAGTTGCCGACGGCAACAGACTGGGAGGGTAGCGTTTCCCGGCGAACGCCCTGTATAACTAGCCCGTACCCGCGACTTCGTACGCGTGGATTAAGAATTTTTTTGCCAGAATTAAATATAGAAAGTTGCTAACGAAGGATTGGTCCCAAACAATATCGAGTAGGAATAATATGACAGGAAAGCTATCACTATATCATTGTACCGTCGAACCTGTCTCTTGAAGAGAATCAATTTCCAACATATTTCTGTCACCATTCGATAAGGTCTCAAAATTTCGTGACTACAACTGTTAATCATACTGGAAAAAATATCCTGTGCCCTTCATACAGATTTCCTTATAAAATTGCATCACAACGATATAGCCATTTAGTCGTCAAAACGTAACAAAAAGACAGAGACTTTTTTTCCGTATTTATAATAACATTACTATGGTTCACACTCACACACTGACTGCGAACAACACCTGAGGGATCATTATAACGTAAAAAAGTGTACACCTACAACATTGCAAGACTACTACGATTTTCCTCGCATTGCACCCCTAAGTTTCTAATATCTACAGTTTAACATTCAATCCGAATAACCTACGGCCCAGGCCTGACTCTTACGATGAAAAACAATTTTTAAATTCTTAGCCTTCACGGAGATTTGAACCGGAGACCACGACATTCATAAGCAAAGCGCTTTAACCACCAAGCTGCCGGTCCACTATACGGAAAGACGGTACGGAGACGACCATTTCCAACGTGTCTGTCTATCGCCGTATTTCGAAGTTATGAGACAACATGTGTTATTTATACAGATAATTTTTCAACCAAATGTAGACAGTATTTTTCTCCTTGTTTCAAAGGATAAGTGTGCAAAGTTTCATCGAGATCGGATGAAAACTGTGGATTTGTATGAGGAACAAACAAACTAACCAACAAACAAACCAACAAAAAAAACAAACATACATTCATCTTTATATATAAAGATTGTCTCATCATCCCCCCTTCCCCTCATTTTTCTAACATAGCCATGAAATTTTTTAGATGCATCCGCCTGTGCCCGCCCCTCCCCTCTTCCCCCCCCCCCCCCGGTCACCAATAATATTCTTTACAATCCTATCTGCAGCCACCTTCTTTTCTTTTAATAATTCCTAGCTTATTTGTTTCAAGTATTCCCCACTGCCTTGTTGTATCTTAGCTCTGTTATGTTTTCTTCTCGCCCTCCTATTTAATCACCTCACCTCCCTATTACAGCAATTAGGTTTTGTAATAAATATTTCTCCACCCCTTTTTACTATCTCCTTGAACTTTTCCCATCTCGACTCTTATATATTTTTGCCATCCTTCTATTTACTGAAACCTTCAACTGAAATATCACTTCAATTTCGAAATCGTTGCCTTTTTATATTTGTTCCTATTTTTCCCTTCAATTTTGGCCACTGGTTTACTGAATCCTCTAATATCCATCAGAACTGCTTCATGATCACTTATTCCTGCATTTAACTTAAACGCAACAAGGTTATCATCGGGCATTATTAGAATGATATCCAACATGTATCGTTTCCCTTGTGTTCTGTTCTATTGCTTGTGTAAAGCTTCCTTCCCTTGTTAAGGTATTTGCAAACCTTTTTTTCCCTTTTGTTATTAATCTTACTTCCTTCCCAGTTTACACCTGGTTATTTAATATTATGGAAACATTAATGTATGATTTATTGGTTTGATTATAGACTACACGCTATTAGTTTTTAATATCTACATTAGTCACAGAGTTGCATACCTAAATTAAATATCACAATTCCGTTACGCTTATTGAAGTGTTTTGTGGTGATCTGAGTACCGTATTCCGTTTTTTAAATAACTATATTTCAGAAAACGGAAAAATATATAACCAGAGTAAAAAAAAAAAACACAGTGAGTAGGGTACACTAGAGTCATCTTAGGGCATTATCTTTTCAAGAATAATGCTATTTACGGTACATTAAATATTGTTTATGCTTATTACTTTTTATCTACGTATTCTTATAATTGAAATCACTACATTTCAGATAACTGAAGTCAAAAATAAAATAGAATCCAAAGAGTAGTAGTGTGATCATTTGTCAGTATTTCTTGAAAGGAAGTTCTCATCTCCATTACAGAGTGGGCTCTGGGGCATCTTTGTCCCTTTTCGAAATTATTATAATTTCTTGCTCAGTTCCTCTGTACAAATAAGCCATAAGCCATTGTCGCAAATTTTAATTTGGTTTGTAAGTTTTCAAAATTTGAAAACACCATCCGAATTTCTTGTTTTTGTGTGATTTCAAATTCTCCGACACACACAGGTCGAAGGATTATAGCATTGATTATAGACTTTTTACGATATATCTTTACAATTCAGACTTATTAAATTAAGAATTGTGCTAAACAGTGTGCTAGTTATTATGAAAAAGATAATTATTTTAATGTCTATAATAATGTGGAAAATAAAGATAAACATCGTAAGGCTAAAATATATTTTTTTTAAAGTACAGAAAAAGACGGCATAGGTGGCAAACATGTAAATTATTAGAACGTCGCTTAGAGTAGGATGTTTCGAAGTCAACCTACGCTGCGACTGGTACAAATTTACGCTCTGTGATTCGACTAAGCGACGTCCCGAAATGTCTCGCTTTTTCCAAACCTCTGCAACCCAAACGCTTACCAATAGAGCGAAAGGACCAGTAATAAAGCCATAGGAATGAATTTCAGACAGAATTGTGCGTAGTCGAGGATTCCTAATACCTGTTTGAAACATATACCGTTTCCTAGACACACCTTACATAAAGGCAAAAAAATCATTCAGTCAAATTAACTGTTTGATGGACCAACCTGCTGCACTTAGTTAACACAGTTGCCACCATCTCATCAAAATTTGGCCAATAGTTAGGATTCAAACTATTTTGTATTGTTTAAAATCAGATTTGAGAAAATTTCGGAATTAGCGATTTTAATTGAAATATGTGATTGAGTGTGTCGGAGGTTAGAATCAGTGTTTCAGACCAAAGTGTTATTTTTAGTAAGGAGACTATAAATATTTAACTAATCTGCAGCGTACCGTCGATTTTGCAGAACGTAGTCAGTCCCAGAAGAGCTGGAATAAAAAAGACCCGATTAATAAGGTTGTAATTAGTGATTTAAATTAATTATTCTTATACAGAAAGACAATGGTTTGTTAACGACGAGAATAGTGCAATTTAGCTGGTATCGATGTCTCACATACAACAAATTTAATGGTCTTTGACACTAACAACGTTTCTAAGAATATTACAATAAAGCGTAAACTGTTAATTAAAGTTAATTTATACTCATAAAATTTACTTTATAAAACAGTGCAAGGATGTTAAAAGCGACTGGACGCATTACACAATGAAGACATAAGAAAAATGATAGGCAGATAATTAAAACCGACAGAAGTAAAATCCATACTTAACATTTATTATAAAATTGCTGTTGAGCAGACTGTAGACTAGTTCAGTGCATTGTGTGTGGTTTGATGCAAGTCTTCTTCCTGCAGCAACGGGGAAATAGCTGTAGCGAATCATTTGCCTTACTTTTAAATCTTCCACGCACTCAAATTTGTCATGCCAGCGTTAGTAATAATAATAATTTTGCGTGTTCTTAGGAACAAGGTAAACTAATTGTAGGAAGATTGCAAGTGTTCAGCTACTTTTGGAGATATTTGTTTTTCACAGCTGTAGAGTTGCTTTATCAAATGGATTTTTTTTCTCGTGATTTCAGTAAGAAACTATTTCTTTAGCCTCTGCACGGGTGAGTTATGTCCATGAAATGAACGAGCCCTGTCATTTCTACTTTCACTGTCTTATTGTTATAAACGACTTAACTACGAAGACACAGTGGTGCTGTTCTCTGCAGTGTTTCATTTGTAACAGACTCTAAGCAGTCAGTCTTTATTCTACAGATCTCATTGTGTGCCTGTATGATATAACATGAAATGTATCACGTTGGATAAGCAGATTCTGCAGCAGATTAACATATTGAAAGACCTTAGGCAAGAATGTTGTGTAGTATTTCATCAACATTAGGTATTTAAAGATGAAATTAATGATGGCAACAAACATTTTTTTGTTAAATCAAACGTTTTCGGTTTCTTAACAATAACGTCTTCAAGTAGCTTCAGTCACGAAATAAGAGCTTTTCAGTATTTCCTCGACGGAATCAGTTACGTAAAAGTGATAAGGAAATCCCCGCAGGGTCCTGGTACGCAAGTGCCAGGTACGGGTTTGGCGAACCCGCGGTGCCCGAGCTGGAAACTTGTGAGCGCCGCAAGTTTCCCACACCGTAAACTCCTACCACCGTAGGGCGTGGCGGTGGAACGTTGTGTGCCTAGGAGAACGGGGATCTTGGCTTCATCGCCCGGATCGCGAGGATGGTAGAAACCTCTATAAAAAAACCCTCAACCTCAAGGTCAGCCACGTGCCGAGGAGGTGAATGGGTGGAGAGGAAATTCACTCGCTAACGTGCAACCTCAGGGGCACCTGCGCACCCCTGTTGTATAAGCATTCCTTCTTATACTGGTTTTTACTCGTGGGAACCAAAATGCCTTCCACAAAAAAACCAAAAAACCCCTGCGGCCCGGGTGTGTCGCAGGTAAATAAAAACACACCCAGTTCTTACAAACGGGCTAGGGTTGAAAGCCCTCCCCCGGATGTAAACTGTAACAGCAAGGGTTGTAACATTGACAATGCCTTCGTTATTATGACAAGGGTGGAGGGATCTTTTGAGAAGGTCTCTCCATTCTATGTTCAGAAAGGTTTAGAGGGTATTGCGAGTATCCTCAAATCTGTAAAAAAGCTGAGGAATGGAACACTGCTTATGGAAACATCCACCCAGAGGCAGGCTGTCCAACTCCTTAAGTGCGAGAAGCTCGGGGAGTTCGCAGTGAAGTGCGAACTCCATAAAACTCTAAATTCAAGTAAAGGTGTCATCACCAGCAGGGACCTTATGGATTTAGAGACCGAGGAACTCCTTAAGGAGTGGTCAACAGAACATGTGATCGAGGTTCGTCAAATTAAACGAAGGGTTAACGGCAGTCTTGAGAAGACAGCCACCTTCGTCCTGACGTTCGACACTCCAACGTTGCCCAAAAACATCAAAGCAGGATATTTGAACTTGAATATTCGCCCGTATGTACCGGACCCAATGCGCTGCTTTAAGTGCCAGCGGTTCGGTCATACGACGGCGACCTGCAAGGGCAACCCCACCTGTGGGAAGTGCGGAAAAGGCGGCTCATGAGCCAGGCACTAGCTGCACGCTCCCACAGGTGTGTGTCAACTGCTCCGGGGCACATCCAGCCTGGAGCAGAGAGTGTCGATTGTATCTGGAAGAAAAAAAGATACAGGAGTTGAAAACGAAAGAGTGGATTTCTTATGGCGAAGCCAAAAAGAAATATAAGGCTCTGGCTCCACCAGTCTTCGCTACCAGCTTCGCGAAGACGTTATCAACTCCCGTCAGGAAAGAAAGTATTGCTACCCAGACGTCCGTTGCGGACATGGGCACAAGTCCAATGTGCTCATGTCAGTGCAGATGTGGTGCCACACCCCTCAAGGTAATTACACCTAGGACCTCGCTCGTCGGTAGCAATACTCTGACAACATCGACCACATCGACAGCAGGTTCAGCATGTCCACCAGCAAAGACACTGCCATCCGCTACAGCAGTGGGTCCCTCTGCAGCAGCAGAAGCGGCCCCTGAAGCAGAAACAGCATCTGCAAAAGTAGTGATAACGGCAACGCCATCTGCCGGTAGCGGATGGCAGATGCAACCTTTAATCTCCAATCAGTGTATATATATATTATTATTTATATTTTTGTATTAATTAATAATTAATAATTTAAAAAATGTAAATACTCTGAGATTGTAATATAACGAGTTCCACAGACGTTTTAATATTGTACTGGGGTAGTTGTAAGATCTTAGGTTTAAGTAGGAATAGTGTTGTTGTCTTTGGAGAGTCAGAGAGAGAGAAGGTATTGTTGTTTAATGAGAGAAGAAAAAGATACGTACAGAAGCACGTACAAACAAAAAGTCTTGCTGCGGCTGTGATGTAATTTTAGAAAAGAAATGTGTTAAGTGGTGAGATTAAAACTGAAGTATACTTATGTAATATTTTTATTATTTAGTAGTTGCTAGACTTATAAAAATAAAAATAAAACTCATTAAAGTTGTTGCGCTTAGCATTACGGGCCGGGTTTCAAGCAAGGATATTCTTGGAACCGAAAAGGTTACGTTATTAGTTAACATTTTGGAATTAATCCTTCCAGTACGCCCTTCTGAACGTACAAAACAGGATACAACCTCCCAAATATAATAGCCTCACACAGTAATTAGTTTTTACTGTAAAAGGTGAGAAGGGGAGGTTACATGTGGCTTACCCTGCCATGATCTGAGGTTTTTGTGAAGCGGCGGATTGCATGTGGACCAGGTTGTCAGAATTGGTAAAGCAGCAGAAGTTGTAAGTATTGATTTCTGGCTAGAGGAATCTTCTGATGGTGATGCTGCAGAACGGAGGTGGACAAGTCTGCTGAAACGACAACGTGGCGGACGAAGAACTACGAAGCAGAAAGAGCGCATTTGGCAAGTACCGATCTATGTTATTTAATCTACGTGGGACCTACTAGAAGAGTCGGCGGTAGTTAAAGTGATTGGGAGAGCAATAATTAGTTGTTGCTGTGTGGTAAACTAAAGACTGAAAATTAACGTAAAAATTTAACTGTTGAAATTAATTTTGATTGAGAGACAAAGTTTACAGATTGAACTGCAACAACGTTAAATTCTGATAATAGTAAAGAATTAAATTCAAGGATAACAAGAGATTATTGTAAAAGACGTTAAAAACTAAATTTGTAAAAGGATCTAGTAGAATGTTTACCTTAAAATTAGGCGTCTGTGGATATCTCGTAATTAATAAGGCAGAGAAATAAAAGAAAATTATTGAACAAAAAGGGGGGCATTTATTTATAAGTAATTATATAATTTTTTTTTAGTTGTATGTGTGTGTTTGGATTTAAATTTCAGCTCTGTTCTGGAGTGGATTTATTCTGTTCTGCATTTCTGAAATGTTTTACAGAAGCTACAAAGAATAGTAGTAAGTAAAGTTGGTTTCTTGGTTTCTCTTGTCAATGTTATCGGCGTTGATATCAGTGTGGTACTAAGGGTATTAATGATTTAATTTGATAAAGCAGGAAATGTTGTGTGTCAAAAGAATTTCTTGTTGTTCCAAATAATTTTTTTTGTGTGTGTTGGGTACGTCAAGGTATTTTTTTTTGGATAAATATGGCAAGTAATTACGTTGATTTAATGAAAATGAATGTAGGAAGTGATTTCGAAGATACAAGTAAAATGTCGGGTTGGCGGACAGACAGTACTGGTGCAATTAGTCTAAATGTGGGAGATGCGAGCAATGATTTGCAAGGTCCGACAAGAAATACTAGCAGTCCTAATGGCGAATCCGAGGTAAAGAGGGTGGATGAATATTTTGATAATAGCAGTAATGATCAGAATGTCGAGCTAATGAATGGATGTAATATTAATGGGGGGAGAGAATATCATGATGATGGAGCGATCTCACCAGAATTAAGCCGGTCACTAAAAACTCGAGAAAGGAACCAGGATACCCAATCTGATACCCAATCATTAATGTCGTTTTTGATGAAAATGGAAAAGAAACTAGAAAAGGCAAATCAAGAAATGAAAACAGAAATTAATAAAAGGATCGATTTGAGTCAAAAGAAGATCGAAGAAGGATTACTTTCTGTGAGGGATGAATTAAATAAATTTCAAGAGAAATGGAAGCAAGAAGTGAAAGCAGAATTAAACAATTTTCAAGAAAAGGTACAACGAGAGGTTGCGGTACTGGTGGAACAGGGCGTGCGAAGTAACCATGAGAAACAGTGTGCGGTTATTGAAGACGTTAAGAGAATTGTTGCTGAGAACCAAAGAAAATGCAAGGAGGAATTAAAGGCTGTAAATAAAAATATAGTCTCTGTAGAGCTTGGTATAGCCGAGGGGAAAGAACAAACTAAGGAGAAATGGATCCAGATCGAAAATCAAGCTGTTAAAAATAATGAGAATATTGATAAAAAATTAAATGGCTTGAAAAATGAAATTGAAAACATTGGGTGTAGATATAAACATGTGGAAGAAAGATTAGAGAAGGTGGAACGAAAACCAACAACCGTAGTTAGTGGGGCGATGACTACGAGTATTCAATCAATTTTACCGGAAGCAATATTCAAGCCATGTGGGAAAATCCATCCGGCAGATTTCGTGAAAATATATGCAAAAGATTTGCCAGAAGAATGGTCTGATATAGAAAAGATTCGTTTCGTGAAGAGCAAATTGAGAGATGAAGCCTTTTCATGGAGCTGCGAAGCAGCAGTTGATTGCTATAATTACGACGAATTTTTGAAAATGTTCCGGGACAAGTTCTGGTCTATACAAAAGCAAAGAAAAGTAAAGAGCGAATTTTATAATGCTCGACGATACAGTAGGAGCGATGGACGGATGAGAGAATTTTGTGAATTGATAAGCAAAGACTTGAAATATTTGGATCAACCTGTGGGAGACGTGGAGCAAATAGAGATCTTGCTCCAGAAATTGCCTCGACCAGTACAGGACAAGTTAGTGATTAACCAGTGGAACAGGATGGATGAATTTTTAGATGTGCTTGAACGGATAGACCGTTGCAATGAAGTGTACGATAGCAATACGGAGAATTATCGAAATGTCGGATATGGAGGTGAAAGGAACGGAGGTAGATTTTACAATAGCCGTTCACAAAATTGGTTACAGAAGGGAAATAGTGGTTATGGGAGAGGAGGCACACAAGTGCATCAGCAGGGCAAAGAGAATGTGCAGCAATATGAAAATAATATCCACACAATGGAAATAATCCTAGCCATAGCTTTCACGTGCGTAGTAATCAACAGCCGCAATATAGACAATCAATGTATTTACAAAGCAAGGAAGATATGTCATCAAAGGAAGCACAGAGGGCGGAAAACTCAAAACCCCGACTGTGACGGCTCTAGCAGAGAAGGGGAAGATATCTAGTGAGCCATTTAATGTTTGTGCTATGGAAAATCTTGGTGCAAAAAATATTTATGAGAGCAAGGAAACAAGTAAGGGAGAGTATTTAAAATGGTGGAAGTGTTTAAATAATATAGAAAATCGCAAGTGTGAGCCCGAATTAATAAGCCACGAAAACAACTGGAAAGGCGATGAAATATCGGAGTTGTGTAGAATCGATTTATGCGAGGAAAGCTATAGAAAAGAGGAAGTTGAATTTGAGGATAATCATGCAAAAAAAAAAAAAAAAAATATAGTCTTATAAAGAATATTTCCACGGAAGATGAATCCGAGGGGGATAGTACCGAGCTACCATTAAACCAGTACGTGAGCGAAGAAGATTGTCAAGTTGCGAAAGCGAAGATTGTGAAGAAGATAATGACGAGGATAAAATAAGAATATTTTATGTGCGATGTTTCAACGAAGAAGTGAAGAATTCGAAGGTATCTCAAAGAAGAATACTAGAAAACATAAAAAAATGGGAACTATAATAAAGCGGAAATGTCTACGGGTCAAAATGATGACAAGGTCGTAGTGCATTCTGAATTCAACAAAAGCGGAGATGGCGAGAATGTTTTGGTCCGAGGTGCAAAGCGGGAGACGCAGCAACAATTAAAGATGAATAACCTAAGAAAGAAGAATTACACGTGGATGAATGGGCACACAAAGAAATTGCAAATGATTTATTAAAAGAGGAAATTTTCGAAGCTGTAGAAGAAGAAATACGACAGCCTTTACTCAACGTGAAGATATTTGGCACTGAATGTCAGGCTTTAGTCGACACAGGAAGTGACCTTACGGCAATATCGCAAGCATTGTATGAACACGTAAAAGGAAAGCACAAAATTACTGAAATGCCTATAAATTATGTACAGATTATGGGGGCAACTGGGAAGTTAAGCAAGCGGTTAAAAATTCAAATTTGGATGGAGTTAGAGATAAATGAAATTAATATAGAGCACAGATGCATCGTAATACCCGGTCTAAATGTAAACTGTATATTGGGTATAGATTTTTTAATGAAGTATCGAGTTACCATTGATTGTGGCAAAGGAGAAATTAAAATTTTAAAGGATGGAAGAGAACAACTGATAAAATTTTGGCAAGAAGTAGTGAATGATTCCGGAATTTTGGGAAGTATGAAATTACATGCGTTACAACAGATATATACTGAGGAAGATGATTTTAATGTTGCTGATAGGTTTAAAGAGGATAATAATTTGTCGCGTGATGTTAAGATAAGGGACAAAATACACGATTTGGAAAATATTACTTGGAAGCAGAAAGAACAATTAATAGAAATTTTGGAAAGAAATTTGGACAGGTTCTCCGATTGCCCTGGTGTGGTGAAGAATTTTGAATGTAAGCTAAAAATTAAACCCCATGTACCGTTTTTTGTGAAACCATACCCAGTGCCTTTAGCTAAAAAGGATGCTGTTGATCGAGAGATAAATAAAATGTTGCGCTGGGGTATTATTGAGAGGAGCGATAGTCAGTATAATAGTCCATTAATCGTTGTCGGGAAGAAGGATGGTTCGTAAGATTAGTTTTAGATGCAAGAACACTAAACAAAATCGTAGAGAAGGAAACGGATAGACCTGAAAGTTTAGAAGAAATGTTACAAAAATTTCATGGTGTAAAATACTTAACAAGTTTGGATTTAACAGCGGGATATTGGCAAGTGCCTCTGGCCCAAGAATCGCGCAAGTACACTGCATTCCTGTATGGCGGAAAATCTTACCAATACCGAACCGTACCTTTCGGACTAAATATTTCTGTTTCGGTATTTATACGGGCACTAGATCAAGTTCTTGGGGAAGAGTTGTTAAGCAAACTTTCTATATACGTCGATGATATTCTGGTCAGTTCTACTAATTGGGAAGACCATTGCAAGACGCTGGAAGATGTTTTTGAAGCTTTAAGAAGAGGGGGCATGACGTTAAAATTATCTAAATGTGATTTCGTTAAGCAGGAGTTAAAGTTTTTGGGACACAAAATAAATTCTGAAGGAATAGTGCCTGATCCAGAAAAATTAGCAGTGATTGAGAAATTTCCGATACCGCGAAATAAGAAACAATTAAAATCCTTTTTTGGTTTATGTGGCTTTTATAGAAAATTTGTGACCAACCAATCATTTAACGACCCACATCTAAATAAGCTGATCAAGAAGAATGCGATCTGGATATGGACGAAAGAATGTCAACTTGCTTTTGATAAAATAAAACAGGAGCTAATCAACAGTAAAATATTGCACCATCCGAATATGAATTTACCCTTTTATATGGAGTCCGACAGTTCAAATTACGGACTTGGTATCCATCTTTTTCAAGTAGAAAATATTGACGGCAAGGAAGAGCTGAAATCGATAGCGTTCGCCAGCCGATTACTGAACAAGCACGAACGAGCGTACGGGGTATCAGAAAAGGAGGCGTTATCATTTGTATGGGGTTTTCAAAAATTCAAATATTATCTATGGGGGCACCGAACAGTGATATTCACGGATCACAAGGCATTAACGTTTCTACAAGAATGTAAGTTATTACATGCAAGACTAACTCGATGGGCTTTATTTCTCCAGCAATTTGATTATGAGATACGGTATATAAAGGGAACCAACAATAAGGTCGCAGACGCTTTGTCACGCCTGCCGACAGGACTCAATGCCACAGACGAAATATTGGATTCAGAAAGAATATGTAAAATTTATTATATCAAGGGAATCTCTTATGAGAAAAATGTGAAAATTATTTGTAGAAATATGAGAAGGAGCAGAACGAGGATGAATGTTTGAAATTAGTAAAACAGAATTGGGAAGGAAAGATAACAAAAAATTAGAAAAGTATTACCGAGTGTATGACGGTGTATTATTTCGTTAGAAAAGAAGAAACGTCAGAAGACTGGAAGGTTTGTTGGCCGGAACCGTATATAGATGTTATAATTGATTATAACGCATGCAGGCTACGGACATTACGGCGCGGAAAAATGTTATAGGAAGTTGGCGGAAGTAGTAATTTTGACAATATGCGCAGACGAGTAGCAAAGACTAGCTTCTTGTGACTTGTGCCAACGTGTGAAAATATCGACGGTAGCGACCAAGAAATTTTATGCAGAGCATATTACCAGAAGAAGTTTTGGAGTTAGTAGCCGTTGATTTATTCGGACCACTGCCGAAATCAAAAGGGAACTTTGCTTATGTTTTTTGTAGTATTGGACGTTTTCTCTAAATTCATAAGGTTGTATGCTTTAAGAAAGGCTACCAGTAGAGCAATAATTAAGAAGTTGGAGAGAGACTACTTCGAAAAAATAGGACTTCCAAAATCATTGCTTTCAGACAACGGAAGTCAAGTTTACATCAAAAATATGGGAGAATTACATGCAAAAGGAATAATATTCGTCATATAAAAATTCGGCCTATCATCCGGCTTCAAATCCTGCGGAAAGAGTAATGAGAGAATTGAGTAGATTTTTTAGGACTTACTGCAGTCAAAATCATTCTAAATGGTTTAAATATTTAAAGGATTGCGAAGACATAATAAATAGCATACCAAGTGAGAGCACGGGATTTTCGTCGCACCGTATTCTATATAATGAAAATCCACCTAACATAATAAAAGAAAACATGAAATTTCCTCCCACAAAAGAGGTTGAACATGAAGAATTATTAACACTAGTTAGAGATAGGATGAAGAAGAAAGCTGAAGAGCGGCAAAAGAGATACAACAAAGGATCAAACCGACCGAGTTTGAGGTTGGCGACTTGGTTTTGGTGAGATCACGGAAGAAATTCATGCGAACAAAATTCTGAAATAAAAAAGTTTTTAAGATCTATTGCGGACCTTTTAGAGTTGTGGGAAAACCTAGTCCTAATGCTTACATATTAGCATTATCCAAGGTCTAATAAAAAATTTGGACTAAGAAATATAGTGGACCTAAAATTATATAAATGTAAATGACACAAGAAGGAAATAGTAGTTATGTACTGTATGGTTGCTAAACAATTTTACTATGGCATGAACTGAGCATTGCTAGTAAAGTTAACTTATGATGATTGTGTAATTAAAATTGCAAGAAGCAGGTGTAACATGTGAATGTACTGTAAGATGATTCACACTGAACTTGTAGCAAAAGGAATGCAGATGGACAAGGGGTATGATACATTCGACAAATGAATACTGTTTGATGGCGTAGAAGTGGTGTGACAGCATTGCATTTGTCTCAATGTGGGGGCAGATGCAACCTTTAATCTCCAATCAGTGTATATATATATTATTATTTATATTTTTGTATTAATTAATAATTAATAATTTTAAAAATGTAAATACTCTGAGATTGTAATATAACGAGTTCCACAGACGTTTTTAATATTGTACTGGGGTAGTTGTAAGATCTTAGGTTTAAGTAGGAATAGTGTTGTTGTCTTTGGAGAGTCAGAGAGAGAGAAGGTATTGTTGTTTAATGAGAGAAGAAAAAGATACGTACAGAAGCACGTACAAACAAAAAGTCTTGCTGCGGCTGTGATGTAATTTTAGAAAAGAAATGTGTTAAGTGGTGAGATTAAAACTGAAGTATACTTATGTAATATTTTTATTATTTAGTAGTTGCTAGACTTATAAAAATAAAAATAAAACTCATTAAGTTGTTGCGCTTAGCATTACGGGCCGGGTTTCAAGCAAGGATATTCTTGGAACCGAAAAGGTTACGTTATTAGTTAACATTTTGGAATTAATCCTTCCAGTACGCCCTTTTGAACGTACAAAACAGGATACAACCTCCCAAATATAATAGCCTCACACAGTAATTAGTTTTACTGTAAAAGGTGAGAAGGGGAGGTTACACAAACAGTGCAAAAGGTTAGGGGTCCGAAATTTAAGCTGACGGACCCCGCTATGTTTGTGAAATCCCCTCCGACTTCTCCTCCCAGATCCCCTTCTGGAAAGGAGAAGAGGAGGAACAGGCCTCGGCGGATGAAAAATCCGCAAGACCCCGAGGCCTCACAACGAAAATCGTCTTCGGACACCGAAGACGATATCATGCTGGTGGACGAACCTTGTTCCGTTCCTCAGCTATCAGAGAAGGAAGACCCACCCGATCCGGGGGGGGGGGGGTGGTTTTAAATAGGTAGAATGACTCCCATACTTCAATGGAACGTAAACGGCTTTCAGGCTCACAAAGAGGAAGTCCAGCTCTTAGCACGGTCTAATCCATTGTGTCTCTGTCTCCAGGAGACACACTTTAGACCACAACATCAGCCAGTGCTAAGAGGTTATGACATATTCCGAAAGGACGATACCGAGGATGATCGAGCGAAGGGCGGAGTGGCCGTGTTTGTTCGGAACACTGTCCACTCCGAACCCGTCGCTCTCACCTCTCATCTACAAGCAGTAGCGGTGAAAATACACGGTCCAATACAACTGACCGTATGCTCTATCTATCTGCCACCCAGTTTGTTCTTTCTCCTTTTGGGAGATTTCAACGCCCACAGTGCGTTGTGGGGTTCCACCACCGATTGCCCCCGGGGCCGAGTGATTGGTAGATTGATGGAGTAGGAGGAAATTATTATCCTGAATACAGGGCAAATGACTCATTTCACCACTGCTACCGGTACGTCTTCTGCCATTGACCTTTCCTTGTGTTCTCCCTCAATCGCAGACTCCGTGCTATGGGAGGTGGATCGCGACCTACATGGAAGCGACCACTTCCCTATTTGGTGCGATCGTGGAGGGGGAAATAACCGGCGCAAATGGAACGTCAGTTGTGCAGATTGGCAACTCTATTGCCGCGCTGTACAACTACAACTTGTAGGCAGCATACAGGAGAAGGTGAATCACTTCACGGAAGTGATTCACCGTGCAGCTGACGTTTCCATGCCGAAAAGCTCCGGAACGCTGCGAAGGACGCCCGTCCCCTGGTGGAACGATGAATGTCGTTCCGCTATTCAGGGTCGCAGACGGGCGTTGCGGCGTTTTAGGTTGTATCCTACATCCGACAACCTGGCAGCGTTCCGTATAGCCAGAGGTAAGGCGCGCCGTGT
The DNA here is from genome assembly GCA_031002005.1 of Vandiemenella viatica. NCBI lineage: Eukaryota > Metazoa > Arthropoda > Insecta > Orthoptera > Morabidae > Vandiemenella > Vandiemenella viatica. Next base: position 204,088,243 of record JARYHS010008074.1, on the reverse strand, counting down.
TATTAAGGAGAGTAAGAAGAGGTCATGGCAGAACTTTGTGAGCACTATCAATCGTTCCACACCTTCGTCGAAAGTATGGGAGTCCATTCGCCGTATATCTGGAAGGTACTCCCGCGCACCAGTATCTGGGTTACTGGATCATGGACGTATTATTACTGACGAACGAAGCATAGCGCAGCTGATGGCGGAGAACTTCACCGCCATCACTTCGTCCGATAGCTTTGACCCTCGGTTTCAGCGACGAAGAGTCGCTGCCGAGAGGCGCCCGCTGTGCTTCGATTCGTCAAATACAGAAGCCTACAACTGCCCATTTACATCTTGGGAGCTGGAGTCAGCGTTGAACAGCGCAAATGACACTGCTCCAGGGCCTGATCTGATCCAGTACCAGATGCTGAGGCATCTCAGTAAGGATGCTAAAAAGTACCTTCTAGATATTTTTAACGATATTTGGACCGGAGGACACTTCCCCGACTCGTGGAAAGAAGCAACATTAATTCCCATTTTAAAACCTGGCAAGGACAAATTGTTGCCAGGTAGTTATCGTAGTATTGCCTTGACTAGCTGCGTGGGGAAGACACTGGAGAGGATGGTGAATCGCCGCCTCGTCTGGTGTCTTGAATCCCGTAATCTTCTGAGCCGCTTTCAGTGTGGATTCAGGAAGTTCCGTTCCACCTTGGACAACCTGATCCTCCTGGAGGCGGCAATACAGGATGCGTTCATCAGCAGCCAACACCTTGTGGGTGTTTTTTTCGATCTTGAAAAGGCATACGATACTACCTGGCGACATGTTATTTTACAACAGTTACATGAATGGGGTTTTAGGGGTAATCTTCCTCATTTTTTAAAATCTTTTTTATCTGGTCGTTGCTTCCGGTACCGAGTCGGTAGCGAAGTGTCTGATCTTTTTATTCAGGAAAACGGTGTTCCTCAGGGGTCAGTTTTAAGCGTGACCCTATTTGCTATCGCAATCAACAGTATATCTATGGTTATAAGGAGTCCCATTCGGTTCTCCTTATATGTGGACGATTTTTTAATTTTTATTGCATCGTCCAGCCTGAGAAGCGCAGAGCGGCAGCTGCAACTCCCGCTGGACAGGCTGGATGAATGGTCAGTGCACACCGGTTTTCGATTCTCTGCCGAGAAAACCCGGTGTGTACTTTTTACTCGTAGCAGAAGCCTTTTAGCTGAGCCTCACCTTACCTTGAGGAACACCGTTTTAAGTTTTACTGAAACAGTTAGATTTCTGGGCCTCATTTTTGACACCAGGCTTAACTGGCTTCCGCATCTCAAAGATGTGAAAGCCAGGGCCTTAAAAGCTCTTAATATTTTAAAATGTCTGTGCGGCAGGTCGTGGGACGCTGATCGCTCCTGCCTGCTACAGTTTTATCGAGCCTTTGTACGGTCGCGTCTCGAGTATGGTTGTATCGTATATGGTTCGGCACGGGACAGTTATCTTCGGATACTGGATAGTGTCCACCATGCAGGAATTCGGCTCGCCACGGGTGCATATCGCACCAGCCCAATTGTCAGCATTTGTGCTGACTCGGGCGAGCCACCACTTACCATCCGCCGGCAACTCCTCATGGTGCGACACTATATGCATATTGCCATAACACCTGGCAGTCCCGTGTACGACATAGTTTATACATCCCAGCTACGAGCGGCTCTATACCAACCGGCATAGAGCCACTAAACCGTTCAGCTACCGTACGAAGGCTATTTAGAACATTACGGATTCGAGCTTCCCTCTTTTATCGCCAGGGTTGGAGTAAATCTCCTCCCTGGCTTTTAAAGAGGCCCAGATTAATTTTAGAACTGTCACGGCATAACAAACTGCTAACCGCTGACAGTGTTTTTATTAATATTTTTACTGATATTTTAAATCAATATCACACTTTCACCCCGGAGTATACGGATGGGTCTAAGCAGGCTGACAGTGTAGGCTGTTCAGTAGTGTTTCCTCGAGCGACTTACAAATACAAGATGGATAGCAGGTGCAGTGTTTACACTGCGGAGTGCTATGCCCTGCTAAAGTCGCTCCAGCATATGAAGGCACGCCGCGACAAGAAGTACCTCATATGCTGTGATTCCCTTAGTTGCATTCAGGCATTAGCAACTATCTACCCAGCAGACCGACTAGTCCAGGACATCCAGGACGCCCTCCTTTCCCTCCAATCTTGTGGGAAGGAGGTGGTATTTTGCTGGGTACCAGGCCATGTGGGAATCAGGGGGAACGAGGCAGCTGATGAAGATGCCAAGTTAGCCTGTGACAAGGTCCGAATCGACTTTGACCCGGTCCCAAAGTCAGACCTTGTCTCGGCGGCGAAGAGATTTGTTTTTGATGTTTGGCAGAGGCAGTGGCTGGAAGTTGAGTATAACAAGCTCCGGCAGGTCAAACTGACCGTTCAGCCGTGGAGCAGCTCCTTCCAGCAGGCGAGGAGGGATGAGGTTCTCCTTACTCGCCTCCGTATAGGGCACTGTCCTCTGACACATGGTTTCCTTCTCCGCCGAGAGGACCCTCCGGAGTGTGATGCTTGTGGCGTACCTTTGACGGTACGCCACATTTTAACCGAATGTGTATTGTTTTTTAATCTAAGGGCAGACGTTGGCTTAGCCATCGATCTGTCCCTTATTTTAAGCGATGACCGTGACAACGTGGCTAAGGTTTTAAAGTTTTGTTGCTTGGCCGGTCTTGTCCCAAAATTTTGGGCAGATCGGCCTAGGTTCTAGATTGGATTGGTGGCCGTCTACAACCACCAATCCAAGTACTGTTTTTATTTGTGACACTGATTATATGGCTGGCCCTTTTACAGCCAGCCATCTAACTTGTTTTTAACCTGGTTGGCCCATCTACAGCCAACCAGTTAATGTATGTAATTTTATATTCTTGTCATAGTTTTATATTTTATGTTGCCGTCTGTGTGGCCGACCTCTTTACAGTCGGCCAGGCAGACGGTATTTTAATTAGTATGTTAGTATTTTATTGTGCTGTCTCTGTGGCCGACCCCTTTACAGTCGGCCACACAGACGGCAATTTCGCCACGTTGTCACGCCTGGTTTTTGTTAGGGCGCTAATGACCTCGTCGTCGACGCGCCCTAAAACCTAAACAACAACAACAACAACAATAACGATAAGGAAATGATTGATTCATTATCAATAGAACTTTACCTTTCAAGATACTGAGTCACATAAATGACCATTGTTTACACCAGTGATCTCAAGGATACTGGCCCCCGGGCTCTATCAATACGACCCGCGATCGCAATGTGACGCAGAAAGAAGAATCATGTTTTTTTTTTAGAGCTTTTAGACTTCAATCGATTCCTCTATGGAAGTTTTAAAATCTGGCCCGCCTACACATTCTAAATTTAATATAAGGCCCTCTGCAAAATTGAGTTTGACACCTATGGTTTACACTGAAACGATAAGGCGGTATGCGCATCCGCTTATCATTTGAAATCTCTTATGTATTCATCTGGCATACTAGATGCATCTGAGCGATAAAAATGTTATTTAGACACTCTCAGCAAGATCTTGCCTCTGAAGACAATGAGTCTGAGAACTGAACGTTTAGTATAATTAATTCTGATACGCAAGAATCCACATCCTGGTGTGGCTTACTCAAAGGCCTATTTCCCTTCATCACCTTTTCGCAATGGTTCTTAAATGAAATCAATACCTGAAACAGTTTTCAAAAGTGTCGGAAAATGTATTATTTAATAAGATAAATTTTAAATTAGCAATCGGCAGTATTAATTGCCTAGTATCAGGCTGTGACATTTTAAACTGATTTATATGATTGTGGTTTAAATAAATTTCTGTGAATGCAACCTTCCGGGTAAATACGTCTTAAAATGACGAGATCTGCCAGTTTTAGATACATTTTCTACCAAAAGTAACACTAATGGAACCAGAAGATTATATTCTTTGTATTATCTTCTCTATTTTGTTATCTTCCTAAGGGGAAATAAATGCTGAAATGAGAGGTTATAGATAATTAAAGTTTCCTGCAATATGGCTATAGAAGGTTGTGCGGTGGCACTAATATAACGTTCTCTGGTGACTAGACGAGTGAACGGGGTTTTTGCGCACGATGTTTCGACGATGAAATACACTGTCTCCATCTTCACCATCTTCTTAGTTAACTCAGCTAGTAACCAGATAAAATTATTTTAATTCTCATACCGAGAGAAACTTCGTTCTTACGATGACATTATTATTTGATAAACTTGGATGATACAGAAGATTCTCTGTGATCTTCATTCCAAATGTCTGCGACGATTCAATCTAATAAATTACATCGTATTACCTGTTTTAGATTAAACATACACTGAACAAAGAAACTGGTACACCTGCCTAATATCGTGTAGGGCCCCCACGAACACGCAAAAGTGGACTTGACTAATGTCTGACGTAGTGCTGGAGGGAACTGTCACCATGCATCGTGCTGGGCTGTCCATAAATCCGTAAGAGAAAGAGGGGGTGGAGATCTCTTCTGAACGTCACGTTGCAAGACATCCCATATATGCTCAATAATGTTCAGGTATGAGGAGTTTGGTGGCCAGCGGAGGTGTGTAAACTCAGAAGAGTGTTCCTGGAGCCACTCTGTAGCAATTCTGGACGTGTGGGGTGTCGCATTGTCCTGCTGGAATTGACCAAGTCCGTCAGAATGCACAATGGACATGAATGGATGCAGGTGATCAGCCAGGATGCGTACGTGGGTGTCACCTGTCAGAGTCGTGTCTATACGTATCAGGGGTCCCATGTCATTCCTACTGCACACGCCCCACACCATTAAAGAGCCTCCACCCGCTTGAACAGTCCCCTGCTGACATGCAGGGTCCATGAATTCATGAGGTTATCTCCATACCAGTACACGTCCATCCGCTCGATACAATTGGAAACGAGACTCGCCAAACCAGGCAACATGTTTCCAATCATAAACAGTCCGATGTCGCTGTTAACGTGCCCAGGCGAGGCGTAAAGCTTTATGCCGTGCACTCTGCAAGGGTACACGAGTGGGCCTTGGGCTTCGAAAGCCCATATCGATGATGTTTCGTTGAATGGTTCGCACGCTGACACTTGTTGATGGCCCAGCATTGAAATCCACAGCAATTTGCGTAAGGATTGCACTTCTGTCACGTTGAACGATTCTCTTCAGTCGTCGTTGGTTCCGTTCTTGCAGGATCTGTTTCCGGCTGCAGCGATGTCGGAGATTTGATGTTTTACCCGATTCCCGATATTCACGGTGCACTCGTGAAATGGTCGTACGCGAAACTCCTCACCTCATCGATAACTCGGAGATGCTGTATGCCATCTCTCTTGCGACGACTATAACACCACTTAAATCGTGATAACCTGCCATTGTAGCAGCAGAAACCGATCTAACGCCTGCGCCAGACACCTGATGAAGAAGAAGGAACGGCGCCAGAGGGACAATTTTTGGATGCCCTAATGCAGAAGGAGCTCACCCGTTGGCTCAATTGGCTGCGGCACAGTGCTAATGTCTGGCGTTGACACGGGAGTACCGAGTCCTAATGGTAAAAGAAACTTTCATCACCAGGACTTGACCGGCAGTGTATGAGAGGTAGGGGTGCCCAATTCCTCATCACCAGACCATATGCTAAACTCATGGGTTATGGATTCAGGGCATACGACGCTGTTGGACTTCCTATTTTATCTGATCAAAATGATCAGCAAATCGCAGCAAATTCCTTTTTAAAACCTCACATCACACTTATTTATATCTTGCATGTTTGCTTTCTCTGTATTAAAAAGTAAAAGCTTTAGTTGTCAACTTGGTCCAGGTTTCATTTAAGCCTAACCACAATCTCCGCTAATATTGCCGCTAGAAAAGCAAAGTTTTAATCACAAGCGAATTAATACATTCCCTGTATCGCATATCAGTGTCATCATGCATTGCGATATAAACTTGATCCCAAATGTTCTCAGGTTCTAATACCTTTCTTTCTTATTACGTGTGCTGAAGATTGATGTTTTAATGGCTGACACAGTTTACATCGGCTGAAATAATGACCCCATTCAAAACGAAGGATGCTTAAAATAAATCTTAACAACTTACGCTATGCCACGTAATATTTAATTGTGGTTTAGGCCACATAGATGGCGATCAATTAAGAACTTCTTTCATTCAAACCAAGTAATGATTTCAGTAAAAAAACTGATAATTAATATGTCAATTAAGCGAAATACATATATTTTTCTTTAAGTGTTCTTTATTAGCAACTGCGTAACTAAATAAAATTATTATAAAATATAATTCAATGTAATTCCTCGTGCCTTGCGCTGTAACAAAAAGTTTCCGTTTCCATCCGGGTCCAGGTTGCATTTCAACCTAACCACATACTACACTAAACTTACCGTCAGAAGTACAATACTTCAATCTCACACATATTTAATACATGTACTGTATCGCATTTTAGTGGCAATAATGCATCGCTATATACATTTTGGCTCTAGCGTAATCACTGACACTCATAAAGGAATTGTCCTTTTGGTTGAAAATTGTTACACTCGTTAGGTAGATTATATTGTTTAATGAGTGTTGTTCTTAGAGCTGTAAAATATATACATACCTCACAAAGTTCCATCAAAAAGTGTCGTAACGTGAGCAACTGGGAGAAGCTATGTACTGAAGTATAATGATCTTGCACACGTTCTTTGAACGATATTATCCGGGAATATAACAGCCATCAAAAATATAAATATGGAACAAATTCCATACAAAAAAAAGTGCAACAACTTTGAACCGTAAACGAACGACGTAATTTAGTTTTTATACTTGAAATGCAACCTCTACCAAAATGGCGTTTGGTTCTTGTTGTTAAAGCATAATTGGATTTATTAAATATATTAATCATCATGATTTTCGAGCAGAATCTTTAGCAGCGCCTGTGGATATGTTGGAATGTAGCCTGGACCAGAATGGATATTGACGTTTCCTTTTGTAGCTTAATGGACATTGTTTTTATTATAAATTTAACTTGGTTTGAATTGTGGGTCATTGTTGTATTTTGTTGTACGTAATATTAGTATCAGTGGAGTCGCATATAATAAAAAATGACGTACTCTAATCACTTTGCGTGTAACGTTACGGTAGATTAATTTTTGCTTGAAGTTTGTGTATTATATATACTAGCTTCGAGCCCGTCAAAAAATGATGGTTTGAACGCCATATTCTGGCATTTTTTTTAATTACACGGAATTGTTATTACATAATGTTAGTGACCTTATGTTTTACATATTTGATTTGATGTTCACATAGCAATACAGTTATAACTTCTACTGAATTAATGACGACGGAAGTATATAACCAATAAAATTCAAAACCAATTAGGAATCCAGAAAATTGTTGCTATCCATGTAATTTCAGTTTTATTCCTGGTACAGGCAAAATTCAGCAAGATACGTATGGAACTACTTTCACCCACATTAAGTAATACCTTAAGTATCATGGCGCTTATAAAAGCAGTTTAATTGGTTTGTAAAACTCATTTTAGAGTGAATTATGCTGTTACAAAATGTGTCACTGGGTATTCTGGTCAACTTAACCACAACTCAATTAGTATTGCTTTCGAAAATCATAGCTTCTATTACCCTCATATGAATAACAACGGGCATCACCTGTGGTAGTAGTAGGAAATTTATTCAGGAAAAGCTTGTAATGAAAAATTAATAACGATCGGGTCTACTGGAGATCGCGATTCCGCCAAAATAATATTCAATAATGACGTCATTATACTGCTGTAGTCAATCGCAAGTCATATTATTTTGAAGCAGTACTTCCGTTGTAATACAGCCTGTAGACTACCATTTTTTTCAAGCTAGAAATTAGGTTGTAATACATCCTGGACTGGCATAATACAGTTAAATATACTTCAGAAAATATTTCTATAGGATTCTTGCGTTTTACCACGGCAATTCTTGGCGCAATCGCGATCTCCAGTAATCCCGATTTATTTACTTTATTTTACTTTAAATGACGGAAAGTATAATATTAAAAACGGATAACTATCATTTATCTGAATGATATATGTCGCGATTCGTACATTTCGTGTAAACTTTCTCTGAGTTTTTAATAAAATTCATTGTTTCTTATTGTCTGCCCAAAAAAAATCTTAGGTTATGGCTTAACCTAGTCCTTATAACTGATACAGATGAAATAGCGTAAATATTGAATCCCCTTCTCCTTACATGAATTTCTGCGTCTAGTTGTAAATAAACGAAAAGCAAGATGATGGAACGAATGTAATAAGGTGGCTGTAGATTGGCGAGTGAAGACTGGCACGTGACCGTTTTCTAGCCAATAGTTATAGTAGCTATAGACGACGTACGCAGACTCCAAACATAGCGTTTTATATAAGGGGATCTTGATGGGTGTAATATAAACATATCACTAAATGATATAGTCGAAGGTATGTTTGCGTTATCATTATATATCGCTATATACCTTCTCCCAGTAGCTCGCTACTTAACGTTACGGCACTTTTCGAGTGAAGTTTGTAAGGAAGGATATATTTTACAACTCCAAGAGTAACATAATTAAATAATATCTCCCAAGGATCGTGTGCAACAGTTTTAGACCAAAACGACAACTCCTTGATGAGTCCCAGTGATTGCGGAACAACCTAAATTTGATCAAAATTCTTCAAGGGCTTTACACCTTTCTTTTTTGTTATCCGTGATTCAGACCTATATTACAACGCTTGAATAGCTGACAGAGTTACATGTTGCGAAAATAATAGCCTCAGTAATATTACTCAGTGAAAGAAAAGAAGATTAAAATAAATCATATAAACTTACATTATGCCAAGTAATATTTGTTTTATTTGTGGTGTAGGCTGCACAGTGCAACTATTTCCGTTCAAACAATTTAGTAATTTCACTAATAGGGCACAGTTTAATTTTTATTAAAACTAAATAATAAAAATTAACAATATAATCAAAGCTTTCGCTAACATTGATGCTCGAAAATTAAAACTTCTATCTTACGTATCTATGGACAAAGAATTCAAGGAATACTTCTATTTATCAAAAGAATAATACGTAAATATAAGCATCTAATAATTGATATGACGATTTAAACGCAATAAATAGGCCTACTCTTTCTTAAGTGTTAATTTATTCGCGGATGCTTAGAAATTTTATTAGATAACGTGCATAACCAAGAACATCAGCGTAAGGCATGAGGTCATACATGACAGAATTGCTTATTATGTATTATGTATAGACTGAGCGGAGAGTCCATATCATTAGATTTTTCTCATTCTTCAAATAATGAACTGAATTCAAGCATATATTTCCACCACTGCTTCATCATGTTGAACGAATCTTGCTTATAAACTCGTATTATAGCAGCAGTAATCGTCATCAGAACGTTTATTTCTTTAAAAAATTCACAGTAACTCATCGGTTTTTTTTTCTCATTAGAAATCTCTTGCCAGTTATACTACATCAATTCTCTGTTTAGTCTTTTATTCCCAATACCATAAATCCTGCTGTTCTTTTCTTTCCACAAAACCGCACAAATACCAATAGTAATTAAGTAAAGTTTTCTATCACTCTCTTTCGGCACTTCAAACAAATTATTGACCGCCCTGCCATATTAAGATTTCAACAGCGTTTGTTCTGACTCGTAGAACGTTTCTATAAATTCTGAAGAATTCATTTCTGAGTAGCCGTCACCCGGAGATTTCATTGGAGAACTATTTTTCCCTCGGGATATTTTACACAGGAAGAAGTTATCATTCATCATGTAATTTTAGAAGATTGCATATACTCAGTATCTCCTTTTGGTTCTGTAATTCAGTAGTCTCAGATCGTATTCTAGATGCCAGTGCCCTTATTCGTTTCTCATTCACTTATATTGCAAGCCTGCTTCCAACCACAAGGGATTGGGACTGTCCTGGCCTACTACCCGTAACAGAGCCGGTCGTCAAGCAGTGGCGGAATCCTTCTGCGCAATCACAAAAGGCGGGAAAGGACTGGGATACAAGGAATGGGAAGAAATTCGGCCATGGCCTTATGAAGGAAGCATCCGGGCATTCGCCTGGAGTGATTTGGGGAAACCACGGTAAAACGAAATCTGGATGTTCGGACGGGGATTCTAACCCCCGCCCTCCCGATGCCAGAACGTTACCGCTCACCCACCACGCTCGGTGTTCTGTTATAGAACGTAAAGAACTGATATGATAAATAGATACATTTTACAAATGTACCTGAGAAAATTTAATCCTTGATCTCAGAATGTACTACTAATAAAATATGTCCACCTGCCAGTGAATCAGACTGGACCAGGGAGGTGTAACGGGAGAAGATTCGAGTCCTGGATCCCGCAATCATCTAGGAGAATAGTGGGACAGTCCTCAATCTCATCTCCTACACATTTCACAAACAAGAAATAGATAACAAAAGCTACACGATTCGCAGACAGAAGACATCGCAAACATTCCTCCAGTACGTTTAATGTTCCGGGTCTCACAAATTAGGTTCAAAAACACAGGCAGAGCACATTTTCTCCAATTCTCCTGATTTTACACTTAACGCCTGTGTAAGTGGTAGGTAATGTATGTAAACAATGATTAGATAATTTCGCTACCAGTTTATGTGTAATTTAAAACCTAAAAGTATTCTATTTTTAATAAAACCGGTACATACACGAAACAAAAGTATTGTAGGGAAAGTAGTATACGATCCACTTTTAAATAGGACGATCTTCAAATATACTAACACAAATCACAGCGAGAAACTGGGAAACAGAAATCCTCGCTTACCTTAAGCTTTGGCTCTACAGAATATTCTATTGTGTTTGGTTCGCACAGTCTGCAGTGATGCAGCGTTTCGGCATCGCTGCTGTAAGAGATTAGCGGCGGGAGAAGAGGGGGCAGCGCTATCACAAAAAAAGGATTCGGCGTCACTCGCTGTTTATAAAGGCGGTACTGCAGCTGAGCCAACAGACGTCAGAGATGAGCGCAACAGTGGAGATATCGCAAGGTGCTCTGCGTGGAGTGAAGAAGACAGGTGCGTGGGGACATGAGTTCTACTCCTTCCTGGGCATACCATACGCTAAGCCACCCGTGGGACCACTCAGATTCCAGGTGAGCTCGACGATAGTGAAATATGGTTAGGTCTGAATCTGCAGAGGAGGCTGCCACGTACCTCTCCCGTTTTTTAGACAGTGTGTTGTTTTTATCGGTAATGTGAATGCCATTCATGCTTTTGATTTCATAGATCCTCAAAGAATGCAAGTCATTTCAAATGTACGTACGTGAATACCGTTCTTTATTCAGTGTGCTGCGACGGAAGATAATATGTTATCTGAAAAAATCTGGAAACTTTAAATTCATACCGAAAGAGTTTTTGCTTCAATGGAAATGTTAAATGAGAAAGAATTCTTCTGAGAATTTGGTAATAATTGATAAGGGTTCATAAAATAATGTATGCTTTGGAGTATGGAATGGGTAGGTGACAAAGTTATTGACTATCACGGATGTGTAATATAACTATTTTCCGAAACTATGAACCATTAAAGCAGTTACAAACTCTCTAGAAATTATTTTCACATATAGTAGCTAACATGGGACGCTATGTTTTTGTTTTTAAGACTGGAAAGTATGTGTACTTTGTGGGTGGCAAGCAACTAACGTGTATTAAATAGTTGTTGATATAACAGGATTTTTAAAAACGATATTTACGATTACTGTTACATATCCTTGAGGGTTTTCTCACATGGGACCAAAGGGAACCAATCTAATATAATTCAACTAAATAATGATTTTACTAACAAGTAGAAGACCCTATATTGAGGGATTAATTTGTCAAAGCATTAGATCTGCTGAAAGAGGAAAGCTCCACGGATAGATGAGATTCCAGCTAAACTTATAAAGTCATCAGAGAGCAAAACAAAGCAGTCATTGTACAGACTGATTTGTGACATATACGAAACAGGGAAAATGCCCAAAGATTTTGAAAAGAGTACTGTAGTCCTATGCCTAAGAAAGCATCTCCAAACAAAGCCTTTCGAACACTAAGTTTTGGTTCTCATGCATCTAAAATCTTAATATCAATAGTCCAACGTCGGATTGAACAAAGGATTGATCTAGAGCTAACTGATGACCAGTTTGCTTTCAGAAAGGGAAGAGGAACAAGGGAAACAATCTTGGGTCTCAAAGTCCTTAAAGAGAAGTGTGTAATTAAAGTCAAGGATATCTCTGTAGCCTTCATAGATCTTGATAAATCTTTTGAGTGTCAATTGGAACAAGATGTTTCAGATTCTGAAAGAATGGGACTAAACTACAAAGATCGAAGAATCATAAGGAAACTCTATGAGAATGCAACTGCGCTAATATGGCTCGGAAAATGTAAAGCAGACTCAAAAGTTAAGAAGGGAGTAAGTCAACGTTGCATTCTTCTCCCTGTTCTATTAAATGCGTACGTGCAAAGAGCGTTGGAAGCTATTAGGGATCAAGTAGAAGCAGGAATTTCCATTTACGACCAAACCATAGGTAAGCTGAAATTTGCAGATGACATTGTTTCAGAAAATGAAAGTGATTTGGCCGAAACACTTGATACAATGGTCCTTCATGAGCTATTTAATCTGAAAATAAACAAGAAAAAGACTGAAGTAGTAATTTGTGGCAGGGAAGTTCAAAAACAAATACAGTTATAATTAGACGAACAAGTAATTCAACATGTTAAAGAATTGAGATAAGTGGATAACATAGTCACAGAAGACGGAAAAAGCAGAAAAGATATAATATCTAGAATCAACCCAGTTAACACACTTTTGACAAACGAAAGAAACTTTTCACTTCGAACAACATTAGCCTGTCAACGGACAAGAATCTCCTAAAAACATGTCTGGAGTATAGCCCTATACGGAAGTGAATCATTGACCATAGGGATTGCAGAAAGGAAACGACTGGAAGCATTTGAGTTCTGGTGTTACAGACGATTGCTGAAGATAAGCTGGATTGATTATGTCACTAATGATGACGTGTTCAGAAGAATTCCTGAGGACCGAAGATTCTACAGAAAAGAAGAGACAAGATGACAAGCCATGTTTTGCGCCACAATGGTTTATTTAAGTTCATTGTTGAAGTAAAGATAGAAGGAAAAAACTACAGACAAAGGTTAAGCTATATGAATCAAATTATGAAAAGTAAGGCAGAGAAACGGCATACGTAGAGAATTGCTGCAAACTAATCTTCGGATTGATAACTAAAAGAAGAAGATTAACAAATATATATATGGTTTCTATTTTTAATCTCAATTTATTTGTTTCAGCAATTTTACCCTCTTAAATTACGCAACACCTACGGTAATTTTGTTTTATTTATTTAATCGTTTAGCCCACTAAGGAGCGCGTGGAACCACTAATTTGCATTGTCCTTCTTATTCTTCTTGTAGTTCTTCTTATCTTCCCAAAACCTCCTCATCCTTTCGCTGTGGGCTTGACGTCATTCATTTCTGAGTTTCAGATTTTTGTTGTTGGGATCTTGGGGGCAAATTTATGTGAAATGACTCATTGTCTATATATACTGCGTGTAGATGTCAGTGGGTCTAGGCTAACTTCTGTGAGGTCCTTCTGGGTTCCTATAATCCAGCGAGCTTTGGTTTGTCGGTGTCCATTGATGATGTGGAAAATTTTCTTGGTTAGTCGTGAGTCATCCATTTGTGCAATATGTCCGTAGAATTTCACGCGTATTTTCCGTGCGAGTGAGGTGAATCGTCGGTCAGTGAATACAGTTCTTCTGAGCTTTCGTGCATCCAAAGGCCTTCTTGGATCTTGGAACCGAATATTTTTCTCAGATCTGTCTTTCTAGTTTTATCGATTCCTTTGTCATTTACCGTTAAAGACGACGTCTCCGTCGCATACAGTGCTCCTGGAAGAACGACGGTGTGGTAGTTATGGAGTTTTGCTTTGGTGGATCGTGATTTCTTATTGTAAGTATTCCAAGTAATTGCATATCTTTTTCGCAGTTTTTCAGCGCGGCTTTGTGGGCTTCTTTCTCAGTTCCAGTATTCCCAATAATTTCTCGTAAGTACTTAAAATATTTAACTTGAGTGATAGTGCCATATTTGGTCACGAATGGCTTCAGGTTTGTGTTTTCTCTTAAGAGATTTGGAGGACGGTTTTGATGGCTATCTCATGAAGCTTGTCAACAGCCTGTTTGGCTTCTTCATCGGTTCGTGTAATTACTGTTAGATCACCTGCAAGAGCAAGACATTTTATGTTGATTCGTTTACCCTTTGTTACCATATATATTCCAATTATGTCTTTTTTCCGTATGCTATTCATCTTGTGTAGTACCAGGTTGAACACGGATGGTGATAACCCATCCCGTTGTCTCACACCAGTTTTAATTTCGAATGATTCAGAGATTTCGGGCATAAATTTAACTTTTGAAGTTGTATGTGTCAAAGTTTGTTGAGTTAAAATAGTTGTTTATCATCTACTCTGTATTCAAGTAGTATATTGAACAGCGTAGTGCGGTCAATCTAATCATATGCTTTCTTAAAGTCTACAAAAGTTACCACTGTGCCGATTGACTGACGATGTTGGAGTATCATCTTTAGGATCCAGATTTGTTCTATACATGATCGGTGTGTTCGGAATCCTGATTGGTATTCACCAATCTTATGTTCTGTCTGCTTCTCCAACCTTGACCGGAAGGCACAAGAAAGTACTTTGTAGGCGACTGGCAGAAGTGAAATCCCTCGAAAATTGTTTGGATCTGTCCTATCTCCTTTTTATGTAGCGGGTGAATTAATGCAGTTTTCCAATCTGCATGTATGACCTCGGTCTCCCATATATTTGAAATAATAGCGTGAAGCCGGTCAGTCAGTAGTTCGCCTATTACTCCGTCTTCCCCTGGTATTTTGTTATTTTTCAACTGAAGTATGATATTGCGGATCTCACCCAGTGTTGGTGGGCTGAATCGTGGTTTGGGGAGGGTATCTGGAAATGGAGTTTCTCTGTAGGTGGTTCACAGTTGTACAGCTTCTCGAAGAACTGCTTCAGAATGTCACAATTGGCCTTTGTGTTAGTTTCAAGCATACCATCAGGTCGACGGAAGCAAAGACTTGGAGGTGTAAATGTAGACAGTTCTTGCCGGAAAGTTTTGAAAAAATTTCTTGTGTTGTTTCTTTTGAATTCATTGTCGATTTCCTCTAATCTTTTAATGTGGTACATTCGTTTGAATCGTTTGATAATTTTGGATGTTCTTTTCTGTGTTTCTAAAAAAATCTTCCAATTATCTGGTGTTCGGTGGCTATTCCAATTCTTCCAGGCTTTATTAGTTTCTACTATCATAGTAAATAAATAAATAAAATATTTGAATTATTATGTTACTTCTATTGTTTCATTTCAGTTGAACATATTTGAAACGTGTTTATATTTTTTGATATTTTCAGTTCCACCTTTACATATATAAATAATATTTCAGAAGTTATTGCTGCAACTCTGTAACTAATTAGGTATTTGACTACTTCTTGAAAATGGTTTTAAATTGTTTATTGGTACACCTTATTCACCGAGTGAAGAGATTTTTTGACGGCAGTCCATTATTTTGCGTAAAATTCAAACATAAAATTTAAAGAATATAAAAGCCCGCCAAAACGCTCCTTCGCTGCCTGGCACGTGCAACGACAGCCGTGACGTCACACATCTGTAAACGCTGCCGCTGCGAATAGAGCGTTTCCTATTACCCAAGTTTTCAGCTATTTTTATTGTTTGTTGCTGGTTACTTCTTGTTATTAATGAAAGTTCGTTTTGAATATAAAATCGAAAACAATTTGTAAAAGCCTACAGCGAAACACTATTGAAAGTAAGACGCCTTATTTGTGGGACTAGCTATTGAAACAACCACTGAGTTTTATTCTGTGGAGCTTAAAAATGTAACAACTTTCAATTTGATATTGCGACAAAGTCACTTACGATTTTCTGTGAAGCTCATTTACACCGCGATTTCGTAGAGTTAAATGTAATACGTTGTTTAAGGCGAGAATTATTAGGGTTAGGGTCCTAAGGTTCGATCCTAACTTCGGAATATGTTCAATTTGTTTTCTTTTGTCATTTTCTTTGGATACTAGTTGCTATTGGTTGCATCGCATAATCATTTTTTCCCCGAAAATTCATCCAAAACATCAATTTAATTATTATTTTTTTCTGAAGGCTTCACAACTTTTTTGGATAACAAGCGAATTACAACCGTTTGAAACAACCAAAGAAGATTTCAAAAAGGAAATTGGACGTTAATTGCACACCATAAACAGTTTTTTTTAAATTATTACTTGCACATTAAAAGTAAATACCGCTTAATAGACGCAGTTATTGTCAGGAAGGTAATCTGCAGTTGTATCGTCAGGTAAAAATTCCAACGAAAAGGACACAACGTGTTCCGGAACTGTTGCAAGATTAGCATGAAATTTCTACAAGTGATGTCACTTCTAAAATACATTCCATTATTCGCTGCCGCGCACCTGTATTTTTTGCATGATATTCTCTCTCTGGTAAGTTTAAAAATTAAAAGTTTTCATGTATGGTAACAATTTGTTTCAAACGCTTGTATGACGCTTAGCAACTATTATGAATTCTTCGGATAAAAACATAGTAGTGCAAAAAACAGCAAACAAAAACGGTAAAAAAGCACGCAAAAAATATTATTCCAACCAAGGTTCGAACGTAGGACGTTCTGAATTCCATTACCACTCTTCAATCACACAGCTATCCGGACACTACTTCTTAATTGCTTCTCTTTATGTTAATAGTAAACACTTCACAGTTTCTTCGTGTGAGATGAAGTGAAACGTGGTAGGTAAATGAATAAACAAACAAATTCAGTTTTATTAACAAAAAATATCATTTATCTATAAGCCTTAATCTGCATATTTAGAAAAATGGCACACAACATCCAATTTTTCCGAGCGTGGTGAGTGAGCGGTTAACGCTCTGACCTTGCATCCGGGAGGACGCCGCACAGTGTGATATTTTCTAAATCTAGAGGGACAAAAGTCAGTCTACACAGGCAAAATAGTTATTTATATTCAAAGTAGATAAACCATATTACTCGGAACAAACGTTTATTTTCCACGAATTCACTCCTAACAATAGAAAAAATAGTTTGAACAATGGGCTTCATGTGAGCAGCTCTAGTCGGCCGCGCCATTTGACTGAGCTTGGTCGATGATTACGCTGTGTTTCTGCATGTTAGTAGTGACTTGTGTGTTTCTGTTGCTTTTGGCGAGCCTCAAGGTAAGTTTACGCATGCTTTTTTCGTGATACATTAGCATCATTAAAACAGAGCGAGATTATTTTTAATAAAAAAAACTACTGAGCCCATTTCATGTCGAATTTTAGTTCATTACACCACATTATATCGGTCTCTTGCTATATTTATTTGAAAGAGCTGCTTATTAGCTACAAGAAATACCTTAATTTGTTTGCGCATATTTGCGAACACCCATACAACTTTTCTTTATTTACTTATTTTCACTGCACAAATTTCGCGTATAGAATTTTTCGACGTATGGTTTGCTAACGCAAAACAATCAATCTCTAACTTTCAATTTAAATATAAATGAGTCTCAAATTGAAGGCGTTACATTTTTAAGCTCAGCAGAATAAAAGTCAGGGGTTTTTGCTATAGCCAGCCCACAAATAAGGCGTCTATTTTCGATATTTTTCCGCTGTAGGCCTTTACAAATTGTTCTCGATTTTGTATTCAAAATGAAATTTCATTAATAACAAGAAATGACCAGCAACAAACAATAAAAATAGTTGAAAACTTGGATAATAGGAAACGCTTCTATCCCAGCCAAAGCGTTCACAGACGTGTGAAGTCACTCAAGCGACCACCAATACTAGAGCGTTTTCTGTCACGTGACCAGAGGTAAGAAAATTATAATTTTTATTTCGCTTTTTTATTAAAATTAATCCATTTTTCTTTTCAAAATTGAAAAAATTAGCTTCCTGAAGCATTAATCTACGAGAATGAGTTCAATTTATAATATTTTTTCAATACTGTCAAATAGCCTACTCTCTGAGTCTAGCCGTCCACTGGACGCGTATTCGCGCGAAAAATGGTCACGCGAATGCGCCTGTACTCCTTAATCTTTAAAATGATATCTCATTTATCTATATCGATTAGATATGGATAGAGATAAATGGCTCGTGACACAATAGATATTGGTAGTTTTAGTCGAATTCCGAAAAATTCCTGTCTTAATATATGATGCCACCAAAGCGGAGATCTTAATATTTAAAATGATACTTCATTAAACAATTTCATATAGGTATCCAGGGAGATAAATGACTTGTAACACAAAAAAACAGCATTTTAAAAATAATACATATTTGCCCTTAAAAGGTCGAATTTCGAACAAATTCTTTCTTAAGATATGATGTAACCTAAGTGGAGACCATAAGCTTTAAAATGACCCCTCATTCATTGATTTCGTTTAAGTTTGAAAGGAGATAATGGCTTGTGACAGCAAAAAAAAAAAAAAAAAAAAAAAAAACTTTATAGAAAAAATATATATGATTATTTATAAATTTACCAGTATATTTTAAAAATAAAGTTGAATAATGAATGCATCATAAGATTGACATGAATTAAAATTGTATTTCTTCAGGCGCAGATTTCTTGATTAGGCTGATATATATATAGTGTGTGTGTGTGTAACTGAACTAAATCATATAAAATTATGAACACATTTTTTCATTTTCGAATCAATAAAGATGAAGTATTATCTTTTGATAAACCGTTCCTTAGCGTAGTTATGTGCTTGTATTTTTCATCCATTCATCTTTCCTTTTTTTCAGTTCTCTTAGCCAGAATTATTGATCCCAAGTCGAATAATTACAAAAGTTGAGAAAAAGGCATTGCCACAGCTCTCTCCGGTACAAACTACAACGGAGAACTGCCGGCAGTGTCCCGCGAAACATCTTTCAGTGGACGGGGTGTCTTCGCGCCAACACAGTTCGCGCGAATTTAGGAGTATTCACGCGAGCATTTTTTGCGCGAATACACGTCCACTGGACGGCCAGTCTTAAGAATGAATCATGTTCCTGGTATTACAAATAACAGGTCTGTTCCTCTATTTCGTAAATTATTACCATCACAATCACCATAGCTTTTAGTACAGTGGGTACGTTCTGATACATCAGTTAGACGAAACTGGTCTTTAAATTCGTAGTACGTCAAACAGATTTCAAGCATTCATATACCAAGTTCATGTGGATGTAAGTGGTTCATTTAATAATATATAAAATAACTGTAAATGATTAAGACCTTGATTTATCAAATAACTATAATTGATATCGGTAACGCTGCTGTATATGATCCACATACTAATTCGTATATATCATCTACTTCTACTAATTTATAAAGTAGTTCCTATCTACTGAAACATCCTTAGTTTTACATTATCCATAGCTAATAACTGAAATACCTATAAATTATGGACTTAGTGTACATCAAGTGTTTTAAATACGTTATATTCTAATACATAAGTAGGTATAAATGATACATATACTGAGATATAAAGACCCTATATTCCACCAAGTTTATAGTTGTAATTGGTCCATGCGATAATATGTTTATATTAATTAGCTTTAAAAAATACATAATACTGACGCATCTACTCTTTTAACTGATAAGTATACTAATAATCCTAATAAATGTAGCTATTCTACTTTTTGATATCTCCAGTTACTGTATGTTAACTGCTCCAAATATATTCAAGTATTCCAAATACTGATATAAAAATTAACGGAAAAATGATTCATGTTCCAGTAAATACTGATATATCATATACCAATATAAATGATCCATATGGAAAAACAATGGAAGTTGAAAATTATCCGTTTACTAATAATGTTAAGGATGCTTACTGAAAAATTAAATGCTTGTAAAAGGTACGAAAAAGATTCATCTGATAGCTACAAATGATTTATATAACAATTAATCAAGTAATTGGAAATTATTTTTTTGTTTCATGTTGAATTACAATTTTTAGAAACACCAACTATAGTATCAACAAAAACAGAACAGAAAGATAGAAAAAAAGAAAAAGAAAAGGATAGCAATTAATACAAATCAACCCATATTATAGTACACCAAAAGTTAGGAGCTTGTACACAGTGGCGGCCCTAGCAAATTTTTCAGGTGGTGCGAGATCTCACTGTGGCGCCCCAAATGTGTAATCGCTTATTCATGATTAAGGTGTTCCTATTGACAGATTGAAGACAACATACATTTTTTTACATCCTACTAATATTATATACATAAAAGTTTGTTTGCTTGGATGTTTTTATTGTTTCACGTCGACGGCTGAAAGACCTAAGATAAAATTTAGAATAATGTTATTGGCCATCTAGTCCCTATCGAAAAAGTAGTTCCCTTGGGATTCTAATACGAATATATGTATGAATGGTTTATGAATTCCACACGAGCAAAGCCGTCTTTATATATTAATAATAATTCAAACCTCATAAAGATTAATATAGGATAGCAGCGGTTTGAATGAGAAACAACAGCAAATATCGAACACACTATGTATGAAAAGGTTTACTTAAGCTACTATGGCGTACACAATTCCCATATCACGTATACGTCAAATTCACATAATTTTAATATATATATTTTTTTTCAACAAACAAATGAGGAAATAAAACCATAACTAAAAGACCTAGATTACCATCTTCATCGCTTTTGTCCTTTGGCAATATTATTTTATACAGATAAAATTGCAATATCTGATAGTATATTTAGAGTCTGATTTTACCATAAATAAGTTTTGGCAAGTTTTAATTTACGGAATCTTTTTCTCCTTTAGCGACAGTTACAAGTATGGTTAGCAAAATTCGAAGTGCTGTCCATACATTCGGGAATATATCTTGCCAACCATTTTATTTCATTAGTTGAACTTTCATTGGTTCTGCTGATTCAAGCCCCATCAACAACAGTTTCAGTTAGAAAGTTTCTAACCAATTCACAACCAGATATGTCACATTTTTCTCCACCAGTTAAATTTATTTCCAAATCTGCACAGGATGATTCCAATTCCGACTTTTCAGAATTTTTTTTATAATATGTATCTTTAAATTTGAATAGTTGTGTAAACTGAGTGACCAACTCATTCTCAAGTATATCGTTGATATGCTAAAACACGTTGGTTGTAAACAATTCTTCTGGATCTATTGCTATCTCATCTACGGCCTCATAATTTAAAAAAATCTCTGCTCTTTGGAATCCGACTGGCTTAATAATAGGATATGGCCCAGTCTTAAAAGCAATTTTTCTAGCAGTTAACAGAGCAGACGAATAACCAGGGTACTTTTTCTCAACTTCCGAGCTGTTACCCAACAATTGTGAAGCGTTTCATAAATCCTCCTTCAGTCTACAAAGACTGCTTGCAATATTTACTTGAAACAACTGAATTATTCGTTTCCAGAATGGCGTCACGAACTGATGATTAGTGATAGCGAACTCTAGCGAGACTAGAAATTCTATTCTCCAAACGAGATTCGCAAATTTTTTGGCGATAGTGTAAGTTCTTGGATACCACTTCCCATCGCTTTGGCGATTGAGATAATAGAACAAATATTCTTTAAACAAATTCTGACAAGGAAATTGATTTAATTGATGTTTTGGTGGCACCTGATATCACCAAATTTAGTGACAGCTACATGGAAGAAAGAATGCTGTAAGATATTCTTTCAGAATTCTGTTTTGGACACCTTTGTTTCATCCTGATGTATTGGATCCAATGTCATATCCTTGGTCTCGACTTTCTTCCATATCCAACTCGAACTTTTGTAAAGTATTATCGATAAACAGGCCAGCGAGACCAGCTCCCAGGTCATTAAAAGTCAATTACCAGGTTGTAAGCAACGGAACACACACGCACTTGGACTTTATTAGTGTCAACAAAAGCAGCGATAAAGATAATTGTTCGACGCGACTGACATCATGATATTCGGTATGATGGAAAAGTATTTAGATAACTTATCCACAGTCAAAATTTTATTACGAACTTGATTCGTTTTGAATACATTTACCAAAATAACAGATATTAGTCTCCTTATTGGCAATGTGGCGGAGATGCTCCATCATTACAGGGTCATATTTTCCTAGTACGATTTTTGCAATAAACCCAGGAAGTTACTATTAGAAGTATTTTGTGTTTCAGATCCAAAGCCTCCTCTAAACAAGAAATTATTGCATGTTAAAAATAATACTTTGGACATCATTCATTCGAGGATAGCAACCCACCATGATTTTTCGTCTTCAATATGTATTTACTAATGCTTGTCAGTTACAGTGACATTCTTTAAAAGAATCAACGCTTCTGTCGAATTGAGGATGGTGTGCCGGTGATTTGAGAAAAGTTTCGTGAGTTTTGAGACGCTCTGATAAGTAGTTCTAGTCATCAAAGTCTTCTTTTCCCAAATAAGAGTTTTTGCTGTTGAATAAACAACAATATACAAACATACAATATACAAAAACAATATACTTCATCCACAGATTTAGAGTGGACCAGTTATCTTAAGTTTCTCGATTTGGCATTACTCTTTGAAATACATATTTGAAATATGACGTCCATGATTTTTTTTTAAATTTTTTTCATTGCTCAAATAATTATTTCATCTGCGGCTGCAGAGTCAATGAGTGACCATTTTGATGTATTGTCATAATTTGTATTTTGAAAAGGCGGCGGTGGTGGTATGTATGTTGTACCTCATTCTGTAATATTTTGAACTGTGGACGACGTTCCAGCTATAGCTAAATCTTCTTGTACATGCTGCTCTTTATCATCATGAGCCTCGTATGAAGAACTTCTATTAAATAAGTTTTCTTCTGTTGCGGGTGGATCTAGTTCTTGTGACAACGATTCAGATGACTTCGCAACATTAACAAAATTTGCAAGCCTTCTCAGATTCGCCTTTTTCAGGTAGCACATGTCTTGTTTGCAGGGCCGGCGCTAGGAATTTCGGAATGGCCAGGCGACAATGGGCGTATTCTTGGCTTCATGGCCTAAGGGCCCCTATAGTCGGTGATCGGGCCCCCATCAGCCGGCGGGGCCCGGGTACTTTTGACCCGCTTACCCCCCACCCCCTAACGCTGGCCCTACTTGTTTGTAAAAGGTAAATATTTACAATATCAACGTTAATTGCAATCACCGAACGTCTAACACGGCAGAAATAGATAAGTAGGTTGAATCTAGCCACATGCACCCGCATGCGAATGAACTTCAAGACGACAGCCGAAAAGATAACAGGTGTGAGCGGAGCATGCATATTTCGCAGTAGAATAGCACATTTGCAGGAGCCGATGTTTGGAGCATTGCGGGGTGATCACCCCATACATTACCTGTGAGTTTCCGCGGGATATTATTATGGGCTGACTCTTTGCTTTTTGTGTTCAAGCAGCGCTTTTCGTAAGTGATGGAACAATTCAAGGTAATTCCGAGATATTTTGAACTGAAACTGTGATCTTGTTCTACTCCCTCCCATCTCAGTTTTAGTTTTCTGTTGGCGCGTCTGCTTTTTAGAAGGAAGACGCACAGCTGAGTTTTAGATACGCTTTGCATATCTACACATCTTCTGGGAGTTTCTTATGCCAATTGTAAATCTGTTTACGGCGAGGTGGCACTTTATTGAACTTAGGGCGGAATGCACGCTGTACAGTCGGCGACAGAATTCGCGAGACCCTTCGCCTTTCGATTATGCTTCGTTCTAGACACGAATACCGCATGGGACAGCATAACTGGTAGGTGGTACACTAAATTCATGATGAAATAGACCTCTCATACCCAGCACTTTACTCAAGACCAAAAACTGAGCCCGCGCGGCAAGATACTCGCAGACGCTCACAGGCAAAGTTCGGAGTTCTACAGTAAAAATAATCACGAATATCATCATTTTAGTGATAATAATTATTGAAATAACCAAATCGATTGATCATAGAGAGATGATAACACTTTTTTCGTAATTTTGATAACCATTGTGTGTATTTTGTTTCCCTCGAATAAACTGTTAACAATTCGTTAGCAAACGCAATTATATGGCGAATACCGAAACAAATCGCTAAATTACGCACGGAAAACCAATAAGAGAGTTTGAATGGACTTAGTTACACTTTCTAGAGCTGCAGCGTTATAGAACTGTGTGTGACAAATACACACAAAGGTTAAAGGTTAGTAGAAAGAGCATTTACGAAAGAACTCTAATGGTAAACTATGTCACGAAATATAAATAAACTATTTCTAGAAAATTAAATGATGCGGAATATTAACATCTGAATTTTGTTTCCATCATACCATATTTAGAAGGTAAGCTAAATTTGAACGCAGTAGCAACAGTTTTAGTAATCATAATTATAATTAAGAAGAACAAATAAATCCGCCTGCAATGTGAATTAGCGGATCCACATTTTAAATCTGGAAGATGGAAGTAGGAAAACTTTCATATCTCTCTCTGTTTCTAACTAACACTGATAGTTCTATAAAAATTTCTGTCAAGCTTTACTTCCTGCCTTCCAATCCCGATGGGTTATAGGTAACACTGTTCCCTAGCATTCGGGAGGACGCGAATTCAAATCCCGTTGGGCATCCAATTTCAGTATTCCATGATTTTCGTAAATCTCTCCAGCTGAACTCCAGAAAAGTTCCTAAATTCTTACCCGATCCTAGTTGCCAACACCATCAGCATTCATATCACATTGGCGTCAAAGATGTGAAGAAGACGGAAAAAAAGAACGTGGTAGGTATGTGGTATCACTCTAATCCGGCTTTCGGGAGGACTTGGGTTCGAAATCGCATCTACCTATCCAGGTAAGCGATTTAGATGGTTTCCCCAAATCACTCCAGGCGAATGCCGGGATTGTTCCTTCAAAAGGCCATGGCCGTGTTGGATTTATCTTATTCAACGGCCGAGCATGGTAGCCAAGGGACTAGAGTGCTATTTCCACATGTGGAGAGTCTCTGGTTCGGTGGTGTTTTAGGGCTGGTCGACGTCGAAATCATTATAGAGGAAAAAGGACTGGGGGCATGTTTCTGGAAGGAATTCAGCCATGGCCATACCAGAGAATCATCCCAGCACTCTAGGAGTGATTTCGATTAATCATGCAATATCTAAATACGGATGGCTGCACGAAGATTTCAACCCCTGTTCTTCCGAATGGGATGGCTTCAGCGTTACCGGGACTCTCGGTCACTGGTGCGATTACGGCCAGGGGCAATGGGTGTTGTTGTATGTCTTGTGTCGTCTTTCAATTGTATGAGCAAAAAGCATTTGGAAATACATCAGTACACAGGATAAACACACAAAATGGCTTAGCTCGAAGAATGGCTATCGGGAGGAATGCTATTAAAAATTTAAAGACATTTTTTTATTTTGAACCAAAATGCAATTGGCCGCCTTCAAAAACATCTCACAGGTCCACCTCATCTCACAGAAAATATTCTTTGTTTGGTGCCAACTAGTAACATGGCTAAGTTCTCAAAACGTAATAGGATAAAAAATTTGGAAAGTAGGCGTACTGTACTGAAGCTCTTTAGTGCACACGGGAGGGGTATTTAATTTCAGTTGAGTGTATAGGATTTAATCTCTTTAATATTATGTGTGGTTATTTCGTAAGGACAGAGCAGGGCGGTGCAACGGTTAGCGTTCTCGCCTCGCATTCGGGAGGACGGCGGTTTAAATCCCCGTCCGGGCATCCGGATTTGGGTTTTCCATGGTTTCCCCAAATCACTCCAGGCAAATGCCGGGATGCTTCCTTCAAAATCCCATTGCCGAATTCCTTCCCATTCCTTGCCCCCATCCTTGCCCCCCATCCTTTCCCGTCTCTAAAGACCTCGATGTTAAAAAGAGACGTAAAGCAGTTACAAAAAAAAAAAAAAAAAAAAAAAAAAAAAAAAAAAAAAAAATATTTCGTAAGGAGAAAATCTTCCTGCTGGCTCAGTTTAGACGCAAGCAGGAATTAACCGATCTGACAAACGTTTCGAGGAAGTGGTTATTTACCAGTGGCTCTGAGGAAGTGAATTTGCTCTTATACGGTTTGTGAACATGCACCATCCGTATTCGAAATGTGCACATTTTCGAATCAGGAGCACCTACAAATACAGTGATAGCCATTTGCCGAAACTTACAGAAACCACTTCATATAACATATTATTAAAGTTACTTGATCATAGTTAGAAGACCGATGAAAATGTTGAAAAAACATTGAACTAATATGTATTAGTCATTAATAATTTCTGAGAATTGCTTCTCGAAGATTTTACTTCAGC
Source organism: Vandiemenella viatica (assembly GCA_031002005.1). NCBI lineage: Eukaryota > Metazoa > Arthropoda > Insecta > Orthoptera > Morabidae > Vandiemenella > Vandiemenella viatica. The sequence goes on along the minus strand of JARYHS010008074.1, from coordinate 204,061,926 downwards.
ATACCCTCATTGAATCTTGCAATGTTCTACTTGCACTATTTGATTACGAAATCAATTGATCAATATTCCGTAATAATGGAGCTATTAAAAAAAAAAAAACCTGGAAGTGCAAGTTATTGAAAATTGACCTGCCTCCATCTGCTGATCTAAATATTTTATGACCTTCGGTGCCTTTGCACATTTAACCAGCAGACTATAGTCAGCCTTTGTTAAGGTAAGGTGGCATTGTATTGTGAAATCAACACTCATTCTAAAGCAGCCATATGCGAGGAAGAACTGGAATACGTGGCCTTTATTATTATTATTACTCCGCGATTCACTAAAAGTGTGTAGCGGAGGGTGCATTGCACCTATGCGAAAGGGTAATGGTTTGGAAGGGATATGGCAGAAGGCCTTTACAATGCGATGTCAGTGTTCTAGCCCCTACATTGCTAGCGCCAACTTAAGTATCTTGGTCGGGACTCTAGCGAAGGATTTTGTGAATGTGTCTGCTGTCGTGGTTTGCTAACACGGAAGACAATTCCGTAGGTCCACAGAACAAGGAAATTATCAGACATTTCAGGCATGCGATTTTCCTCTTCCTCGTTCAACTAACTTGCTTATGTTGCTACCTGAGGCTCACACAGTTAACAGACGAAAGAATTATACAGGAGTAGAACCGTATATCCTCGAGGAACCAGGGCTTTCTGAACTTATTTAAATTTGTTTCCAGCTTGACTTCTCGATTTTGAGGTCATGGGAGACGGGAGTATGGGCTGTTTGATGGAACTATCTCGACGTTTGCTTGCAGTGATATGGGAAAACCGTAGAAAATCTAAATCTGGATGGCCAGAAGGGGATTTGAACCCGCATCCTCTCGAATGCGAGGCCAGAACATTATCGCTCGTCAACTACGCTCAGTTTTTTTAATTGACTGTAACATATAGACTGACTCGGCCATGAATCTTTTTCTAATATATATATATTTGCAGCCTAGTAGTAGACGCACAAATATTTGTTCAACTAAAGATGTCATATCTTAATCACATCGTTTCTCATGAACCCGGAAACAACCATAATACACCCACTTTTATAACCACATATGTAACCTTTCAATTAGTTTTTCAAAGATAACATCATTTTCCTTTTACAAATCCAGCTTATTCCAGTTTGACTAGCAATCATCCATTTCCTTCAGAATGCAGGCATAAGAATTTAAAAAGCTCGACTGCATATGAAATTAGCCAACGTCATTAACTGTAAGACTGACAGCGGTCTTTTTCCAAGACCATTCTTGCTTGAAGAAAATGCCATGGTGTCTCCCAAAGTGAGAAGAATTATTGAGCCTGTTCAAATTCCAGTCGGCTATAAGATTTCGTTTTTCCATGTTTTCTCAAAACGTTTGCAGATTAATGCCAGGATGATTCCACTGGTAGGCATTGATCAACATGTTTTGTAATCTTTGTTCACAGTTATTTCCAATATTTATTTACCTCGACAGTAACGAGGCGTTAAGCCCTATAAATATTAAAAATTGTTAATGTATAAAAAAGAAGAACTGATGTGCAGTTTGCAGATGTGAAAATTAAATTCTAAAATAGTGGAAAATAAAAATGTGAAATATACAGAAATTATTATTATTATTTGTATTGACAGGTATTTGACGAATAAATGAAAAGCAATTTTTTTCAATCGTCGTTCATAAAACCACAGATCAGTATGTTATTATCACAGCGATATGTGAAAACTTATTTAGGATATTTTTAAAAATATTATTGTTTAATAGGCGGGATTAGGGGTAATAAACGATTCTTGTTTAATTTTTCTGCAGCACTTCACAGTTCCTAGTATTTAAAAGTTATTCACACATCGAAGCGGGATAATTACTTGCAGTTATCAATTTGTAAAATAATCTAATCCAGCAGTATTCTTGTTAAACTTTTACAATTATAAAATTTAATTTTGTTACTACTTTGTCTAGCCTCTAATGAAGGAAAATGTAGTTTGACCTGGATGGCAGATAATTCTGAAGTCACAGTAGAAGGAAATACGCATTGTTTCCTGCCTGAAGACTTCCGTATTTAGATATTGCATGATTAATCGAAATCACTCCTAGAGTGCTGGGATGATTCTCTGGTATGGGCATGGCTGAATTCCTTCCAGAAACATGCCCCCAGTCCTTTTTCCTCTATAATGATTTCGACGTCGACCAGCCCTAAAACACCACCGAACTAGAGACTCTCCACATGTGGAAATAGCACTCTAGTCCCTTGGCTACCATGCTCGGCCGTTGAATAAGATAAATCCAACAAGGAAAAATTCCAAAACACACCACAGAGATGTAATTATTTTTATTTGAGACATTATTTTTTGCTTCTAGCTTCACATCTAATTGAGGTCTGGGGCCAAGCAATGGAGAAGAATTCGGCCATGGCCTTTTGAAGGAACAATCCCGGCATTCGCCTGGAGTGATTTGGGGAAACCATCTAAATCGCTTACCTGGATAGGTAGATGCGATTTCGAACCCAAGTCCTCCCGAAAGCCGGATTAGTGTGATACCACATACCTACCACGTTCTTTTTTTCCGTCTTCTTCACATCTTTGACGCCAATGTGATATGAATGCTGATGGTGTTGGCAACTAGGATCGGGTAAGAATTTAGGAACTTTTCTGGAGTTCAGCTGGAGAGATTTACGAAAATCATGGAAGACTGAAATTGGATGCCCAACGGGATTGAATTCGCGTCCTCCCGAATGCCAGGGAACAGTGTTACCTATAACCCATCGGGCTTGGAAGGCAGGAAGTAATGCTTGACAGAAATTTTTATAGAACTATCAGTGTTAGTTAGAAACAGTGAGAGATATGAAAGTTTTCCTACTTCCATCTTCCAGATTTAAAATGTGGATCCGCTAATTCACATTGCAGGCGGATTTATTTGTTCTTCTTAATTATAATTATGACTACTAAAACTGTTGCTACTGCGTTCAAATTTAGCTTACCTTCTAAATATGGTATGATGGAAACAAAATTCAGATGTTTATATTCCGCATCATTTACTTTTCTAGAAATAGTTTATTTATATTTCGTGACATAGTTTACCATTAGAGTTCTTTCGTAAATGCTCTTTCTACTAACCTTTAACCTTTGTGTGTATTTGTCACACACAATTCTACAACGCTGCAGCTCTAGAAAGTGTAACTAAGTCCATTCAAACTCTCTTATTGGTTTTCCGTGCGTAATTTAGCGATTTGTTTCGGTATTCGCCATATAATTGTGTTTGCTAACGAATTGTTAACAGTTTATTCGAGGGAGGAAAAAATACACAATGGTTATCAAAATTACGAAAAAAGTGTTATCATCTCTCTATGATCAATCGATTTGGTTATTTCAATAATTATTATCACTAAAATGGTGATATTCGTGATTATTTTTACTGTAGAACTCCGAACTTTGCCTGTGAGCGTCTGCGAGTATCTTGCCGCGCGGGCTCAGTTTTTTGGTCTTGAGTAAAGTGCTGGGTATGAGAGGTCTATTTCATCATGAATTTAGCACCTACCAGTTATGCTGTCCCATGCGGTATTCGTGTCTAGAACGAAGCATAATCGAAAGGCGAAGGGTCTCGCGAATTCTGTCCCCGACTGTACATCACAATGGATTCACTTTTTACACACTGTAGCGAATAAAACGACTTCTGCTGTGGCGTCGCCATTAGCTGGCAAACAGACAACAGCGCCGTTGGCGGCAACGAATTGAACTATTAAGCGGGTTTATAAACTCTGAACCTTCCTCTATCAAGTGAAGTATGTGAAGTATTTGTATCTTTCATAGTTTGTGAGAAATAAAAATGTAAAAAACTGTTCCTTCTTTTCGAATAACCCTGAGATTATTTCCCTCTCACTGCCTTTTTTCTGTTTTTAATGCACATCATCGCCTTTGAAATAAGTTTATATAAAATTATTAATGTATTACTACAATAATGTAGTTGATAATATTCCGTTTTTGTGTCTCAGCCACCACAGCCGGCGGAGGGATGGAGTGGATTACGAGACGCTACCAAAGAGGGTAACGTAGCGCCACAATTTAACTCGCTCACCAAACAGTACGAGGGAGACGAGGACTGCCTCTATCTCAACGTACACACTCCGCGGGTGAGTGTATGAATGAGTAGTTTCTTCTCCATTCAGCAGCTATTAGCTCTCAACGATGTAAGATTTTTTTAATGGCTTTCGTCTTGTCGACTTCGAGCTTACAAGGTGAGTGAAAGGACTGATTGTAAAGAATTGGAAGGAATTTTGCCATTGCCTATTGTTTGAAATATTCATCCCGGCATTCACCTGGAGTAATATCAGGAAGGATTTTCTTACATCAAACTATAAATTAACCCATCTTGTATTATATACCAAGTTCAAAAACTTTAAGTTACCGTACAACCACACGTAAATTTTACGAAACTTAAGCAATCAGAATAAAGCAATGAATCACAGCAGCACTAGTGCACGATTAACATAGGTCACTGTCTTCTGATCATAAGTTATAGTTTCCAGTTTAAAGCCTCTTTTTATCTTTTACGTGTGATGATAGCGAAGGAAATCTATACCAGAAAGATAACTCCTCACGCTATCTGCTAGCAGAAAGCAAAAGGTTTCTCTATCTCATTTTATAGCAACACATTGTTCGTCAAGTCGTATCTACACTGAAGAGCCAAAGAAACTGGTACACCTGCCTAATATCGTGTAGGGCCCCCACGAGCACCCAGAAGTGCCGCAACACGAGGTGGCATGGACTCGACTAAGCACTACTTCAGACATTAGTCCGAAGTAGTGCTGGAGGGAGTGGATACCAGGGCTATCCATAAATCCGTAAGAGTACGAGGGGGTGGAAATCTCTTCTAAACGGCACGTTGCAAGGCATCCCAGATATGCTCAATAATGTTCATGTCTGGGGACTTTGGTAGCCAGCAGAGGTGTTCCTGGAGCCACTCTGTAGCAATTTTGGACGTGTGGGGTATCGCATTGTCCTGTTGAAATTGCCAAGCCTGCCGAATGCACAATGGACATGTCACCTGTCAGTGTCGTATCTAGACGTATCAGGGGTCCCATTTCACTCCAGCGGCACACAACCCACACCATTATAGAGCCTCCACCAGCTTGAACAGTCCCCTGCTGACATGCAGGGTCCATGAATTCATGAGGTTGTCTCCATACCCCTACACGTCCATCCACTAGATACAATTGGAAACGATATTCGTCAGGCCAGGCAACATATTTTCCAATCATCAACAGTCCAAAGTCGCTGTTGACGGGCCCAGGTGAGGCGTAAAGCTTTGTGTCGTGCACTCAGCAAGGGTACACGAGTGGGCCTTCGGCTCCGAAAGCCCACATCGATGATGTTTTGTTGAATGGTTCACACGCTGACACTTGTTAATGGCTCAGCATTGAAATCCACAACAATTTGCGGAAGGGTTGATTTTCTGTCACGTTGAACGATTCTTTTCAGTCATCATTGGTCCCGTTCTTACAGGATCTTTTTCCGGCCGCAGCGATGTCGGAAATTTGATATTTTACCGGATTCCAGATATTCATGGTGCATTCGTGAAATGGTCGTACGGGAAAATCCCCACCTAATTGCTACCTCGGAGATGTGGTGTCCCATCTCTCGTGCGCCAAATATATCACCACGTTGAACCTCACTTAAATGGTGATAACCTGCCACTGAAGCAGCATTAACCATTCGAACGCCTGCGCCAGAGACCTGTAGTCTTATAAAGGCATTGCCGACCACAGCGCCGTACTCTGAGTGTTTACATATTTCTGATGTGCATATGCATGGTTATACCAATTTCTTTCGCTCTTCAGTGTATAATAAGCGGCAGTATTAGTTTTATATAATCTTAAGTGCATTTGATTCTAATATTACGATTTTGTATGTACAAAAAATTGTGACCTTGTTTATTATTGTTACAGCTCCCATCAGAGAGCCTCAAACAACTGTTGCCAGTCTTCTTCAATATACATGGAGGTGGTCTTACAGTCTGGAATGGCGGTTTGGAAATATTCGGACCAGATTATATTATACCTCACGAAGTTGTAATGGTCTCCTTTAATTATCGGCTAAATGTATTTGGTACGTAGTTAAGGAATAGCTTTCTTGGATTCATTGCTTCCTGAATAAGAACAACAAAATTAAATAAATTACCAGCATTGCTTGAAAACAATTAATTATGTCAAAGAATGCAGATTTGTTTAGTAAACGCCTCCTTTGCGGGTTTGTTTTAATCGCTCACTCTAGTATAGAAGGCTTAGGACTGTATGATGCAAATATGAATTCACCATAGCGTATACCTGAGTTCAGTTATTATTGGAGACAGAGCAAAAAATGCATTATTCCCAAGGGATTATCTTTCGAAACCCACCAAATATTCTCTCTTACTTAAGGAACTGTTACTGTAATTATAAAGCGCCAGGAACACTAATTTAATTTTGTTACTGGAATTCATTATAAAGAATGAAATAATTCATTCTTTGGTCCTTGAAAGAAAACTAGTGGCATATTCAAAGTCACATTTACTGCAACTGTATTGGAGCTTGCTATGCCGGGAGCCAGTTTTGGTCTCCCGGATTCCAACTTAAGAAATTTGGACAGATTGACTTGTGATTTTGTAAGTAGTTTGAAATGTGCTCAGAACGATTATTTACTAATGATTCATTTCAGTAATAATAATAATATTTAATTAAATTTTAATGGAGCGCACGCTCCAATGGCACTTTCCCTAAACACCCATCTTCCCTCTTTCTTGTACCCACCTACGTTTGTCCTCTACAAATTTCAACTTTCAATTCTTTCAGTGTTTTTGGTAAATTATTCTCTTGGTAATTTATTCCATTTACTGACATCCTTACCTAAAAAGAGAATCTCCTACATCCTTGTGCCTGAAATCAAGTGCCAGCTTGTGGTTATGGTCATCTGTTCCCTTCCATGCATTATTTTAATTCTTACACCAATACCTTTCAATGCCTCATCACCTATTAATAACACAGACATATAGAGATAAGATAATGATTTTCTGTGACCTTAAGGTAATGTTGACAGAGTTTCTTAGCAAATGTGCAATCTGCCACTATTGTAACCGTGTAATCCTACAGGGGACCTTAAGCTTTACGTGGAATTCGAACTGTCCTTCACATTAACAAAGCAAAAACTTTAGGAGAGACGTAGCTCAGTTTAAAGGCCCGTAAAAATTCCCACTGAGACTGATATTCGATCCACAAACTTCTCGATTCACAATAAAGCTTCTTAATATACTGAGCGAGACCGAGGTAAGTATAATAATTTTTAATATTGCAAGTTCGATCTTCTTATCAGTGATGGCTGGGATTGCACAATGCCATCCATAAGCTTTTCAGGCAAAATAATACAGAAGCTGTCATCGGTCAGAATCATCTATTTGTTCCTTTCAATAACGAGCTGGCCAGAAAGTTTACAATAGCAAACGACATTTACTTAACTTCTATTACTGATTTCAGAAGATAAAAACGAAAACAAAAAGTAATAGTTTCTATTAAAATTATAGATCCTTCAAGACGATGTAGTTCTAAGAATAATTATTTCGTGTTAATTTAATTTAATTATACTGTAGCGCATGCTCCGATGACAGTTTACATTCACACTAATTGTTCCCCTTTCCTGTACCCGCCTATTTTGCTCTCTACATTTTCCAATTTTAAATTCTTTCCATATTTTGGGTAATTTATTAGTCATTTCTCTAGGTAACTTATTCCATCCCTAGACCCATTAATTAAAGAAAAAAAAAAAAAAAAAAAAAAAAAACACTTCCCACACACCTGTGCCACAAATCGAGTGCCATGGTCATTTTTTTCCCTTACATGCATTACTTTTAATTCTTATATCAACATCATTCCACGTCTCTCCACCAGTATACGCCTTGTACACTCACGATACCCTCCTCCTGTCTTCCACTGAATCCCATTCCACCCCTTAAATCATATCTGTTACTGATTGTGTTCTGCGGGAATTTCCAGAGACAAATCTAACAACCCTTTTTTGCACCCTCTCCAACTCCTGTATGTGATACTCAAAATGTTGTCACATAGTACACCACCATATTCAGGTAATGATCTGACCAAAGTATTGTAACCCAATTCCCTTACTTCTCTCGTACATCCACTCATAACTCTCCAACAAGTGCAGAATTTTGAAAACTTTTCCTACTACCCATCCAATTTGTCATATCCAGTTAAGCTTGTTATCAAATGTAATGCCAAGATATTTACATTTCAAGTCTTCAATAAGCAATTCTATCCCCACCTTATAATCACAATCAACCTTTAGTTTTTTTTTTATCTGTGTATCTAATAAGCTGAATCTTCTTTCCATTTATCTTCATCCCATGTTTACCAACCCAACTAAACATCCTGAGCAAATCACCTTGCAGCCGTTTAAAGTCCTCTACCCTTTTTATCCTTTTATACGGCCTTTAATCATCATCAAACAATCTAATTTCTGATAGTAAACAATCAACACAATTATTCATTAGAATAACGAATAGATTTTTTTAAATTATTGCTTTACGCCTCGTCGACGGCTAAGGTGATTAGAGGCGGGATGGGACTGGTGACAAGGAACGGGAAGGTATTCAGCCATGGCCTTTTTGAAGGAAGCATCCCAGCATTCGCCTGGAGTTATTTGGGGAAACCATGGAAAAACCAAATCTGGATGCCCGGACGGAAATTCGAACCCGCGTCCTCCCCAATGCAAGGCCAGAACGTTAACCGTTCACTCACCACGCTCGGTAACGAATAGCAGTGGCGCCAATACGCTACCCAGTGGAACTCACATTTTTACTTCCACTTCTTTTGATACTGTATTTCCTACCCTAACCTTTTGTTTTCAACTTTTTTGAAACTCTTCTACCCAGCAGATCACTTTTTCATTCACTCCAATAATTTTTATCTTATTTACGAATGTTTTATGGCGCACGCTGTCATACGCCTTTGAAATATCCAGTGCTACACTATCAGTTTGACCTCCTTTGTCAATTTCATCCGAAATATCTTGCATATATCCCACCAACATAAATATCCTTGCCGGAAGGCATGTTGCCTAATTGAAAACCACTTACGCTCCGCACTTAAATTTCTGATGTGGTTGCATATCAATCTCTCCATTAATTTACCTACCACTAATGTCAAACTGATTGACCTATAATTTTCGAATCTATTTCTCACCCTTCCTTTATGTACCAGCACTACTATCGCTCTTTTTCAGTCCTCTGGTAAGCAGCAAGTATCTAGAGTCAATTTCAATTATATTTCAAGCTAAGGTACAATGTCGCATACTGCCATCTTTAAGACACCCGTAGTAATATTATATCTACACCAGACCCTTTATGTTTTTTAACTTTCTTGGTTCCTTCATGACATCCTCCGAATGAATTTCAATTTTTTTGGTATGCTAATTTCTAATTGTTTTGTTAAGGTCATTCTCCGACTTAGACCCTCACATTTCTGATCCATTGTCCCTAATGCTCTCACTAAACCAGTTACTTCAAATCTCTGCCTTTTTCATATCCTCAGTAACTTCTTCTCCATCCTTATCTATAAGCGTCACAACCCCCTCCCTTTCCCTCAGTTTTCTAACATATCCATAGAAATATCTCGGCATCAGTCAATGTCCCCCTACATTGACAATACTCTTCATAACCCTGGGATTGTTTGGCGGACAGACGACGTCGTTTTCGTTTAAATTTGTTGGAGAATATGCGAAAATCTCTAATTTACGAGTGCAACGAAATACTTCTTCCGCCAACCTATTTAGGACGCAATGACAGAAGGGATAAGATTCGAGAGATAACATGCAGTACTGATATATTTATGTATTCTTTCTTTCCTCGTTCTATTCGGGATTGGAATACTCTAAAATAGGATTGGTGCTTAGCACCCTCTGCCACCCACAGTAATTGTGAATTGCAGAGTATAGATGTAGATGTAGATGTAGAACCCATCTTTACCCACCTTCTTAGCTATTATTAAGTTCTTGTTTAGTTGTTTTAAATATTCCCTACTACCCTGCTGTCTCTTAACTCTGTTATGTTCTCTTCTTACCAACCTATTTAACCTCCTCACCTCCCTATTATAGTACATCGGTTCTTTACTTATCTTTATTTTCTGTTTTGGAATACATTTTTCTTCCCCCTTTCTTATTATCTCCTTGAACTCTTCCCACCTTGGCTCTACTGTATTTGTACCTTCCTTCTGTTGGCTGAATTGTTCCCTGAAATATCTGTTCAAGTTCGAAATCTGTGCATTTTTATAATTGTCCCTTTTGCCCCTTCAATTTTCGCTTCTGGTTCATTGAATCCTCTAATATCCATCAGAACTGCTTCATTATCATTTCTTCCTTCAGTTACTTGACACCCCGAAATGTTATCATCGGCCTTTATTAGGAATATATCCAAAATATTTTGTCCCCTAGTGTACTGCTCTACCACTTGTGTAAAATCCTCCTTCCCTTATTAAGGTATTTGCATACAGGTATCTCTGTTTCATTGTGTTATTAATATTATTTCCTACCCAGTTTACACCTGGTAACTTTAATTCTCCACCAATAATGACCATTCTGTTCTCCCCTTTGAAATCTGAGAATGAATTTAATTTTTCCCCAAGAGCCTGGTCTTCATCTGTCATGCTTCCACTGCGGTAAGCAGACAACACCCTGATTTTTTGATGTTTTTACTACCCCAGAAATTATGAACAGAAATGAACTGTGGCAGTCTTTGCTATCTAGTATGAAAATTCCTACACCAATAGCCCCTCTTTCTTTGCGGTACACTCTTTAACCATCGAGTAAAACCTCACTGTCTAGTACTTCTTCTTTTAACCAACTCTCTACCCCTGTTATTACTTATGGTTCGTGTCTTTCTATTATTTTTGCGAATTCGATTAATTTGTTGATTATACTTCTACAGTTCGCCAGTAACATCCTTATTACTAGCTTTATATTTCCAGCACTAACCTCCTCCTTCCCAGTTCTACCCCAGTCAGTTATTGTTTCAGCAACTTCATCTATTTCTTTGACATCTGTGATTTTTCCCATCGTGAATCTACAGTCAGTATCACTTTGATTATCTGTTTCCATCCCATTCATCAGCAGCCCCTAACCTAAAAAATGCACAGTTCTGACCCCATCATCACTGGAAATGGGCTCGCTCACAGCTTTAACAAACAAATCTAAAAGCAACCCCTTGTCCCTTCTATGTAGGTGTAGTCCATGCCTATTAAAACCCCACCTGCCAATGGTGTTCACAGGCACAACCCCCAAGACAGAACTAATGCCTTTCCCAAGTAGCACTTCTGTTTCCACATTTACCCGCTTCACAACATAGATCAATTGTGACTGGTCATTGCGACATAGAACCTGCATGAGTTCCACTATCGTATGCTGCGCCTCCTTCACCACCTTCCTCAGGTCACTCTCTGTTCTATAAATCGCGTATCTATCAATAGTACTCCCCGCATCTCCCACTATCACTACTCTATCTTCTATTACGTGACCTAATGTTCCACTAGGTTAGAAAAAAACTTGTATACTGGTATCCTGTGCGTAACTGATCCTGAAGAAGAGGGCCTTTGCCTCGCCCATGGCTACTACCTATTAGCAGAACAATTTTTTTCATGTTCTTGCCTTGCACGCCCTTATTCATAAAAACCTGCTGCATCTTACCAACTCCTACACCTACATGAGGCTTTTCTCCTCCCGACTGTGGAAACAGGTGAAAATGTTCCTCTGTGATCAAGTAGTGAGTTGATCATCAATAGCCATCTTCCAAAATTTCCTGTCCGCAGCCTTCAGTACATAATATACTGCTGTTTTAAGTATGTCAGCCTTGGTCGACCTTTACTGTTCCTATCTTGCACTCTTCCTTCAAGAATTCTTTTACTTAGGCTTTGGCAAGTGTTCAATACACATGTCTAAGTTCTGGCTTTGGATATTACACAGGTATGGTTTTGGTCTTAATAGGTTTAATATTCGTTCAGTTGCAACCTTACGCACTCATGTTACCTTTAGCATTCTTCAGTGTCCAGCCTTTTATTCTCTGTTGATCCGACAGTCGACGTCTCACTACCATACAACAGAAAAATCCAGAGAAAGATCTGCGATACTGCGTTCTGAAACCTATTGCAGGTTTGGGTGTACGAAATAGTTTAAACAGATTCCTCGTTTTACTGAAGAACATTATACTTAATTTTTAACCGACTGCAAAAAAGGAGGTGGTTATCAATTCGTCTGTATTTTTTTGTATGTATGTTCAGCGATATCTTCGCTAATTTTGAACCTATTAAAACGAAATTTTTTTAGTGGATAGGGTATACCTCCAAAGTGGTCCCATATGAATTTCATTGAGAAACCACCCCTTCTGCCCCTTTCCACCCCTTAATTTTTATGCAAACCCACATTTTTTATCCGATTTCGATAGAAATTTGAACATGTATAGACAAAAATAAAGAGAAAAATACTGTCAACTTTTGGTTTAAAAAAACCAAACCCCTCTCCCCCTATCCACCCCCTTAATTTTTGCCAATTTTCATTATAAAAATCAACAGTTGACACCATTTAACGGATCTCGATTAAAGTTGACAAATACGTGTAATTTTCCATGGAGAAGGTTTGGGACCAAAAAAAATTTAAAAAAAACAATCATCCTTTACACCACCTACTTTTATAGAAACCTAAATTTCTTATCTGATTTTGATTGAACTTTCCACATGTATACTTTAAAACAAAGATAAAAATCCTGTCAACATTTGATCTGCCAAAGTTCAACCCCTCTCCCTCGTGACCCCTTAATTTTTGACAATGTTCTTCATAAAAAGCAGCAGTCGCCACCGTTTGACCGTTGGTGAAGGTAGGTGCTTATATGTATTTTTTCACGAAGAAGGTATCTGACCAAAAAACCACCATCCCTCTCCACATTAAACCGCTTAATTTTTATACACACCCATAGTTTTATCCGGGTTAGATAGAACTCACCAAATTTTACTATAAAACAAAGAGAAAAATGATGTCAACTTTTGGTCTGCTAAAACTGAACACCTCTCCCCCGTTTCCACCCCCTTGATTTTTGTCAACTTTCTTTTTAAAATGCTAAAGTCGACACCATTTGACCGATCTTTAGTAGGCACATATATGTATTTTTTTATGGATAAGATTTCTGACCAAAAAATCCAAAAAGTACTCTAGCCCCCCTTTTACATACATTAATTTTTGTACAAACCCACATTTTATTCCAATTCGGTGGAACCTCGCATGCGTATACTTCAAAACAAATAGAAAAAGAAAAATACTGTCCACATAACTTTCACAAAAACGCAAACCCTATCCCCCTTTCTACCCCATTAATTACTGTCAATGTTCTTTATATAAAGCTACCATTTCTATCTAATTTTGAAGGAAGTATGCACATGTATATTTCAAAACAAGCAGAAAAATTCTGTCTACATTTCGCTTCGGGAATCCAAACTTCTCTCCCCCTTTCTACCCCTTAATCTACAAAAAGCTACAGTTTCTATCCGATTCTGAAGGAAATTTTCACACGAATACTTTAACATACAGAACAATTGTGTTTAAATTAGGTTGCAGACGCCCAACCCATCTTCCCTTCTACCCCCACGCCTCCTAATTTCCAATGTTCTTTATAGATACCCACAGTTTTAATCAGATTTATATAGAACACAACACATGTATACTTAAAAAGGTAGAAACATAGTGTCTACATTCTGTTTACAAAACGCAACCGCTCACTCCTTTACCCCATTTACGCGTAATTTTTGCAAATGTTCTTTACAGAAAGCTACAGTTTTTATCAGGTTTCAATGGAACTTTGCACATGTATACTTTAAAACATAGAGAAACATACTGCCCACACTAGCTTTACAAAAACCATACTACTCTTCGTTTCCACATCCCTTAATTTGTTTTTATACATACCTACAGTTTTTATCTGATATCGAAATAAATTTACACACGTATACTTTAAATCAATCAGAAAGGCCATCTACATTTGGTATAGAAAAGCCTAATCCCTCTTCACCCAACACCTTTTAAATTCCAATGTTCTTTACAAAAATCCACAGTTTTAAATCCCGTCAGAATCAGCTTTAAGTCATGGCAGAATATTTATAAAATAAATGTGTCCTAATGTTTCAACATGTATTTCAAATTTCAACTTGGAGTCCAAGCTTTCACGTGGTGAAAATCAATAAAAAAATCTACATTTTCTGTGTGATGCCGGAACAAACAGATATATTCCAGAGACAGATTTGTGTATGTGGTATGTAATGCCCAGATGTTACATGTTTCGATTATGGAGAAGCAGCGATAACAGATGTTAGGATTAGATCGAAACACAGCCTGAACCAAAATGTAAACTGGCATTCCTTAACATAACATCCAATTCACCCCGGGTTGGGGTGTATATAGACAGATTTTTTTATTTAAGCACAAAATGAGAACTGCTGCGGCATATTTAAAATACAAAACAAACTATAATACCATTAAAAATAAAGTAATTGTTAAAAAAAAATAAAAACCGTATTTCAAAATAAGCACACTAAAAAATTTAAAATAATTTTATACCTTGCTTAGAAGAAATTAAATCTAAATGGACAATATTTTACATTACTGTTATTGAATTTTTTTACATTAAATAGTTATTTTTGGAGTTGGTGCCAGCCAAAGCAAGAAAAACAAAAAGATAAAAAGAATGAAAATAACAATAACACATAAAAAATCCTGTTACTACTTACCAATAATTAATGCTAGAAACATGTTTCAACAAAACTGAAACCTACAGATGATACGCCGATATTATACCAACTGTAAGGCGTTTACTGCATGATGCGGCCTACCAACTGACACTGTAGTGTCAAAGATATGCTTGGATGACCAACAAGGCCGAGACACAGATAAAATACTGTTAATTTGTTTGTCTAAGCTGTCCCCCGCAATAACACCATCTGCCTCACGACATGCTGTAAAATATTTGGAATTTTTGTTGGTACTCCCCGTTTCGCCTCGAACACCAAATAAAGTTCAATAATTCGATCTTCACGATGTGACAGCTGGCACCAACTACAAAATTAATTAATTAATGTAAAAATTTCAATGACAGTAATGTAAAATATTGTCCATTTTTATTTACTTTTTATAAGCAAAGTATAAAATTACTTTAAAATTTTTAGTGTGCTTTTTTGATGGCGGTTTTTACGTTTTTTTTAAACAATTATTTTATGTTATCTATTACTTCCTTTTGACTTCAGCCATCAGCTGCTATTATTTTTCTTATCACTCCGCCTCTGATGACATCTATGTCGACAAGGCCAAATAGGTGAATTTATCATTTTCCTATGGTAGCCTATGTAAGACATGTGATTCACGTCTTGAATCATTCACACTTTGAAAATGATTTAGTTCATGAGCCTAATTTCTAAAACAATCATGACTAATTTACATACATTTAACCGTGGTGAAAGATACCCTCTAGAATAAGGATTCTCAAAGTTTGCTTCTCATTTACCACTAAAAATTTTTACCGATCGGTCACGTATTTCCGAATTATAAAAACTGTTATTATAATTGATATTGTATGCTTCTCATAAGGATAAATCACTACAATTTCAATCATGTTTGGAACTAACAGCATGTGTACTCCCTCGAGAATCCGTGTGTCCTGTAATCGGCGTAATACTGTTTTAGTACCTCTGCTTTGAATTACTTAAAAACCGCCGTTTATTTGTACGAATTTTCAAGAGTATTTGAGAATAGTGAGCGCATTTATGTATAAATGATGTTCTGCAATCTGCGTCCTCTTACCATATCGTTTATAAATCATAGCTCACATTAGCTTATGACTACCTTGCTCCCATAAAACAATGTTCTTCGCTGGATGGATCATTATTTTTAGTGATTCTGCTGCGGCATCTATTCCAGATCACATTAACTTCCTGAACTTATTTCGAACAATATACGAACAGATGGTTCCTTCAAAATGCCGTGTCCAACTTTCTTACCTCTAATTGCCTCGACGTTGAAGAGGCGTAAAGCAGTAAGGACAAATAAATCATAGCTTTGTAGGAATAGATACTTTGTATACTGCATTAAAAAGGAGATATGGGAAGACGTGTCCGTTTGTAAAACAGGTTTCCTGAGTACCGGAGACGCTGTTGTCCCTGGAAACATGGGCTTCAAGGACCAGGTGATGGCTCTGCGTTGGGTAAAGGACAACATCGCCCAGTTTGGAGGAGATCCAGACAATATCACTGTATACGGCTTAAGCGGTGGAGCGTGGTCTGCCCATGCTCTCATGTTGTCTCCCTTAGCTGAAGGTGAGTAAACCAACGAAACTATGGTAAATATTAGCTATCCTTTTTTGAAAACCTACCTGATTTAGGAACATAATTTACAACCATCTGCAGGTGACTGCGTGATGTCTATGTTCATGGTCAGCTGGTTTATGAATCAGATCACTTGTAATAAGTTTCACAAAATACTGTGCAGGAATTCAGTCCTTTATAGCTTACTGACACTTGATAAGTTCATTAAAATATTCGTAAAACACTTTTATATATCTATGAAAACCAGAAAGCGATAATTAATCCAATTAACTACAGAAAAATGACAAATTAAAAATCAGAATGAATCTTTTACAAACTGGCGGTCACGTCCATATTAATCTATTGTTTCTCTAATATCCGAAGTTCGCGAATATGTTTTTTATAACGTTACCAGTAAAGGACATCAGAAAGAAAACAAAAATTGTGGTAAGTGTTATGAGTCACATGGAGCAGCGTATGTGATGAATTGGAAAGATAATTAGTGTTTATAAATGATTACATATTAATAAATATTTAAAAATTATTTTTAAGTAAAGTATATCCAATAGTTCCTTATTTACTTGCAACATTTTATTGTTCTGAATTTGAATATATGTTATGCTCAAAGACCGAAAACGCTAAATGAGCTAAATAAACGACCACAACGCGTTCTGGTTGCTTGAAAACTGCCAAAACACGTTTTTCGCGTTATGCACTAAAAAAAAAAAAAATCAGCCAGAACAGTTTGTGGGTAACTCAAAACGACCACAACGCGAAATTCGCGTTTGGTTCAGGTCGCAACGTGTTGTGGCCATTTCTTCGCCCAAGGAGCATTTTAGATCTTTGAGCGTAACATATATTTTACACTTCTTACGAAATTATTAATTTAATATTTATATCATTGAAAAAGCAGCCTTTAGAAACGAAAGATCTTTTTACCCATCAATTTAATATAGTGCACCAAATGTCGTTAAATAGAATCATCAACATTTTTTGGTCTATTGGACTATATCTCATTAATTAACATCAAATTAACAAAATCTTACTTATAAATTAAATATCGATTGGTTTTAAATGATCTTTGAAACATTTTAATTTGATACCAGGCTAGTAAATAAAATTACCCTGAATTGATTATAACGTGGCTTTACATATACCATGGAACTGGATTAATCTCTTGCTTTGACGTGTGAGCAAGTGGAACAGTTCATTGCGTAAATTAGTCGAAGTTTAGGCTACTATAGCGCAAGTGCGTTGAACGCTGACCTAAGCTGTTCTGACCATGTATCCGGGAACCCCGCTATTTTGAAACTAGAATCAGTTGCCGGGCAGAATTTCTCGAAGTCGTACATCACTCAGCTGCCAGTGACTAAGGGAACGTGCACAAACTACGTGGCTCGGTGCAGGGGAGGGGGGGGGGCTACGTGGGGGGAGAAGGGTTCCGAGCCAGACCACGTAGCTTTCCTTTCATAACATTTTTCACAGTTAAAATGAGGAACAGAACTCACAACAGCATGTGAATATTTATTTTTCTCAGTTAATTATCTCCGTATGTAATAACAATAGTCTGACAAGAGAAAACAGTACAAAATGTCTTCTGGAATCAAAAGGAAAAAAAAGCTACGTGCTCGGGGGGAGGGGGGTAGAGGCAAAAGCCACGAAGGGCTACGTGGGGGGGAGGGTGTTTCACAGGAGGCCAAAATGGAGCTACGTGGTTTGTGCACGCTCCCTAATTGCTAGTCACCAATTACCCTTAGAAGTTTACGCCTCACAATCAGACTGCAGAATATATGTAATGAACTCTGAAGTGAGAATCAGCAACCCGAATGTCCTCTTAGCCGAGCCGTGACCCTCCGTCGTCTGTTTGCCCACCGGCCTTCACGAACCAGAGCAGGCTGCAAACTCATAAATCCAAACGCTTAGTCTTCGTGATCTGCGAATAGAGGATTGGCAAATTATAGCTACTTGCCTGTTCTCTTCAGTCTGGCTGTTCACATTGTCCTTCGCGTACCACTTGAATTCCTACACATAAATATGGCTGAAAGCTCTCAGTCCTTCACGGTGAATAGTGGACCCTTGTTATCCACGCAGTTGAAAAGCGCAGTCATCCGCAGTTCATTCTCTGGGATTTCCGCTCTTAAGTCTCTCAAGTGGTTGGTTGATTATTTTTAGCTACGGTGTGGAAAGAACTGTCAGCCATGACTCATATGGCTGAGATTTTATTTTCACTGTTGGTCCTTCGAAACAAATGTAGCACGATAAAATATTTTCCATTATTTGTAAATACTACACTCAACTGTATCATACTCCAACAATTAGTATCTGCGAATAAAGTGTGTCACCTTTCTTTTAAATGCATCGCGCAATCGTTCCTTGTGGTATCCTAAGATAATACGACCCATGCTGCCTAAATTGTCTCACATAGCTTAAGCATATTTCGGCAATAGATGAGGGAAGGCAGATCGTAAAATAACATGTAATTTGGTCTATTTACGATAGCATAGCTCGACCAGCAGCGTAAACCCTTGATGATGGAGAGTTGTGTTTGTTTGTTGGGCTATTAAATTGCCTTTAGTTAATGTAGAAAGCGGGTATACGGTTGTTGGGATCTATACAGAAAGTTTGGACATCATACATATTCTATTATTTTATAACGTTTGACAATGAACTTAAGAGCTTAGCGATTATTAATCTGCGTACCTTAATTGATTCGTTGATCATCTCCGCGAAGAGCATTCATTGCCATTTTGAGTACATAACGCTCTGTTACGAAAAGATTACAGTATTTGCTATCGACAAGTTTGCCTCTTGTCGGGTACTGATAGCTTCCAACAGCGGGAAGTATCACATCAGAACCCACGTGTAGCTGAAAGATTTTGAAAAAGCATTACACTTTCATGAAGGCATTTTTCTTACATCCACTGTTTGTGATCTTGTGTTTGAGGAGTTTTTATACGATGCAATCTTTGCTGAATCACTAGTGAGAGAGTCTATCTAAGTTCTAATAATTAATACAGAGCACGACATTGTCAAACCGAATGGCGCATTGACAAATACAGGGCGTTCGCCGGGAAACGCTACCCTCCCAGTCTGTTGCCGTCGGCAACTTGCTCGGTCAGTGGAGCCAGCAATTCCCGCCACACGGCACCGTGAATCACCGCACTGTTTAACACCTCCGCTGCCCCAACAGTGCAGTGACACAGTATAATGGGACCCTTACATTGTTAAGAACGGTTTCTTTGCATTGTAGCTAGTTTGTGACTTCAGTCTCTTATTAATCAGTGTTGTGAATAAACGTTTCTTTGCGGTTTGGCTGGTTAGGGGCTTCATACTCTTACTAATCTGTACCGTGTTTGAGTGTGAGTAAAATTATGGTACGTTACAGTTTGCAACAAATAATATTTCTCTACGATATATATGTGAAGAAGAAGTCGTTTAAAAAGTGTCGCAGTAAATTTCGTCGCGAATTTCCTGGCGCTTTACTAAATCAACAATTCTGCGTCTGGTTAAAAAAGTAAGAGAAACGGGTTCATTTTTTAACAAAAAGAGACTGTCGGTCAACCGTATTCTCACTGAGGAGAAAATTGACGATATCGCTTTTCGACTAGAACAGTCACCCAAAAAATCATTAAGTCAGTTAGGGCAGCGTGTGTCTCGAAATATGTTCAGAAGATGTGAAATGTGCATTACACAAGAGGGTCAACACTTCCAGCATCTTTTATAAGGTAAGCTAATGAATTACGTCACATTTAAATGCTTAGCACATACAAGTTTATGAAGTTTATGAAGCGTAATTATTATGAAATAGTCCGCGGCCGACGGTCGAACAATGCCGGAAGCTGACCGCTCGCTCGCCGGGAGCAGTTTCTTCCTTGTAGCGCTAACAGTGGGTTGCGTTTCCCGGCGAACGCCCTGTACTATCATATACAACGAAACTACCTTCTGAACGAAAACACTTTGATTGTATCTCGCCAATTCCTGCGTAGCATCGCTATCGATTATGATTTCATTATGACCAAAATAACGAGACTTAAAACTTTCAAAAATGGTGATGGTGGAGAGCGTTAGTAAGTTTGTGTAAAAGTGAAACAAGAATTACTCATACAGAGATCAAATTATCCGAATAATTTATTCGTTTGCAATCGGATCCAGAGTACACGGACGACATTCAGCATTTCGTCACCGCAGAAGGGTTATCCTGGCGTCAACCTGTCATAGCAGCGAAGTCAGCACTGTCTAACCAATTACCTACTCAGCATACACCTAACATTGTAATTTGTTTCTGTCATCAGTCTCTCGTCCGGTCTGACGCAATCTTCCACCTTTTCCAACCTTGAGCTGATCACATCATCTCAAAATACTCACTACAACCTATATCCTCAATTAATATTTCATTTATTCTAATAGTCGTCTTTCTACAAAGTTCAGTTTCGTCATTTGATGGTTCCCGCCAGCAAAATGTTAATCAATCCCGCATACATTACAATGTGACTCATAATCCTGTCTCTTCTTTCTGTGAGATTCTTTCACAAAAAGTTTTCCTCACCAGTCATTTTCGAAACACATGAATTTCGCACCTTGTCTGCTCACGTAATTTTCAAGAAACTTCTACAGCAGCACCAGTAAAATGTTTCAATTTTCCTTCTTTCTGCGATTCCTCAAATCGAAGTTCCGCTACCATATAGGACTATGCTCCAGTCTTTCTACATCATAATTCTTCATACTCAGTTTCTATCTTCATCAAAATAACCCTGTACTAAACCGTTCATAATATGTAATTCAACTGCGTTCATTATAAGCAATAATACCACAGACAATTTGTGTGAAATTGGTCTATTTTCGTAAGTGAGCGTGCATAAACCACGTAGCTACATTTTGGCCTCCTGTGAACCTCCCCCCCCCACGTAGTCCTACGTGGCTTTTGCTTCTACCCCCCCCCCCTCCCCCATGTAGCACGTGGCTTTTTTCCCTTTTGATTCCAGAAGACATTTTGTACTGTTTTCTCCTGTCAGACTATTGTAAATTACATACGGAGAAAATTAACTGAGGGAAATAAGTACTTAGATGCTGTTGTGTGTTCTGCTCCTCATTTTAACTGTGAAAAATGTTATGAAAGGAAAGCTATGTGGCCTGGCTCGGAACACCCCCCCCCTCCCTCCACGTAGCTCAGCGTAGCCTTCCAGCCAACGCCTGCCCCCCCCCCCCCTGGACCGAGCCACGTAGTTAATCCACGCTCCATAAGACAAATTCTTGTGTGTCTTACCATTTAACCTTACCTTAACAATGTTTAACTGAAGTCGATCCTTTTCATTTTTTAAAGTCTCCAATTTACCAGCCCTACTCAGGATTCTAACATTCCATGCTACAGGTCGTAGATTTTTAATATTAATTCTGATAACTCCTGCCGGAGCAGTTTGCATCCGGAGATCCGCTTTTACTTCGAGGATATTTACCACTAGGAAGCTATCACTCCACGTATAATTTGACACAGTCGCATAGCCTCGTCATAATTTTTGGGTTGTATTACATTGCTTTTCGCATTTTCATGGCGCTGAACATTTATTATTAATTCGCATCTAGGAGTCGTTTCTATTAATAAAATTATAGTTTAAAAAACTAAAAACACGCTTTTGTAGTAATGTGAACTAAAAGGTTAAAATAATCTTTAAATATAAAGATTTTGTTTAACAGTGATGGGACGTCCCACAATACAGGATAAATTAATTTTTTTGAATAAGCTTAAAGAATAAAGTCACTGATTACAAAATTAACTTTAATGTAAAAAAAGCATGGGGTGCTATATAAGTTGTATTATATTTTTTGTCATTCGCTGTTTGTAAAGGTAGAGTCATTGTCAAAAGTTGTGTAGAGAGCACCCCACGCTTTTGTTTTACATTAAAGTTAATATTGTAACAATGACTTTATTCTTTAAGCTTATTCAAAAAAATTAATTTATCCTGTATTGTGGGACGTCCCATCACTGTTAACAAAATCTTTATATTTAAAGATTATTTTTAACCTTTTAGTTCACATTACTACGAAAGCGTGTTTTTAGTTTTTTAAACTACAATTTTATTTTTAACTTTTTAGTTCAGATAGTTTCAAAAGTATGTTTCTTAATGTTGGCTTTTCTTCGCCAATCTCTCTTTTTCTTTGTGTTGTAGTTTCATTTTCAATTATTATTTCCGCGAGTTAAATACAATTAACTGGTCAGCTCAGCCAGAGGTCCAATAGCAGGATACTCTTCTATAATAGTACGAAGTAATGTTTCGAATACTTGTTATTCAACATCACATTAAGCGACTGCAGACAGAGAAACCTTTCTGGATAGGTGACAGTGGAAGACGATCGTCGTCAGCAACCAAGGCTCGTAAATCACACCCGGGAAACTGGAGATGGTCAAAGTAACGAGAATAGCAGGACGTTGCTAAGAGACTGCTGTATTGTCAACGGTTCTTAAAACGTGTGCAAATTTTTTCTGTTTTTACTGTCAAAGTAATGATAATATCAAGATATAGCTATGAAATTATTGTATTGTAATCAGTTATCAATACATCAGCAAAATTTCAAACCATTCGGACATCTGAAATTAGATTAAAATTAAATTGCAAAATTTCACGACATTCAACAATTTTTCTTTTGTTACTGTCAAAGTAATGAGAATAGCAGGATATAGCTATGAAATTCTTGTATTGTCACCGGTTCTTAATATGTGTGCCAAATTTCAACCAGCTCGGTCATCTGGAAGTGGGTCAAAATGGAGTTGTAAAATTCCGTTACATTCATTCATACATACATACATACATACAAGTCAAGCTAATATAAAGCGTGTAAAAAGGGAAAGAGAGTGACCTGAAAAATTCACCACTCCTACCTCTTCCTTTTAGAATACCGTTGCAAACAACATATAATTAGTAATTACTCATACCGGGAATAGTTCAGTTGCCAGATCCACGTAGCTTCAAATGGGGTGCACCAAGTTGACTGGCAGAGCTTAATGCATGTTCCTCTAATCTCCTAAACTCCTGCAGCGTTGCTTGCTGGTGTCTTTTGCTGTCATCATTGTATCCGAAAATTACATGAAAAACGCTGATTCAGTACTTAGTACAATATAAATTGGAGCTGACTAAATGATCACGGACACCAAAGGTCACATCTTTTTTTAATGGAAACACGTAAAACGTTGAAGTACACTGGTACAGGTGTTGAAAGACAAACTTGCGTTATATGCGGAGGCGATTTCTGGTTATAAGACCAGAAACTCATAAATAAACTGTGGATTGCACAAGGCTAACAAAACAAGAGTACAATTGAGGTCGACCATCAAGGAAACAAGTTTGTTAATGGAACAAGTCAGATACCGTTTTCATGATAACCACACCTGTCAAAACCCCGAAGATAAGGGTACAAAAGTTAATAAAAATTATTGAACATGGACGCTAGATTGAAATTAACACTAATAATTTTGTAATCTTGGTGGCATAATTCGACAGGAGTTGAAAAAATATTGCAACTTAAGAAATTAAATCAGGGATTAAATTCCAGGATTATGAGAATGATACCACTAGTAATCGTATGTAATGGTCTTGAAGATATTAATTTAAATAAACTAATGGTTAAGATATACGAGCAGAATTTTGAAGATTTATCTTCAAAGGATGTGTTGATCAGTGGCTTCATTCCTCAGTTTAGGTCATACCTCCAAAAAAGGGGACTCACTGTGAAAGATTGCTCCACATACTAACTGCTTTTTCAATGTCCGATCAATTTGGTGAATTATGGCTATCTTAAAACCCAACTCCGAGATAGATTAATTTGAAAAAGATTATAGCAGACGTCATAGAAGGTTTGCTCCGAAATAGATTGATCTAAAGAATAATGTAACAGATGTCCTAGGAAGTTTGTACAAAATATACCCAGAACTGAGCCGCGAAAAAACAGTTATCAGGCTGAATGGATGAGAAAGCTAACCCCCCTTAGTAGACCTTATGTGATTGCACACAGCTAGCCCAGCGACCCTTCCTTTGTTCGAAGAAGTTTTAGAAAGCTTTGTGTGTTATCTCCTTGTGGTTCTGAAAACTGGATTCCTTTAGAGTTGTCTTCAGCGTAGGGATCAACCAGAAACCACACGAGTCAGGTGAATAGGGAGTTTGGCGAACCTGCGGAATGCCATACTTGGTCAGGAAAGTGTTGACCAGGCATGATGATCGAGCCAGAGCACTGTCATGAAGCAGCTGGCAGTTGCGTGTACCCCGCAACTCAAGTCTCTTACGTCGCTGGACGTCTCGATAGTACTATTTATTACTGGTTTGTCCTTGTGGTGCGTACTCAGATGCAGAGTCACTTTCACTTGCTCCATACCTATCGTGATTTTGTGGGACTATGGCTACATCACTTGAGACGATTGGGGCATGTTTTCTGATTCTTTAGAAATTCAGGATCCGTGTTGCCGCGTTACAACATATCCTGTGTGACCGCAAGACGGAATTATGTTTCCAGTTGGGCACAAATTTTGATGCATCCTTCATGTGGTTAAATCCCAGCCAAAATTCTGCCTGCGCAACCGACTCTGATCCCAACCATCACAACAGTCTCACGGACCGTTAAACATCGCTCCTCCAGGATGAGTGTCCATACTTTATAACAACACTATTTCTGCTTGCTAATGGTCTTAAAGAACGCGGCTCATTCTCCGCGGATACGCGGCTATTTTTGAATTGGTTGTACCACACTTTTTCATGAGCAGCCCCTTTCGCTGCTCCTATCACTCCATCATCTTCAAGAAAGTGCGAATGTGGCGAGCACTTGTTATATGCAGTTACTCTCAGTTACTCCTTGTTGCAACCTGCCGGACATCGAGGGAACAGATATTCACGTACATGCAGATAGATTCCTTATAGGAGTACGCACAGTTACCAGTTACCAGTTCGACATAATTTCTCGTGAAAATGATGACAACTTTTTTACAATCATAATGGCGGTGTGGCAGTAGAGAATATAATTTCGCAAGAAAGGAGACAATCCGCATTCTTGTAGCGGAAGGAATGATCTAAGAACAGAAAAAAATGGTAAAAATTGATGGGTATACAGAGAGAGACTGCAGATGAAATATGCAAAAGTTGAAAAATTCTTCTCTATCACTTGTATGACACTTAGCAAGTACATTGAATAGTTTCTAGTAACGCTCTCAAATAGTACAAACAAGACGAAATATGTGGACAAACCGAAGACCTGAAGTAGACTCAATGATTAGTATAATGTCCACAATAACACTGCAAGTTAAGAGATGAATAATAACAGCCTTAATATATTGCTTACTTTTCAGGATTATTCCAGAGGGTCATATCACACAGTGGTGTTATCATCGGTGACGGAATATGTAGCCGTCAGATGAGAGACCGGTCATTTCAACTGGCCAGACATCTAGGACTGAAGAAACATGACTCCCAGGAGCTGCTAAACTTCCTAATGCAGCAACCGGCGAGAACTATCGTAGAAAACCTAACTGCAGGTCGCACAGAAGAGGTGAGCTTCAACTGTAGAACAAGATGATATTTGAGAACGAGTAATACTTTAACATCTGCACATGATATATATTCTTCTTCCATCGTTATGCCCAACTGAGTTTCACGAATGTGCTTATTTATTATAAATGTTTTTCTTCTGTTCCCAAATCTCTCCATCATCTCACTGAGATCTTTCCTACGTCCTTACGTTCAAGTGTTCCTTCTTCTAACATACTGCTTGTTGGCAAATTGGTGGTTATTAACCAAGCTACTAAATCGGCATCTGTCCTGTATGATATCACCTGTTATCCCAATTTACTGGAGATCCTTTTCGATTTCAGTTGTTTTTGATTTTCATTGAAATGGCAAGGTTTAGAATTCTTTTGGTTAGTCTGTTGTTACTCATTCTGATAATACAGAATTTATTTCTTTTCATGAATGTGTCTAAAAAAAATTCCGAATGCTGATATAGTTCATGTGATTTCCTTTTCATTCAAATTCCTCGCGTACAAACTGGGCCAAAGACTTTCCTTAAAATTATCCTTTCTTACTTTTCAATATCTTTAATCAACGATCTGCCCCCAATAATCAAGGTTTCCGATGCGTATAATACCTTCCGTTTGATTACAGTGTTTTAGTAACTTAACTGCAAAAGCGTGCTATAAGAACTGTTTGTGGAGCAAGCCCACAGACACCGTGCAGAAATCTATTTAAAAACCTGGGTGTTCTAACAATGCCAGCACAGTATGTATACTCTGTATTATCATTTGTAGTAGAAAATCCTGAATACTTCAATCTTAATGCTGACATACATAGCCATAATACTAGGAATAAATATAATATTCACAAGGATTACAAATCACTGTCAATTGTTCAGAAAGGGCTAACATTTACTGGAGCTTCCTTATTCAATGTATTACCAACAGAAATTAAATGTTATCTACAAAAACCCAACTACTTTAAGTCCAAACTGAAAGAGTTTCTGCTTCAGAACCCATTTTACTCTGTAAAAGAATTTTCTTCTTGGAATTTGGTAACTAAGAATGACTGATAAAATAGTGTATATGGTGTATGGAAGGGGAAGGTGACAAAATTATCCACAAATTACTAAAATGATATATGGTTTTTCTTTCTGTTGAAACTTGACAAATGAACTAATTACACTGTTTACAAAATTTCACTCATATATAGTAACTAACATGGGATAGCATGCACTCAAAAACTGCTGTGAAAAATTATCATATTAACAGGTTTTTAAGTAATTGACTGCTTATGAGTTGTTGGTAATATAATTGATATTGCTAATAGGTGTGTGTACTGTTCCACATAACAACTAACATAATATAATATGTAGTCACAAATTACAGTGAAACCTTACATGGTAACTGGTTGGTAAGAAAATAACTGGTTATTAGATGCTGGTAACAAGTGTATACACTGTTCCACATAATAAGTATTAATTAACTCGGGATTGTATTTGTAGATTACAGGAGATATTGGTTATACTAATGGGTTGTTGCTAACTTGTTGTCAATATATAATAATATTATCAATTATATAGTAATATTGACATTACTAATAAGTGTATGTACTGTTCCACATCCCCGAGATTATTCTCACATGGGATCAAAGTGAACATATCTATCTATCTATCTATCTATCTATCTAATCTTGGCATTTTGGGATATTTAATGTTTGTTGTAACTGTTCCAGGTGATTCTGTAGGCTTTTTGTAATTTAGTTATTATCTCTTTGTTTGCTTCACGATTTGGACCTGCATGTTGAATAATTTCTCCCAGATATCTGAATTTAGTTAATTGAGAGATATTACCAAACCGCGTTTTCAAGGGCTGTCCATCTTGGTACGCGAAGATGCTTCCATATAGTGGGTTTTAGTATATGAGATTTGGAGACGATATGTAGCTGAAATTGCATGCAGTTTTTCAAGGGCGTAGTTTGCCTGTTGTCTGTTGTTGGAGGGAATTGCTAAATCATCTGCAAAGGCCAAACAACGAAGGTGAAGTTTATTTCTGAGTAGTCTGCCAATGGTTATTCCTTTTACAACTTTCTCCCAGGCCTTAATTTCTTAGTCCGAAACAAAACTGAACCAAAAGGGGATAGCCCATCTCCTTGTCGAACACCTGTCCTGATTTTAAAAGGTTCCGACACCTCACCTAAGAACCTAACTTTTGAAATGGTATCCATTAATGTCTCTTTGATTAATTCTCTTGTTTTCCTGTCTATTATTCTAGTATATTAAAAAGTGTTCGTCTGTCAATAAATTCATAAGCTTTTTTGAAGTCTTGTTCTGCACATGACTTGCCTTTTGTAAATTCTGCCTGATACTCGCCAATAAGATGATCTATTTGTGTGTCAAGTCTCATAAGAAGTTCCTTGGATAGAATTTTGTAAGTAATTAGTAACAAGGAAATTCCTCTGTAGTTATTAATGTCGGTTTTATTACCTTTTTTGTGGAGTGGGTCCACATTTCCAGTCTTCAGGGATTTTTCCCTTGATCCAGATATCTTCAATAATTATATGAATTTTTTGAGCAAGACTTGTACCACCAATTTTCCATATTTCAGCAATTATAGCATATTCCACTGGGGCTTTGTCATTTATAAGTCCACGTATTATTTGTTGGATTTCTTCTAAAGTGGGAGGTTCTGAATCTGGATTTGCAGTGGTTTTTTCAAAGTAAGATGTCCTTTAAAGTGTACACACTTTAGAAGGTCTTTGAAGTAATTTGCAAGGAGCTTACAATTTTACCTGTTATTTGTTTCTAGATTCAGTCCCATCTGGACGTTTTAAACACAGGGTAGGCGCCTGGTTATTTGAAAATTCTTCTTGGAATGTTCTGTAGAAGTTCCTTGTGTTGTTTTTCTTAAACTCTTGATCAATTTCTGCCAGTTTGTTTCTATAATAAATACGTTTTTCTAATCTAACGGCTTTGAAGTTTGTTTCTGCATATTAATCAATGCCTGCCAATTTTATGTGGTTTTATGGGAATCACAGTTTCGCCAGGCTTTAATTCTAAGTTCTATAGCTGTGTCACAGGATTTTTTACAACACCTATGTTTGCGTTTTCTGGGAGGTGAGCCGATGCTTGAGCTGCTTTGAAGATGATGTATATTATCATATACATTATTTCTATAAGGTGTTTTTTGGTCACAAGCAAACATCTCCCTCGATAACTAACCGAAATGTATGCATGATGTATCATTTTAAAGGGTAAGGTCTCCACTTTGATGACATCATATTTTAAGAAAGCAAATTTTCGGAATTCAACCATTAAAGGGTAAAAATGTCAATATTTCTAAAATACGATTTTTTTGCACCACAAACCATTTATCTCCCTGCATTCTAACCGAAACTGTAAAATGAAGTATCATTTTAAAGATTAAGATCTCCGCTTTGGTGACATATATTGAGACAGGAAATTTGGGAATTCGACACTTAAAGGTATCAATATTTCTGCAACGTTTTTTGTATCACGAGCCATGTATCTCCCTAGATATCCAACCGATATAGATAAATGAGGTATCATTTTAAAGATTAACGTCTCCGCCGTGGTCACATCATAATTTAAGAATAGGGATTTTTAGAAATTCGACTCTTAAAGGGCAAAAGTATTCATATTTCTACAACCCATTTGTGTCACGAGCCATTTTTCTTCCTTGATATCTAACCGATATAGAAGAATGAGGTGTAACTTTAAGAGTAAGGTCTCTGCCAGGGTTACACCACAATTTAGGAAAGGAATTTTTTGAAATTCGATCCTTAAAGGGCAAAATTATCATTATTTGTATAACGTATTTTTTTGTCACGAGTTATTTATCTCCTTGATATCTAACTGAAATTGACAAATGAGGTATTATTTTAGAGAATAAGGTCTACGCTTCACTCAGATCATATTTTAAGAAAGGAATTTTTCCGAATTCGATCCTTAAAGGGCAAAAGTATCAGTATTTCTACAACGCGTTTTTATGTCTCGAGGCATTTATCTCCCTTGATACCTAACCGATTTAGATAAATAGGGTATCATTTTAATCAGTAATGTCTCCGCCGTTTTTAGAAACGAATTTCTCTAAATTGGACCATTAAAGGGCAAAAATTATTATTATTATTTGTGACGAGATTTCTTTATATCTAAGCGAAATCGAGAAATGAGAAATTATTTTTGAGATTAAGGTCTCTGGTTTGATCAAATCATATTTAAGCAAGGAATTTTTCGGAATTCGACCCTTAAAGGGCAAAAGTGATATCTGTGATAGTCGTGCGGATGAAACAGTTCAGAACCAAACCGCTAGATAACAGTAGCACATATCACAGAGACATTAATAAACTGCTTCACTGGCGTCAACTTTTATTACATACCCATTACAATAAAAAAAACAATTGAAACAAATAAGGCGATTCTTCTTTCATCCTATTACAAACCCCCAACCTTACTATTCATTTTGTTCGCGAAATTTTCGCACTGATCATCTGTTTACATATTATTATTATTAATATCGGATCACGCAAAATCTTGAGTCTCATCGTGGCTTGTAATCTTTCCACTGGATTGGAAGCAGGGATTGGCAGTTCCTGTAGCAATGGGGGGATCTTAAGTGTTGCCATCTATCTGCGACTCATATAAATTATGATATGAGTATTTTTGTTTGTGAAATGTGTAGCTTATGAGGCGGACTTTGGGGAACAGTTTCGGCATTCACCTGGGTGACTGCGGAAGACTTCATATAAAACCGCAATCGGGACGGGAGGTACTTGGGGTCCAGGAATCGGACCTGGTCCCCTTGTACCTTCTTGATTCAGTGTGGTAGTGTCTTCAAGCGCGCAGCCATCCAGGTGTCGATATCATTTATATAGCGAATTTTGTGCAGGTACATAGGAAATTTTAGAACAGAAATGAAACATGGAATCTTTGCTAAGTTTCATTTGGCAGTCAGAATTTACGAGGCTTCGTATTAATATCAGCCACATTTTGGGCTAAGTAAAAATTTGCTGTTCTCTGATGAGTTTTGTAGTACTCACCCCGTGGCACTGAGTGATTCCACAGTTACGATATACTCATTTAAACATTTTCTGGTTTCTTCCGCTTGTCTTGTATCAATACTGAAATAAGGTCCTAAATCACATCTTGCAATCAGATGATCTAATTACAGTATGATGTCTCTCGTCTCCTACACAACAGAGAGTAGTAGGACATTTCATTTTGACATATCACTGGAATGGTTTTTTCTCATTCAATCTTTCTGTCTCTCTCTCTCTTTCAAATATAATTCGCTTTGAACATACCAATTAAAATTGTCACTTATGCCCGAAACATTTCGTCTTAACACTACATCTTAAATCAACTGCAACGAACAGAATGTATTGTAAGTTCCGTAGTTAGAATTATATACACAGTATTCAAGTTAAGCAGTATGTACAAATCAGGTTTGATCTAAATCTTGTCATGAACGTCATATTTATAGAAAATAATCAACATTAATACAATTCCTCAACATAAGAAGAGAAGAAAGAATTAAAAGAATTTTCAAACTCATATTCAGACACAAAATAATGAGATTTTTTTTTAAAAAGGTCTCTTCTTAAAAAAGGTAGATAGAAGAAGGAAAAAACCTGATACATTGTGGAATATTTCATCACTAGTTTAACATCGTTTACTTTAGAAATATGAACCGGAAATATAAATAATAATACCAAGGAAAACTCTAAAAGTGTACAGGGGCAGCTTGGCCATGATTATTGTTGTTAATGTAATTAAAGTTAATTACTAAGCAACAATGAAATTAAAGACAAATATTAGAAGTTGGTTATTTTTTTCAACGTGGCACGAATTCAACAAGAATTTTGAAGTTATTTGTAAAAATGGGGTCTAAAATGCATTTAAAAAATTAAGGCTTCTCGTGTGACCAGGAACCTTTAAAGTTTTTCATTGTTCATCTGAACCATGCCAGTACATTGCTTGTTTCGGATTCAACGTAAATCTGTAGGTGCAGGAGGAGCGGAACTGCGCTTTCCACTCCTGGCACGCACCCTTAGTACACCTCCTTCGTGACGTACTTTGGGTTGTGGATGAAATTTCATTTTTAATGGAAATAGGTAACATCAAAGATGAATGTCTGTAAAGGATGAAAATAATTTTCAAAGGGTGTTATGTAAGATTATGATATATGTAGAAAATATCAATTCAAAAGATGAAATAATTATTTGGGTTTAGTGGATGTACAAGGAGAGAGAAGAGGTATACACAAAATTTGTTGATGGGCAATGCAGTTGAAGAGAAGAACTCTAGATGATGAGAATTTTTATATTGTTGAAAATTGGCTGTACATTTGAACCAGTGAGGAAAACTGGGATGCTCACTAGAAATACAGAAGTTAACAACAATTCAATGCTTTGACTCTTAGCTTCCATTTTTAATCTGATTTACCGTACTCAAATAGTTGGCAGGCATAGTGAAGAAATGCTTATAAGTAGCCATAGTTTCTGATATTTGGCGTAACCGTAACTATAGCATGCAGCATTTTATAAATAAATCTGTTTCAACTGAAGCGGTAGATCTGAACCTACAGTGCGTCTTACTTTCCAAAATTCAAATTATTATGTCCCTAGTTAAATAACTTTTGTAACTTTCTTGGACTTTTTTACATTTATGATAGTACAAGAAGACAATGAATGTACCATTTCACGTTTTCATTTTCAAGATCACGACTTTGTTGAAGTACTTGTACATTACACTTCGCGATACCCAGATGTATTTCGCGAAACTAGGAACGAAATGGGAGTGAACATGTTGCAGCCTCTCACTTATTTCAACATTACAGAACACACTGCACCTACTAATCTAGACCTAGAAACGTGAAGGAAAGGAGTGGGCCATCTTATCTGCGTATCTGGCCCTATGCGACTACTACGGTGTCTTCATTTACCTTAGCATAGGCACGTTATTTCACATAATTGAATACTATTGTTTTAATGTGGTTCTATTCGCCGTTAATCCAGTCTTCCCGTACTCTACGTCTTCATTGAACGACTGTTCTGCGTAAGCAATTTCTTCTTCAGTTGCTTAATTAATTGAGCTGATAATAAAAAATAAAAAAACACACAATGTAACTGTTTATTTCTATTCAGGGTTAGAAGGTTTAGTGGCTGGTCATTTCTGCTTTTCCCACACAGCATGAAGCGTTTAAAGCAACCTGTCAATGTCGTACTATTTGTATGTATTACAGTGCGCCTTCTTGCTACTTCTTCGCTACCGTAGCCATCTTGTTTGTTTTCTTATCTGTGTACTGGCAGCGCTTGTTTTGAACGTTTTTGTCTGTGTGATGTTTAGATGACCTATTTAATTTTATATAAAGTGCGTGCCTGTGTTTGGAACTGTAACTGTATGAATTTAGAGCTTTTATCATTATTGTTAGTGTATATGCGATTATATGTGTTTTCGTGTATGTCTGGTTATTGTGCCTTTATCAGTTCGAATAAAGCTTGATTTGTTTGATTTATATGGTCGTTACCATTGGGTATCGCTTTTTGTATGTGATGATTATCCTGTATAGTAATGGTGTTGTAACTATAATTATTTATTGTACGGAGTTTCATGTATGTGTTTATGTTTGTTAGTGGATGGTCATATTCTAAGAGGTGTTAACCGAACGTTCAATGGTTATTATACTGATCTCAACGGTTCTTTGTAAATGATTTGTAACCGTTTTCGTGTCTGTGTTATGTATATTAGCTTAAATTTTTGGCATATAAGCTAGTATGTGTCTGATTTGAGGCAGTTGTTTGTGTATGAGTGAGTTTGTTCTGTTGTTGCACGTGTTGACATCATCCACGCGTAACCGTAATCAAGGCTGGTACAATGATGTTCAAATTCAGAAGCAAGTTTGTTGAATGTTAGTTATAGAAGCTATTTTTATAATTTTACGCCTCGACGATGTCGGGGTCATTAAAAGCGGGAAAGGACTGGGGCAGGGAACGGGAAGGAATTCGGCCAGGGCTTTTAATGGCATTCGCCTGGTTTGATTTGGGGTAACCATTCAAAACCGAAATCTGGATGCTCGGACGGGGATTCGAACCCACGTCCTTCCGTATGCGATGTCTTTACCGCTCACCTACCACGCTCAGTGGAAATAAAAGAATCCGTGTGTATTTCGTTTCGCGTTAAATTTGGCTTCAGCAGGTTTAGGTATCTGACTGGAATTCATCTCCGCGAACGTATAGGGTCTTACAGCCTTGTGCATTTTTTTTTAATAATAGCTACACCAGATGCAAAGGAAATAGAAAGCTCTGATTAATAAAAGACGCTGAATACTGGACGTGATACTTTGATACCAATTTAAATTAATTTTTGATTGATTTATATGCTTTTTTTAAAATCTTTATTTGTCTTTGTTTTCCCTTGGTTAGTACTCCTGGAACTTAACCAAATACCTTTTCAAATACCATTCACTTGTTATACGTTACAGATCCTTACGCCAGTCGTTAAATTTCCGCCATATTGTCCTTAGGACGTGCGGAAAGGTGTTATGTTTCCTTTCGTTGGCGCGGTGGAGCCCAATGAAGAGGGCGCCTTCTTCCCGAGACACCCGCTGGACATCCTCAAAAGTGGAGACTTCCACAAGGTGCCGCTCATCATCACCGTCACTGCATTTGAAGGATCTCTCTTAGCACCCAGTAAGTTTAATTGGTCGGAACAACCTATAAAACTAGAACTCTTGAAATAATTTTTCATCATCTATTTTGTCTTAGTAAAAATATGAGTCCCATGTACCAAATTATAGCAGAGACGATTAAATTTATATTAAAGAGCCAAAAACCGCGTTAAAAACTGTTGTTAGTTTGTCTACAACATTATCCAATCAGCAATGTAATACCCATATTAATATTATTCTGCTGAAATCAGAAGCCTGTGCAAGATCATAAGTGTCAACAAATTACAAGTAGTTTCAAATTAAATTTTATGCACGGATCAGGGTAATTCATAAAAATAGCAAGAATTTTTTAAAATAATTATTACCGTTTAATTGTGTCATTAAGTCTCTTCAACAGTATATAGAAGAAGTGTGTTGGTACTTAGTAAATTTTATCTGTTGTTGTGTCTCCTATTTAGATAAAAAATTGAAATAATAAATTCCAAATATTGTACTAATGACAATCAATTAATATTTTACAGTGAAGCACTTTTTAAAAACGAGAGAAAATGTTTTTAATTATTTTGAAATCTTTAAATAAAGTTAGTCCTTTTTCATTCCTGCTGCAATAATCCTGTTTTTTACTACTAAAAAAATAATACTGTTGCAACAAAAGTCAGGTTATTGTTAACACTTCTAAACATCAGAAAAATTGTATGTAAATCATTACTGCAATTAAACATTTTTTTTTTTTAGTTTCTGTAATCTAAGGTTTTTATTACTGAACTACTGTAAAAAATTGTAATTCGAACCGGGGACCTATTTTCGCCAGTAACGTGGCTTAAGCAAGTGAGCTATCAGACGACTACCACATTAATGAGAACAGGAAATATATTATAATTACTATGGTAAAAACATAGAAATTTTATTTTGAAACATTTCATTCTTAGAAAGCTTAGTATAACTTTGGGTTAGCTCACTGTAAGCATGGCAACACGCAGCTCAAATTCAGATCTTAAAATGATTCAAGTGATTCTGTTTACCACATTACAAACAGCAAAATTTTTTGAATAGATTTCACAGATCCTAAGTGGCCTGACAATTTTGAGTCCAGTCCGCGACTTCTTGTTCCTGAGGACTTGCCATGCAGTGACGTTCAGAAGGACGAAGCGGGGTGTGACATAAAGAAATTCTACTTCGGAGACAAACCTGTCAGCTTGGGCACCGCCAAGGAGCTAATGACGGTGATTCAGTTAGCTGAGAATGTTCACTATGTTTCTTTATTATAACTGCTTCTGTCTTAATGTCTTACAAATCGTTGCTCGCGTTGATCTTTTAAGATAAATTTGATACTAGATATCATACAAAACTAACATTAAACGTTTTGTGTGACAAATTCTTGACTGTATTACACGGAAAAACAGCAACACCTAGAAGAATTTATGATGGACTCTTGGTTTTCTGAAGGTGATTGAAATGTCCTTAATCGAGAGCCATAATTGTTGCCTATTAAAACGCTGTTAAGAATAGTGGAGGTTGTGGTAAATAGTATTAACAAAATGTTAATTTGGCTTGCTTTATTGACTCAATTGGATATAGAATCTTTATTTGTATTTGATAGTTCATAAATTAAATTATAATTAAGATTTTAACTGTAATTACTTTAATGGACTGAAATTATCCCGAATGACGGCAAGTCGAGTGAAATTTTTCTGCAGGTTTGTTAAGAACAATTGAACAGTTTAGTGTTTCTCAACTGGTGATTCAGGTGGTCTGGAGGCAGAATTTTATATTTTTAGATACCGTATTAGTAGCATATAAAGATTTCAACAAGTATAAACTATAAGCCCAACTTTTTAAAAGCCACCATCATTTCAGTAACCAGGCAAAAACCTTGAATTTCCAGAATGAGGACAGGGCAGCACTGTTCCTATAATCCTCTATTCATTTCCAGTAAGCATACCAGGTAAAAAAGAGAGCCGTTCATCTAAGGGTGAGGTTAATGAGAGTCTTGTAGTAGGCGTGAGCAGCCGAAGTACATGGTACGGATGATGAAATAAATAAATATAAAAAGTGTTATTTTATTTTCTCCATGTAGGTCAGTGATATCGTGCAGAATGCAGCCTATAATAACATTTATTCGTTTGGTTTCTAAGCATTAAGAGTCTCGTCAGTATATAATTAACTTTTAATATTTCATTTCGAGATTCATAACTGTGTCTCCGTAGAAATTCTAAACACGTTTTTAGATTTATTATGGTACAATAAGATATGTCCCAGACGTTAATTATATGCACATAGATTTAAATTAGCCCCATTTAAGTCAGTGGTTCCGCAACATTATTTTTGACAGTTTACTGGTCGTTGGGTGAAAAAGTTTGAGAAATGGTGCTATAGTTCATAATGCGGTGCGCGATTCAGTCAGTCAGACGAATGTATATAATGACGTCACGGCGTTTAGCCTGGTCATCCACGGAAGGGCGAAGTATGGGCACCATCGACGAAACGAGGGCGGAGACTTGGCGCGATCCATCGAGGTCAAGGAACACTCATCGACGGGTAGTTGTAGCAGGCCAGATTTCAGTCGCAAACAGTGCAGCCACTCCGGTAAATGCCAACGACTCACATCTCGGCGAGCTCACCAGGTGACCCTGCATCTACAGAGAGTGTCATGGGAGCAGAGGGCTCACATTCGATGATAAAAATCAGCCAACCGAAGCAGAATTAGCGAACAGAATGCGCTGGAGGCTTTGATTAGACTCCCTAAGTCACGCCTACTTTCTCTCGTGCCATTGCGGATGACTCATATTTACCTCGTCTTTTGCACGCTGTGGAATAATATGGTTATCAGACACTCATTTTCGATACGATTCATCGTTATTTTTGTGTCTGTGTTTGGTGAGATATGTTTATTATGTTTGCCATCTGTTTTGTTTCCACTGCACATGGTAGGCCGCGACTCCATGCAGCTGTAAGGGACTAGTCGAGTGGTCTAGCTCCTCTTCTGTGGGCGTAATTTGGAATTGGCAGAGAGTATCTGGAAACTTAGGTACTAACCTTAATGAAGTTGCTGCTGCTGACCTCCGGCGACCTCGGCTCCACTCTCCAGCTCAGCTGTAAGGCTATTTACTAATATCAGGTTCTGACACCACTATGGATTAAGGCCACAGACCTGTGTTGTTGTTAATATGGATTCACCAACTTAGGCTAACAGCAGGTTCTCTTATATTTTACCAGTGAGAACACAGCCTAACTGCTGTACAATACTGTTTATTGCTCGTCCTTGACTGAATACATATTATCCGTTTTGACGCCGTCTGCGAGGCTATCCCCGTAGGCTTCTATTGGATTTACATCTTCTGAAGTACTAGTAGATGATGGAACAATTACTTACA
This sequence comes from Vandiemenella viatica, assembly GCA_031002005.1. NCBI lineage: Eukaryota > Metazoa > Arthropoda > Insecta > Orthoptera > Morabidae > Vandiemenella > Vandiemenella viatica. The sequence continues at coordinate 204,024,013 of JARYHS010008074.1, read as the reverse complement.
TACATTGAGAATGGCTATCGGAGGATTCCACCAAGTGTTGCAGCATTGTCGACCCTAACGCGAGACCAGGCTATTCGGGAGAGAGAGAGACTATTTTCTATCCGCTAAGTGGCATAGTGACGTGCCTGCTGTCACTGAGAAGACCGAACGCATGTCCTGCGCTCCTTATATTGCCCGTATCGAACATTCTAGACTTCTTTCGGCAATTGACCGGCCAGTGTTCCTGGCTGTGGTATGCGCTGATCGTTTCGTCAGCAAAACCTGACATTACATTGGTGATCAGGTAAAACCGACGAATGTTATCTGGACTGAGTAACTAACAGTACACTATAGGGCTGTCGAGCGTAAGGGGAAGTAGAACAAAATTACTAACCTCGTTGGAAAATCATGCATATACTCTTTCCGAGTTCTTCTTCCGAAATGACGTTTCGTAGAGTGTTACCCCACTTCACCACGCCAATGCGTCGGTCTCAACTTGTATGAAGCGAAGTGTTCTCGCTTTCCGATGTATGAGTCGGTCACAAAGTTTCGTAGGCTCTGCGGGCCAGCTTAGGGTTTCAAAAAGATTTTGCTTTATTTTATTTTTTTAAAAATAAAGAGGGCTTTTGTTTATGATTGACAATACGCCCATAAAAATTAGTAGAAAACAACAAAACAGCACCGCTGAGTAGCGAAGGTTAAATTTACATTAAACCACAAAGTGACGCCTAGAAGCCTGCCCGCGGAAGGTTGTTAATCATGCAGGACAAACATAATTCAAAAATAATTTACTTATATCCAGCATAGAATCTGAATTCATGGATAGAAACTTAAATTATTACAGTGTAAATAACCTAAATTGATTTTAAGTGCTAATGACCTTATTCCTCTTACATGCAAGATTTGACTACATAAATATCGTCGAAGGGATTATTTTCTCCCCCTTCTCGTGTGCGGAGATATTCAGAATAGGAAGAATATTAAAAGAAAAATAATCGGACGAGTCGAGCATCGTACTTTTAAGGATCCTTGCTCTAATGATCAAACACATGTCTGGGACATGGTAGGTGGAACTGAAGTCATTTGGCTCAGCATCATGCCTGACACATTTTCAGGTTATTTAGCATAATAAAAGTTTCTCAAACGCCGCGCCACCTTCCCAGCGCGCTGCTAAAATGCTATAATTCAATTACAATGAAATTTTTTTATAGATAACGTTAAGAAAAACGTCTTTTAAATAAAATTATTTTAATGTGGCAAAGTAACCTCAAAATAAAAACTGATGATTATTTTGCTTACAAGTTTATTAGATATAATGTTTCTGGTATTTTTCTTTCAAATATAGCTTAAAGGCGAACAAATTTAAAGTTCCTAATAGATTTACTACCGTTTTTAAGATAGCCCGTTAACATAAATGGTCTAAAATTGACAACTTTGGTAACCATTCTTGTCTTTAATTTCCAATGAAAAATTAATAAAATTTATTAGTTTTATATTTGATGAGATTTAAGTATCAACACAACAAATGCTGAGACAGATTTTTTTTTATTTTTTTTATTTTTGTCGCTCCCCCAGTTATTTCTATGTAACATTCCTGCAATGCAATTTTACAAAATTTAAAACACAATGCTCAGTTTTATGTCGAATAAGTACATAAAATGCGCAAATTTGAAGTCTTTAACTTCTTCCGTTAAAGTGTAGAGGCCTGTGACAGAGGGACAACAGAGAGTGTCACAATACGGAACCCTAAAATGTGTATTTCAACAAATCCTCTTACATTTGTTTGGAGAGAATACAGGAAACAATGGAAATCACAAATCCATATGCCGAATCTGAAACTGAGCTGTGATTTTCCCAAATGCCAGGCTCAGCTAGTCTTCTGTTTATGATTGAAAGAATGTGCAGGCAGACGAGTGATGCCTGAAATGTTTGCGTCTTTCTTTGATAGGTGCTGGGTGATACTATGTTCGAATACGCAGCTGTGAGGGCTGCCAGGCTGCACGCATCGTTCGGAACCCCTGTCTACATGTACGTGTACGACAGGACCGATGACTATTTCTTTCAAATGTTCAAAGATTTTGGCCTGGAAGTACCTCCATTTCTCAAGGACTGTACAGGTATGCTATCTTAAATATCCCACTTGTTAGTTATTCTTGCGTACTGATGTTTAAGTCACAATGCAGCACAATTATAACAAACTCACGCTCATTGATTGATTTCGAAACTCACTTTGCTGTACCGGACAGTTTTCTAAAGCTAACGTAGACAAAAAATAAATAAAAAATCTTTCGATAATTACCATGTATGCTATTACAATCTCTAATAATAAAATCATCAATTTTGGCAGTATTTAACTCTAAGTTGGTTGTTGAGATGGATCTGAAGACTTGTAAACTATAGCCTCCTACTTTGCTTTTAAAACATAACAGCATCTGATTTTCTTTAATTGTTATACAGATGTGCATAAATTTTTTTCTAGGCTGATTTTTTGAATGTTTGTAAATCTCACAGTGAAGTTCTTTTAGTCTTCTGTGGATTATTGACATTTTGATTCCTGAGTGAGCCGAGAATGTACCCTCTTCAAAAGAGTACCTGAAAATATTTCCCATTGCTCTGCTACCGAATGCTACTATATTTCAGTAAATGAGGAGGAATCTACTGCAATCAAATGAATGTTTTTATGGCTTTACGCCTTGTCGACGTTGAGATCATTAGAGGAGGGAAAGGCTTGGGATGGAGCAACGGGAAGGAATTCAGCAATGGACTTACAAAGGAACCATCCATGGATTTACCTGGAGAGATTTGGAAAAAAAATGATGAAAAACCCTAATTATACCGATGGATCCACACGAATTGACGCCAGGAGTAACACGTGTGTGCCTCTCCGAAACATTGGCAGAATGGGACCAAACACGAGATCACCGCCATGCTCAACGGCGATGATCATCCTAGGTAGAACCATGGATTCCATCCTCCATGGGTAGAACCGCGTTTAATCGCTGAACACATTTGTCAGGCGTCGATGTTTCCCGGTTACTCCAAACGCATCCGTTTTTGTTGTGGTGTTACGGCAGTCTGCGCATGTGATTGTAATTTCCTAATCTTGCTGTTGCTAGTCTCCGAACAACGGTGCGGGAAGATACAGAATGTTTCAGAGACTCCATTACTTGTTCTCGGATAGCTGGCGCAGATGTGAAGGGGTCGCCATGTGCTTGGTGCGCAATACGGCGGTCCTCCCTTATAGTGGTCAGACGTGGTCACCGGAACCTTGACAGCGAGTATGTCTGCCCTATCTTTCTTAAGCCGCGTTCCCACGATCTCTTGTAACGGAGGCGGGACGGGACGAGACGGGACGAATACACAACACGCCATTGGAACAGTGCCGCCTCTGCTAGCGGAGATGAGACACAGCTATCCACTCTCTGTCGGTAAACATCACAGGCGTGTGTAGAGGTGTGCTGTTGTCATCGGTTTGCAGCAGCGGTGTGCACCCCTTCTGTTGCTGTAAAGTGCTCTGTGCCAAACTACACTATGCAACGTGGCAGGGAGGTTTCGCCGGACCCCCGACCCCCTATTTCACCTCACGTCATTAATGGACGCCCCCTTTCAAAATTTGTCACATGCTGATTACGGTATCTAACACGAGTACGCGGTATCTCCGTGTGTTCAATGTTATCACTCAACATTTGACGCTGTTCACGCACCTTATAAACCCTACCTGGCCTGGCAACAACACTAATACGAAGAACTCGAATGCGCTCTGGTGGCTGTTCTAACTGTCACAGAGAATTGCAACTCCAACCATTTACTACCCGTCAATGGTGTGTACGTGTATGAGTTGTATTAACATCCGACCATGTCTTCTGGGTGCTTCAATTTTTTTGTCGGCAAATGTATAACGCTATACTACCTCAACAGCTTGGTGCTGTCCTTAATTCCTGGTTTAGTATGTTTTATGTGATGTTACTGATTCATCGGTTGCCTATGTAGATGTTAACTTAAAAATGAATATATAATACGCATCACAAAGAACACACTTGTCACTGTAAATCGCTACACAAATTGTTTTGTTAACGCTTATTGCAAATATCTCTCTGTTACAGAAGCAGCTCATGGAAGTGACGCGAAATTCTTTTTCGTTAGTAAGTTTCACAAAACTTCAGCCATAGACTCAGAAAATGGAAAGATAGTTAAGAAGATAACTGCTCTTATTGCAAACTTCATGAAGACAGGGTAAGTAGCTGCTTACTCAAGATTCCATCTTTATTAGAAGTCATTATTCGAGGTGTATCTCAGGTTTTGTTAAACACTCAACTATACAAGAAGTCGGCGAAAAGGTAGGAAAAACTCTCATTATTTTTTGCCTCATTAAATTAAACACTTGTGTGGAGCAGTATGCACGTAAATGACCTGTTTTCCGAAATAACTTAAAAAATTGGAAAAAGGTTTAGGTAATGTTTCATTCTTAAGCTACGTCCACACCAAAAGGAACACAGAGGAACATCATGTTGATGTTGCTTGATCCTGCAACTTGTTCCCTCATGTTACCTAAAGGCGCGTTCACACCAGAGGATCACAGAGGAACTTCTTGTTGCTAAACTGTTGCGGTCTGTTTCTATAAACGGAAACACATCGTAACTTTCAGAAACATTCTGTCCACACCAGAAAACCTAATTTAGGAACAGTTTACTTGTGTTACTGTTTACGGTTGTTACTACACCAAGAGCAACAATCTTTTTTTTTTTGTGTGAAATAAAAAATTCGTCACAATTGTAATACAGTTAGTATACGAAGATTTGGTGCGACAGTGATGTTTTGTCAGCAGCTGCTGCAGTTTATATTATTTTGAGTCAAAAGAAAAAACGGAACCGCAAATGCTGGATGAGACCAAGTTTTTTGAAGAGAAACCAACACGGAGTAGAACGCCTCATAAATTCTTTAAAAAAAGACAATCTATTATCACGACTTATTGAGGATGGACACATCAAAAACTTTATTCGAATGAGTAGCAATGATTTAGAATGACTACTTTCTAAAACTGAACAGTTTATTCGAAAACAAAATACAAACTACAGGACCGCAATATCTCCAAAGGAACGTTTGCTGCTGACTTTCAGATTTCTAGTTACTGGAGATTCATATACATCTTTGATGTACTTATTTCAAATTTCGACACAATCAAGATCCAAAATTGTGCCAGAAGTTTGTGATGCTATTATTTAAGTTCTCCAAGATCAAATACAGGTAAATTGAATTGTAAATGTTAACAAGTGATTCAAATTCATGAATTATTTTGCAATTTTAATTGTTATATTTTATTTCTAAACCCCAATGGTACATGAAAATTGCAAAAATGCTAAAACATATTACGATACAAGTACCAAAAAACAGCGGCAGCGAATTTTTTAACTATAGAATATAGATCATTCTTCAGTGAATACTCTTTGTGGTAGTAAATGCTAATTACGAGGTTATGTACAGTACATGAACGTCGGATCTCAATGGCGCATATCAGATGGTGGTGTATTTGCAAATACACTATACTATCGGCTCTCTAGGGCCAGATATGTGTGAAATGTACTGGGAATTCTATCAACTCGATTCAGGGTAGGGCCTATCAGGAAAACCATTATTTCTCTCTCCTGAAAATGTAGAAAAAAAATTGTAACTATATGTATACACAATTTCCTCAGACGTAGAAATTCTTCAAGACAATTCTATATGCCGCCCAGTACATTTGACGCTGAAGACAATGATAATGGTGAATTAATACCAGGTATTTGGAGAAAATCAGGAACTGTAATGTTTCCATTACAGAAAGAGGCATCTACTGATAACTATTTTGTGTCATCGGAAGGAGTGGTTCCGTGGCAAACTGATATTAAGATTGTGGTAAAAACTGAGTAGATAAACCTATTTCTATATAAATAATGAAACTTTATTTGAAGTTACTTGTACATTACTAAATCCTTTTTCTGAACAATGACGTAAGAAATTCCAACAAATATTTGTAAGCAAACCATTTACTCTCAAAAGTCTTTTTTTTTTTAGTTCCAGATCTTTTTTTCTGTGCAACTAAGTTTCTTACTTTTCGTTTTACTTCACGTACGTCTGCACCAGTTGCTTTACTTAACATCACCTACGAAATGTGTTTCTTTAGCCTATCTTTATAGTTTGAATCACATGGGTTCCAGAAACACTCTGCACTTCTATATAATTGAATTAAATTTATTAAATTTTCATTCGTCCACTAGAACATTTTTGTGGGAGTTCAACAACTGAGGTAACAGCAACACGGAACAAGCTGTACACACCAAACTAACAACAGTTTTAAACACGATAATGTTTACCAATGTTCCTTTTTTTCCTTTCATCTTCCGCTACTTCTGGAAACAGTCAACATCAAGGAACTTTTGTTTCTGTTGACATAAACACTGAGAAACATTGGGTAACATGAGGGAACAAGTTGCAGGAACAAGCAACATCAACAACATGTTCCTCTGTGTTCCTTTTGGTGTGGACGTAGCTTTTAAGGTTTCTCAGTATTTTTCAATGTTTGTGTCAACAGAAACAAAAGTTCCTTGATGTTGACTGTTTCAGAAGTAGCGGAAGATGAAAGAAAACAAAGGAAAATTGGTAAACATTATCGTGTTTAAAATTGTTGTTAGTTTGGTGTGGACAGCTTGTTCCGTGTTGCTGTTACATCAGTTGTTGAAATCTCACAAAAAATTTCGAGTGGACTCGTGAAAATTTAATATATTTCATTGAATTATATAGAAATGCAGAGTGCTTGTGGAATTTATGTGATTCAAACTATAAAGATGGTCTTAAGAAACACGATTCGTGGGTGATGTTAAGTAAAGCAACTGGTGCAGACGTAAATGAAGTAAAACGTAAAGTAAAAAACTTAGTGGCACAGTTTTTCAGAGAGAAGAAAAAAAGATAGGGAACAAAAAAAATCTGGTACTGTAGCAACTTTTGTGAGTAAATGGTTTGCTTACAAATATCTGTAATTTCTTGTGGATAGAAATAAAGTACGTCATTGTTCAGAAAAAGGATTTAGTGATGTACAAGTAAGTTCAAACAAAGTTTTATTATTCTATAGTAATAGGCGTATCTCTATTTAGTTTTCACCACAATTTTAACTTCTGGTGACACAAAATAGTTAGCAAATTCCTGTCGAATAATTTAAGCATCAGTGGACGAATTACGTGCTCGTTTCTGTAATAGCAACATTACTGTGACTGTGTTTACGTCTTTTCTCAAAATACCTGGTATTAATTCACCATTATCTTTGTCTTCAGCATCAAATGTACAGGGTGGCGTGTAGAATTGTTTTGAAGAATTGCTACTTCTGAGGAAATTGTGTATACATATAGCCACAGTTACAATTTTTTATACATTTTCAGGAGAGAGAAGTAATGGTTTTCTTAACACTCTGAATCGAGTTGACAGAATTCCCAGTACATTTTCTGACAATCTTCTGGCCTTAGAAAGCCGATAGTTTAATATTCTTTTTCCTTGTGCCCAGGATAAGGTTTCAACAGATTTGGAGATAATGGAAAAGCATCATCGCCCAAAAATACATAAGGCACTGATTCCGTTCGACCAGCAAGAGGACCATCAGGTGGTAAATTAAGTTTACACTTCATCAACATCTTCTTGAAACGTGTATTTGCAAATACATCTCCATCTGATATGCGCCCTTGAGATTCAACGTTCATGTACATAACCTAGTAATTAGCATTTACTACCACATAGAGTACTACACTGAAGAATGATTTATAGTTAAATTATTCGCTGCCGCTGTTGTTTGGTGCTTGTATCATAATATGCTTTTCGTCCATAACTCCAACACATTTAGGAAAATTCATGTAGAATATATTTGACACTTGCATCCATTGGTCAGCTTTCGAAGGTACCTGAAATATTTAGTTCCATGAATAAAATCAATAGTAATAATATATAATAACGTAAGGCATATGCATAAAAATAGGTTCTTATTGTTCCAAGACATGGATACATCAGACAGTTTTTCCGATGATGGTACAGATGAAACAATAAGAAATGAAACACAAGTAATCATGCATTCTGAAACAGATCTACCTATAACACAACACATTCCAGAATCTCATTCTGGAATTCAAAATCAAGTAGATAATAAAAATATAACGAACCAGATGCTGGAAACAAATAGTGAAGAATCACCTCGAAGCCTTCAAAAAAGATCCGTAGCCTTCAAAACACGGAAACAGAAACAATTCAAATACAATTAGCAGGATCAGACTGGAAGAAGCTTACTTGTTTTTGAAGGACTTGAAGAAGGAGCAAAATTTAAGAGATAGTTTCAGTATTTCTGGAGAACATGTAGCTTGCAAAGTTTAAAAACTGATCATGCACAAAACACAGCAGGGCATTTAATTTCAAGGCGTCAAATGGCACATATGATCATCCATATCCATACACTAATCCACCTAGTGCACAGGAATTTTCACCAGTGTATGCACACTATAGATCCTCCTCGTCTTCAGTGTCATGTAAACTTTCTGCTGCTTCATTCCCTCCTTCAATTGACATTTGTACCACAAGTGAAGGAATGCCACAAAACGATTAACATGCATCTGTCACTCCACATAATATTAATTATGAAGATATGACAAATGATTTTTTGTAAGGTTATAACGAAATGCATTTCAGAATTTTTGCAATTTTCAGGTACCATTGGTATTTTTTAGAAAGAAAATACAATTAAAAACACAAAATAATTCATTAATTTGAATCAGTTATTAACAGTTACAATTGAATTTACCTGTATTTGATCTTGGAGAACTGAAATAACAGCATCACAAACTTCTGACACAATTTTGGATATTGATTGTTTAGAAATTCTAAATAAGTACATCAAAGATGTATATGAATCTCCAGTAACAAGAAATCTTAGTCAGCAGCAAACGTTCCTTTGGAGATATTGCGGCCCTGTAGTTTGTATTTTGTTTTCGAATAAACTGTTCAGTTTTAGAAAGTAGCCATTCTAAATCAGTGCTACTCATTCGAATAAAGTTTTTGATGTCTCCAGCCTCAATATGTCCTGATAACAGATCGTCTTTTTTTAAAAGAATCCATGAGGCGTTCAACTCCGTGTTGATTTCTCTTCAAAAGACTAGGTCTCATCCAGCATTTGCGATTTCTTCTTTTATTTTGACTCAAAATAATATAAATTGTAGCAGCTGCTAACAAAACATCACTGTCGCACCACATCATCGTATACTAACTGCATTATAATTGTGACGAAGTTTTTGTTTCGCACAGAAAAATAAAGATTTTTGCTCTTGGTGTAGACAGGTAACAACCGTAAACAGTAACTCAAGTAAACTGTTCCTAAATTAGGTTTTCTGGTGTGGACGAAATGTTTCTGAAAGTTGCGATCTGTTTCTGTTTCTAGAAACATACCGCAACAGTTTAGCATGTATGTGGTGCGGGCCACTAGGCTACTGCCTAGGTAGCCTATGGCTAAATGATGCATACCTAAGAATACAGTTTTCATTTACTGAAGAGGATCCGAGACGTAAATAAGTAATCAAGGGCGGTGTCGAACGATTTATCTCAAAAAGATAAAGAAGTTAAAGTGAACATTCCCGTAATTAAAAAGTAGGTTTGTAGCGAGTTAAACTAGGACGTAAGCACAATTCAAGTTTTTTTTTTTTTTTTTTTTTTTTTTTTTTTTTTTTTTTTTTAGTTTCGTCACTTTGTTTCCTGTTTACTGCGAACCATTGTTAAAGTCAACAAGGCTTCCTGTCATTATACAATCCAACGGTCTGAATATTGTGTTTCTGCATGCCTGCAGGCAGCCGACGTTGTCTGACGGGCAGCCTCTGGGCGTGACGTGGCCGGCGTTCAGACCACAGGAGGAGAGCTACCTCCACATCGTCGACGACGGCTTCAAGATCGAAAAGGGGCCATTCAAGGAGAGAGTCGACTTCTGGGATCGACTCTACCAGCGCTATGGCGCATAATCGTAATTCATGATACTCGGGAACAATTTCATGTAGTTTTCCTCATTTTGTGTACAAACCAAAACCGATTAAGTTTTAATAAATATAACTATTTTCATAATTTTCAATATTTTATTTAAATTTGTAAAATATAAACTATATTAGTATCTCTTAAACGACACGCAATAGATATTGAAAATCTCTTTGTCTCTACCTCAACTTGTATTTGTTTGAGGTTTAAAACTGTAGCTTAGTAATAATAATTAATTCGTAATAACATATTTATAGTTGGTTCCTAGAATACTGCCCAATCAAAGCAGATATAATTAGCATCACAAAACAACTTATATAAACCTAATTTCTTTATAATTCATTGCGTTCCACGTATTATCTATGTGCCATCAATTTGGACAAAAACAATTTAGTCCAAACTGAAGGAAAAATCTTTAAAACCATGTGAGTTTTGTGTGTGATTGCGATTACAAATAAAACATAACAATTATCATTGTTAGATGTAACAAATAAAACTGTTTCTTTATTTTACAATGGACACCCAGTAATTACACAATAATGTTATTCATATTATAACTTGAGTAAGAATGAATCTCATTATTCAGGGCCGGATTAAGACAGCGCGAGGCCCGTAGCAAATGTGAAGAAGAGCCCCTTTATTTAAGGTCGCCAATCTAGTCTAGGTGCAGGGCCCCCTAGGAAGCGCGAGGCCCCCTAGAAGGCGCGAGGCCCGTAGAATTTGCTACCTCCTGCTACGTTGTTAATCCGTTACTGTCATTATTACAGTGAAAACTGTCGAAAATGAAGATCTTACTAATATAAATGCGAGCTAGTAGTTTGGTGATCACTGTAAAATTTAAAGCAAAACAACGTACATGAAATAAAACAGAATACTTTTTTCACCCAAAAGCGCAAAATACCTTGATTTACTTGTCTGAAATGAAAGTCGTACTCGCTTACAACGGAGCTTTAAGAGACACTTCCATTATTTTCTTAAGATAGACATGAAAAAGAAGAATCCTCTGTTCGTTCTAACCCAAACTCGGTGCATGAAATGTCTACCTGCGTCAACATTTTGTCCGCTTGAGGCAACAACGCCATTCAACAATGCAATCTGTCCGTTTGCCTTCATCATGGTAGGATCTAACATGTATCCGACCATCCCTATAGAGCAAATTTAAATGGGAATAGTCCGAAATCACTACATTTTGCCACTCAGCACTCCAGTAACGACGTTCAAGTGCTCATTGTAATCTGAGGTGTTGGTGGTTTCTGGTCAATGGAAGCCGACGCAATGGCATGAGTGCCACTGGTCCAGTCCTCAGCATACCACCCAGGCAAACATGTGCCTTACTTGTTGCAGTGCTCCAACATCGAGCTAACACTGCAGACGAAGCTGCTGTTCTGTCGGATACGGCCATGCAGACAACATGGCTGTCATGCTACACTATGGTCATTGTTCCCGCTTGTCATTGGGTAAGACACTCTTCTACCCACTGGTTCCACACAAGCATCTCTGTCGAAGCAGCGTACTCTGTACGAGCCACTATCTCGCGCTACAACGAATCAGTTTCCCAGTGACCAATAGTTCTGCCACGTTCAATCTCATTCACAATGCTGTTATTAAGCCCTTGGACGACGGCGAGGCATACTTGGTTTTGTAGCTGTTCACCGACTGACTACCATTGTCCTGCTGGTCACACAAAATAGGAAGCTGCCGCTCCTAGGTGGATCCATCTCTCTTCAGTCTTAATCACTTACTATTGTTCCACTGTTCTGCATATCCTCTGATTTGGTGTAATTCAGACTAATCCCTCTGTATATTGAAATTTTTACAAGTGGTAGTGTATTTATGCACCAAGATTTGTCGGTCATAGTTTGTATACATTTCAGGGGCACATACAGATTCGTCAATAGAAATAATAAATTGTAAAATAAAATTTTGTGTTTATGTGATTTTTCACAATCTTTCTTTCTTCCCGGTGGATTATGAAATCCAATTGTACTATACCTTCAACTTTGCGTATAAGTCTCAGTAGTGAATTATTATGAAAGCAAAACAATTTAAATTAAGATGAAACAGAGGATTTTTCGTTGAAGGTGAACATCAATAACGGGATACACAGTCTGCAATTAAATGACTCTTTCAGCTAGTGGCATAGCTAGGTCAACAAGGGCCCCGGTGCAAAAAAATTATTTTGGGCCCTCAGGCCAGATGGGCGACTTTTTTTTTTCTTTGTGTTGCTGGTAGGGGCCCCCTGAGCAGTGAGGGTCCCCTTAGACGACGGTAGAGCTAAAAAAAAAAAAGGTCGCTAGTTTGCCGTGAAGGCCCGTGGGCCCTCTGATCTGGCCCCTGAGGTATGCTTGGGGGCCCCCTGAGCGTAGGGGCCCCGGTGCACTGCACCGCCTAACCCCATAGTAGCTACGCCCCTGCCTTCAGCTGGTTACCAAATTTTAGACTGCTACTAAAATCACGGGGGCAACGTGGCTTTAATTTCGCCAATTCTACGTAGGTATCATAACCACGATGAATTTTTCTTGTATCGGATAACTAACAGTATCCATTTTTCTTGCATAAAAGTCGATTGCATTAAGTCCGCAACAGTGACAGTGACTGAGCAGTTTGGTTACGTCGTCTCCGCTACGTGAGGCAGGATGGAGGAGATAGTCAAGGACTTTTCGTTTTTTCTTTAGCCAACAGTGACTGAGCAGTTTGGTTACGTCGTCTCCGCTACATGAGGCAGGATGGAGGGGATAGTCAGGGACTTTTCGTTTTTTCTTTACCCAACAGTGACTTAGCTGTTTCGCTACGTCGTCTCCGCTACATGAGGCAGGATGGAGGAGATAGTCAGGGACATTTTTTACCCCGTCAGCTAAACAGCCTAACAACTAGGTTACTAAATTATGCCTAGACTTACACAAAATATAATTTAGTTCTTACACAATTTCCGCTAAAGATGTTATAGGCCTACAAAACTAATCACCTGGTTGGCTCCGCGACGGCCGCGGAGAGGCGGGCGAGACTTACTATTTAGCGAAACCAGAGGCGGCCCTAGCAAGTTTTGCAGGTGGTGCGAGATCTCATTGTGGCGCCCGAAATGAGTAATCGCTTATTCGTGATTAAGGTGTTCATATAGATGGACTGAAGACAACATACGGTTATTACATCCTACTAATATCATAAATGTAAAAGTTTGTTTGCTTGGATGTTTTTACTGTTTCACGTCGAAACCATTGAACTGCTTAGGATAAATTTGGAATAATGTATTGGCCATCTACTTTTATCCCAAATAGCAGTTCCCGTGGAATTCGGATACGAATATGTATATGAATTTCACTCGAGCAAAGCCGCGGGCAAAAGATAGTCTTTATGTATAATAATAACTCAAACCTCTGAAAGATTAGTGTAGGATAGCAGCAATATAAATGAGAAACAACAGTAAAAAGGAATACTATATGTTTGAAAAGGTATATTTAAGCTACTGTGGCGAACACAATGCTCACTTCACTTACGCGACAAATTCAGTTTTTAAAATTTTTAAAAAATATATAAAAATAGAGAATATATGAAAATAAAAATTACCACTTTTAATACTGAAAAATAAACTTTACAAAAATTTTGCCAGAACCCTAGTAGACTAATGCTTAAACAGGTTAAATTCATGTAAAACCATTTTCAACAAGTATTTTTCAATGTTTTTGTCCACTCTGAAGCTAATCCTGGCTACGCCCTTGGAAAGTTGTGCAAATAGAGTGACCAGCGCATTCTCAATTGTATCGATCATATGCTAAAACACCTTTATTGTAAACAATTCTTCTGGATCTGTTGCTATCTCATTTACGGCTCATACTCAAAAAATCTTTAATTTCTTCGGTATCTGACTGGGTTAATAATAGGAAATTTTCCAGTCTGAGAAGCAATTTCTCTAGCTGTCTGTTATCAGATCAGGTACTCTTTCTCAAATTCCGAGCTGTTTATCTTCAACTGTGAAGAGTTTCATAAATCCACTTTCAGTCTGCATAGCCTTCCCTTACAATGTTTACTTGAAACAATGTATTTTACAAAGTCACCACTGTAATTATGAACTCTAATTACTTCATGATCTGGGTAAGTGACAAGCCATCTGTTGCTGCAACTGAATAATTCGTTTCAGAAGGACGTCACGAACTGAAGAGTAGTGATAACGAACAGTAGCGATGCTAGACTCTATTCTTGAAACGAGTTTCGCAAATTTTTTTGGCGATAGTTCTTCTAAGTGCCTGAATACCACTTCCCATCGCTTTGTTGATCTAGAGAACAAAACAAACATTCTTCAAGGAAATCCGGACAAGGAGACAGATTTAACTGATGTTTTGGCGGCACATGTTATTACCAAATTTAATGACAGTTACGTGGATTAAAAAAAAGCTCGAAGATACTGGTTCAGAATTTTGCTTTGGACACATTTGTTTCCTCCTGCCATATTGGATCCACTGTCATATCTTTCGCATCGACAATCGTTCATATCCAAATCGAACTATTGCAAAGTATCAATGCTAAACAGGGCAGTGAGTCAAGCTCCCAGGTCCCAAAGAGTCACTTTCCGGATTGTAAGCACAGTGAAATGCTCACACACATAGACTTCGTCTTCATTAGTGTCAACAAAATCAATGTCAAAGATAATTGTGCGACGTGACTTACATCAGGAGTTCAATTCAGTATGATGGAAAAATATTTATATGACCCAATCATAGTCAAAATTTTATTACGAACTTCATTCGTTTTGAATACATTTGCCAATATAATAAGACGTTAGTCTCGTTATTAGCAGTACGGCGGAGATGCTCCATCATCACAGGGTCATATTTTCGTAGCAGTTGCAATATAGGCCTACCCAGGAAGTTACTATCATTAGAAGTATTTAGTATTTCAGATCCGAAGGTTCCTCTGAACAAGACATCATTAGAGGATAGCGACCCACTGTGATTTTTCGTCTTCAGTCTGTGTTTACAAATGCTTGTCTATTGGAGTTATTTAATGGAATCAACGCTTCTATCCAACTGAGCATGGTGTGATTGTGATCTGAGGAAGTTTCGTGAGTTCTGAGACGCTCTGATTAGTAACTCCAGTCATAGAATCCTTCTTTTCCCAAATAAAAATTAGATCTTCTGTTGAATAAACAACATATAAACAATATACTTTATCTGCAGATTTAGAATAAACAAGCTGTCTACTTTTATAAGTTTCTCCATTTGGTGTTACTCCTTGAAAATGCGTATTTGAAAAATGACGCCCATGATTTTTTTTTTTTTTTTTTGTATTTTTTCGTTGCTCGAATAATTATTTCATCTCTGCCAGCAGAGTCAAAGAGCGAAAATTTTTAAATATCGTCATAATTTGTACTTTTAAAAGACGACTGTGGTGGTATGTCTTGTATACCCATTTTTAATCTTTTGAACAAAAGACGACGTTCCAGTCACAGATAAATCTTCTCGCGCGTGCTGCTCTTTATCATGAGCCTGGTCTGAACAACTTCCATTAAAGTTTTCTTCCGTCTCGTGTTGAACTAGTTCTGGTGACGACGAATCAGATGACTTCTAAATAAAAGTTTGTTAGCAATTTTGAAGTGTTCTCAGTTTCGTCTTAGTTTTGTTTTCTTTTTAAGTATTGTGAGACACACAAGGTTTTTTTTTTTAAGTTAACATGTCTGTAAAAGACAGATAAGCTTTGTAAATATTTACGATACCAATATTAATTGCAATCACCGAGGATCTAATATGGTTGAGTCTCGTCCCATGCACCTGTAACTTCAAGACTACAGCCGAAAAGGCAGAAAACAGGTGCGGGAGGCTCGACGCGGCACCGGAGGGTCCTAACTTTAGAACCAGTTGTGATTTTCATGATTCGAGTAACTCGAACTGAGTCGAGTACCAACTCGAATTGACTCTATTCTATGATGGCATATGACTATCCATTAAGCTGAAACTCTTACTTTTATAAACTTTGCTGGATGATATGTGTTAAGATAATATATGAACAGCTAACTGAGTTATTATAGAATTTAGTCTTAATTTTTTCGCAGACGATCTCTCGCTTCATTTTCGGCGCCCCCCACATGACGGCGCCCGGTGCGGTCGCACCGCTCGCACCGCCCTAGGGCCGCCCCTGAGCGAAACCATTGCTATTAGTTACAATTATTGTTGTTGGAATAAGACAGCATTTACAACAAAGTTAAAGCCATTACATACAATGTAACTGGTTTATCCTTCCCGTTATAAACCATAAAAATAACAATTGAACTTAAACCAATTGCACATATACATTACCACTGCAACGGCCTTAATTGTCACATAACTTACAATACAACGCACCACCAACCCACATGACTCCACCGCTGTTGATATAGAATAGTTATATAATACAAGTACAGTTCTACTACTACAGTACATTTAGAGTTTACAATTATTAATATCACTTGGCCCTTAACATTCAACAAGTTACGGATCAACTTAGATTATTTCCAAATCCTGTGAATAATAAAATTATTTATTTGTTGTTTTACTTATAACTGGTAAAATTTTAACACCCCAGCCATACGGATTTATCCGTAGATCTACGGATTTTTATAAAGAAAAGTTAGGATTTTCAGATTTTGTTAAAAATCTACGGATTTATGGTATTTTTACTTTTTGTTGATTTTTCCTTATACTGGTGTTTTGTTGAACTTTGAAAGTATAGTGTTAATGCATTACAGAAAAGTCAATAACTGTGATTCGTTTCCTTGCAACCTCACGTGTGAAACGATTGAAATAAAGCTCATATTTTGTTTTATTATGGATTTTATAGATCTTAAAAGACCGTAAGATAGAACTATCGGCGCACTGTTTATGCACGGTGACACACTCGTTGGCACGGCTTACAAAGCAGTGCCTTCCGAGAAGGCTTAACCAATATCCGAGAGTCAAAGTGTTCGCAGTATTTAACATTTCCTGTTACCGAAGATATGCTAACTTTAATGTCAACAAAGAAAATAGGTATAGTCCCCCCCCCCCCCCAAAAAAAGGAAAGAGTAGCCACCGCAGCAGCAACAATGAAAGTGACGATGTATAAAACATGTTCAGAGATATTTCATTCTTTCCATGTAAAATATTATCTTGTATTTCGATTTTTAAAGACCCGGAAATAAAAAGTTTTCTTAATTTTGACTCTCTCTTCAATAATTAATGTTTTAGTCTTTTAGTTAGCGAGTCTCCGGATTTTTGTAGACAATAGACGGAAATTTTAGCGGCCATCTACGGATTTTCAAAGCCAAGAGGCTGGCAACACTGCAAAAGAACTTAACATTGTTTCATTGCAACAAAATCTTCTCGGGTGTCCCGAAACGTCGTGTTTTTACACCACCATCCGGCTGGACACCTGAGAAGATTTTGTGCATCGATACGCCGGTAAAGTCTCCACTCACATATTGTTTCATTCTTATTCACAGCAATTGAGATACTAATTCTACCTATAACAATAATGTGTTCATTATTGGTGGTGCATTAAATAAACTACGAATAAGAAAGATTGATAATATAAATTGATTGAACTTGTTGCACTAACATTAATTATCTTAATAAACCAAAAAAGCTTAACTTAATTCATTGACAAAAGTTTAACCTAACATTATTTCTATTTCTTATGACAATTAATTGTTGCACTCCGCATTGAAACAGCTTGACTTCAATTTCCATAAATGTACTAGAGCAAATTTAATTATTATTCCTATTACTAAGTAGGTTCAAGTCCAGCGTAAACATTAATTAAGAAAGGATATATAATTTAATATAAAATATAACCCCCGAAACCCACCACCTAAAATAACAAAGGAACTACATCTACCACAGGATGCTTACACAATGCGTCCAGTACCCATTTCCGTGACCTCGCTAACTCGCCGCACCCTTGACGGCATGTCTCCACTATCTACGCTCCACCACCGCAGGATGCCGGAGAGCACCGCCGTGTCCCCCGTCACTCCCCGAACTGCACGCTCCCACCATCAACCTCGCCCCGTCGCCGCTGCTGCCAGGAACTGGTCTTTATGATGTCTTGATATTTTATGTGTGAACTCGTCTATGTATGGGGATACATCGTTTTAATTTTTCTTGAAGTGGTATATTCCGCAAGTGATTATATTGATCCGTGCGGATTCCATCCGTCAGTCTGCAGTCCCAGACGACATGATGTGGACTGCCAACTTGGCCGCATTAACAGAGATTTAATGGAGGAGGCTATTGTATGACCCAAGCCCAGTGATGTAATGGATCAAACCCATTGACGGTTTTACATGCTTCTGCTGCAGTCTACTGCGTATATATGGGATATTCTGGTATGTTCTTCTTCCAGTTGTGCTCGTATTCCAATAAGTTTGCCATTCGTCTAATGCGGCATGACATATTTCCCCCTTCTTCCTCGCTCTTGTACCAATTATTTTATTTACTCCCACCAAGTGACCGGACCTCAGCCAATACATAGCCCCTCTCTTTCTGACTTCCAAATCTAAGGGCCAGACACCCACAGATACAATCAATGCATCCGTTGAGACCATCTTGTATGCACCAGCTAGCCTAAGAAATATTCCTAGCTGACGTCTTCTTAATGCTTCTTTAGGTTTAACTTTCCGCAGTTCAGCAGCCCATACACTTGCCGCGTATCCTAGAATGGAGTATAGGATAGTAGTTGTAATATGTCCTTATTACATTCATCAGGATGTTGAATCTTCTATTGACCATGCTGATTATCTTATTCGTGACTATTTTCGCTCTGCTGATTACTTCCTGAACATGATCTTTAAAATCAAGGTGTTATCCAACATTACTCCCAAATACCTAAAGCTCTGCACTTTCTTTATGGACTGCTGTTTTATTTTAACTATGGGTGCCTTCTTCAGGCCCTTTTACATCATCATAAAACGCGTCTTTTGGGGAGCCAACGTGAGCTTCACGCCCAGGCACCACTCATGTAGCTTATCCAAAATCTTCCGACATCTTTGCTCCAACAAAGACCTAAATGTTCATTCAACAAGCAGCAGCAGATCATCAGCGAAAGCTATGGCAGAAAGCAGGCCCTACTCATTCTCCAAGAGCTGTATAGCTAATTCAAACGTAATATACCAGAACACCGAAATACGGATGCTTGTAGGTATCCTTTGGTGCTACATTTCTCAACAGATCCTCGTGGACATCTCAGGGTTACATATAGGTTTTTACAATAATCTTTAAAACTTGCAGCCAGATTACTTTGGTACTTTAACTCCTCGAAGAGCGCAAAAAAGTGCAGGCCACCACAAGTTATCGAAGGCCCCTGAGATGTCCACGAAGACTGCAATTACATAATCTGATTGACACGTCTTAACCATACTTAAGGCCTTATTCATGGCATCATCGGTCGATTTTCCAACACGAAATCCGAACGGGTTTGGATTCATTCCATGCGTTACTGATGGGTTTGCATCCTTGCATTAGAATTTTTTTCCTGGTTCTTCCCCAAAACATTTAAAAGGCAAATTGGCCTATATGACTTTGCCAAAGTCGGATCCCGGTTGCACCCCTTACTTAACACAACTATTTCAGATTGTTTCCATATGTTGGGTATCCTGCCCTGCTCCAGACACTTGTTGAAGAGTCCACGCAAGACAGGAGCAAGCTTTATCACAAGCGCCTGAAGCACTTCCGCGAAGATACCATCCGGCCCAGGAGCCTTGTTCCACTTCATGGCATTGATCGCCGAGACAACCTCAAATAGTGTTATGTCTGGTTCTAATATTTCAGTCACCGCATTATCATCTGGTAATAAAGTATCTATTAACTCATAGGTGGTCGTGGTCCAGTCGCAAGTCATACTGCCATCCGCTCTCCTTAAAGTTGATAACACTGTAAGACATCTTATCTTTCTCGCGGCTATTTTATAAGGAATACCCCACGGGTCCGATCTCAAATGATCAACCACATACGCATGTCAACACTGCTGCTTGGTTTGCAGCATCAAACTTTTAAAATGCTGTTTCTTCAGCGGGTACTGCTCAAGAAGGACACGCCTTACATCAGTCAAGAGGCTAGCCTGATCGGATTTCACCGAGAGTGGTGGTGTAACGGTTAGCATTCTGGCCCCGCATTCGAGAGTACGGTGGTTCGAATCCCAGTCCGGGCATCCAGATTTGGGTTTTCCGTGGTTTCCCAAATCACTCCAGGCAAATGCCGGGATGCTTCCTTCAAAATGCCATAGCCGAATTCCTTCCCATTCCTTGCCCCCTATCCTTTCCCGTCTCTACAGACCTCGCTGTTAAGAGACGTTAAGCAGTAAAAAAAAAAAAAAAAAAAAAAAAGATAGGCTCTCCTCGGTCTCCTCATATCCGCCCTCGCCTTCGTGAGCCGTTCGTTCCACGGTTTATCACGGACTCGACTTAGCCCATGGGGCGATATTGCCACCTTCATTGTGGTATAAATCAACCGCGTTATGGATATGGAAATATAATCAACATCCTGGTTATCCAACAAGTCTGACGGGAGCCCAAAACACTCCCTCAACTTCTCCCATGAAGCATTCCTGAAATTATATCTTACTGTTGTTCTTCGCCATTCTGGTTCCGCCATATTTCTCTCATCTGTGATCTCAAACGTTATCAGATCGTGATCACTTGATGTATTATACTCATTCACGGCCCAGTTCCGTAATCTATCACCTATTTTCCGGCTTGCAGCAGTAATATCAGTACTAGACGACCCATGTGAAAATTTCGCGAAAAAAAATTCGGTGAAAAGTGAGGTTGAATATGATGTCACCAAAGCTGAGTCATTACTCTTCATACTCCTACTTCATTTATCGATTTTGGTTGTATATAGAGGGAGATAAATGGCTAGAGATACAAAAAACACATATTAGAAAAATTAACATTTTTGCCCTTTAAGGGTCGAATTACGAAAAATTCCTTTCTTAAAATATAGTTGTAACAGCCCTAATACCTGAATTTTGAATAGCATTATACTGCATGAAGTATTTGTAGTGAGCCAAAGTTTGCTTGAAAGTGATTTGATATGTTTAATTTGTAAATTCTTGTAAATAAGTGTATATAGACTTTGTTTTAGGTAAGAAAATTATTTAAAGATCATTTAATATGTTTAAGAACCGAATGATGCAAGAGAATTTATTAAAAGTTTGTAATTACTTGTATTAATGTATGTTACGATGCCTACAGGACGATTTTCTACCATTTGAAAGGATTTCTGTAAATAATTTTGTATTTAAGTATCTATAATTACCATTTCTAATCATTTTGTAATGTTATTAATTAATTTTGTATCAATTCCGATTGTTTTTAATATGTTTGATTGTTTGAGTGATTGTTAATGATCGAGAAATATCGGGCGGATGCCTTTGAAGAATTCTCGTAATTTCGATAGACTCTATATAAACAGATCGCCTGGACAGAGAAGTCAGTTTTGCATTAGTATTAATTCAGTGTTACAGAGACATTCATGCAAGTTTTCATTCAGTTTCGATTCAAGTCAGTATTGCATCTTTGGATTGTAACAACTATGCTTGTGAATGTCGCAGACTTGTTTTGATGGAAAATAAACGAGCATCAACATAACCTTGTTTTTGGTGGACTTTTTTAATTAATTAATGCAGTAATTTAAACCACCCAAAGAACCTTAACATGGCGACCGTTGACATGACGAGAAGTTCTTAAACATCTGTGGGATGTTTATCTTCTAAAAAGAATCTGCAGAAAATTGTGACGGATTATCGGCGATAAGCGAACTTAACCTGCGAGGAAATTTCGACCGGCTACGACATGGACTTGACGCCGAGTGGATCTTCTTCGGCCTAAGGCGGAGAATTTTCATCGGGAATCGGCTGTAATCTTCCGACGTCGAGTGGATTTCCTTCGGCCTCAAAATCGTCTTCCTACAGTGAATTGTGAAAAGTGTGGTTAAGTGTTTGAAGTCAGTGTGGTGTTTAATGGTTAAATAAGTGCTTCTAAGTGAAATTTAATGTGATACAAAATTGAGGAAGAATTGTAAGTACTGCATTGAATATTCAAGTGATTTATTTTGCATGCTATTGTGTGGCAGATTGGAAAGATTTTAATTTTCCTTAATTTTGTTTTGTATGTTGATTTTGCTAATTACTAAAAATGGCTGATAATCAGAACCTGCAAGCATTTTTAGAATCTTTTGTAGCCAAATTTGACGCTAAATTTTCTGAATTTAGAAATGAATTAAAAAGTGATAATGATAGCAAATTTTCTGAATTTAAAAATGAGTTGAATCTTGACAACAAATTTTCTGAAATTAAGTCTCAGTTTTCCGAAATTGATGGCAAATTTGATAATAAATTTTCCAAATTTGATAGCAAATTTTCTGAAATTAATGATAAGTTTTCTCAACTGCAACAAAACAATGATAAAACATTCTCTGATTTGACTAAATGTTTTGATATTAAAATCGCAGAGCAATTTCAGGGTTTTAGCTCTCAATTCAAGGAAGATATTAACAATTTAGATTCTAAATTGGGGAAGGTAGTAACAGAATGTCAGGAGAAATTTGAGAAAGTTACAAAATTTTGTGAACAGAATAAGGCTGAATGTGAAAATTTGATCTATAAAGAGGTGAAGGAAGTCAGTGAAAATTGTGACTAAGATGAGGGAGGAATATGTTGCTTTATTCCAAGCTAATGATGTTAAAGCTAATGAGTTAAGACAGGAAGTGTTCGGTATAGGGAAAAATGTTAATGCATTGGTAAATCAACAGGAACAGTTGGCGCGTGGATTAGAAAGTAATGTAAATCAGTTAGAAAAAAGGGTTACTGGGTTACAGGTTCAGTTAAGTCAGATTCCCTTAACAGGTAATCCAAATTTCAGTGTCGATGTAAAAGAAGAATTTGAATTCTATGATGATAGTGGGAGGCTTCACCCTATTGAATTTATAGATAATTTTGAAAGATCAGATTATTTTAATTTATTACCCGATAGTAAGAAAATTGCACTTGTGGGTAAACATCTAAAATCTTATGCTAGGACATGGGGTGATAGACAAGCTAGGGAAGTGACTGACTACAAGCTGTTTAAAGAAAACTTTTTGAAACATTTTTGGTCGACAAGCAGGCAAATTCAAGAAAAGAGGGAGTTGATGACTGGTAGGCCGTATAAACCTGGTAGGGAAACTCAACATGATTTTTTTCATAAATGTTGGATCCGTTGTAAGTATTTAGACCATCCTTATGGAGAGGAAGAATTCATTGATTTGATAGGAGCTAGGTTACCTCAGCAAACAAGAAATTTAATTGCCACTTTGGATGTAGTAAATGTGGATAGAGTTTCTGAATTGTTAAGACGCTTGGATGCCCAGGAGTCATTCAATGAACAACATTACCACCATCAACACCATAGGAGGGGCAGCAGGAGTCCCCCTAGAAGGGGTAATGGGTCAAGGGATGGTAGATCGAGGGGACGGGATCGTAACAATTATGCAAGAAGGAATGATAATGGGGAAGTGAGAGAACAGAACCCTCAATCTGAAAGGGAAAGGCAGCATGGGGGGCAGACAAACTAAATACCACCCCTGTGATGGGCCCCGCAGTGGTGGACAAGAATGTGGGTCCAGGTACCAACTGCTATAGCGTTAATACCCTTTTTATGAATAATCCCCGAGAAGATTTATTGGAAGAGGTAGAGGTAGCAGCAAGTGAATTTCAGGATAAGGTTATGATAGATGTAATTAATGATGTTGATGATTTAAAGACTGATAATAAGATAAAGTGGGAAGGGGACCACCATTGTACCTTATCACTAGAATCAGTGTGCGAAAGTAATAATTTTCATGTAGAAGATTTTCGAAATGGTCACTGCTTAATTACAAAAAGGGGTGCAGAATTTATAGTGCATACTACAGTGTGGCTATCAGAAACTGGTAAGGTCCAGAATGGCATAGTTGGGACTATGTGTGCTTGTATAGGTGGTAATGAAGTTTGTAGAAGTGCTGAAATCGAGGAGTTTCTCAGATATCTTGAAGATGAAGGTGATACAGTGGTGTGGATAGGAGACCCAGATGAGGAGGAAAATTGTAAGTCAAAGTATTTGTCTTCTGAAGAGAGAGAGGTTGAAAAGCCTTATGTACCCATCCCTAAGTTGGAAAAACGTCCTAATTTTGACCTAGCTGATACGTTATTTAGCTCTTTATTTGGTGTAGATGATGACATTGAAGAAATGGGTGGGAGTAAGGATTTATTTGAACCAGTTTCTAATTTGGAAAAATGTACAGAATGTGACTTAGATGACAATATGTTTTGTACCCTCTTTGATGTGGAAGCTGATAGTGAAGTAGTAGTTGCTGAGAAAAATAATTATTTGGTGGATGAAGTCAGTAAGCCAGATGTTAAAACAGTTTTAGGTACTGATTCATATAATTTGGTAAGTTTAAGTAGCAATCAGATGATGAAGAGTGGGGTTGGGAGTAATGATGGACTAAACTGTAGTAGTGAGAATAATAAATTTGTATTACCAGTTGAGTCAACAGCATTGCTTTTAAGTGACAGTCAATTTGCTAAAACAGAACCATTGTATGTCTCAGCTGTTGTGTGGTTGTACCAAAGTCTGTTGTCTGAGATGATTGGAAGTTTGTGTTTCTGTATGTATATAATGAAGCTTTGTGAAAATAGAAGTGTAATATTAAATGTGTATACAAAAGTTGAAGAAAACTGGAAGGTTAGGAAAAAGTAACTTACATGGTTCTGGGTTTCCAGGGAAATCCTGAAACCCACCTATGAGAATTAATTAAAATGCATGGTTTGGGGACGGGTCCCTACATGTAAATATCTAATTTTGTAAATAAGTTTATCAATTGATGCATGTATATAGTTTGTGAGTGTACTTAAGTTCAGATGCAGATGTAAGCATTTCAATGGATAATTTGTGACAGTTTTGTGTAGAGACTTTTGCTATTTTCATGATGTTGTGACTTTCTACATTTTGGTGACAAATTATCAGCCGTAAAATGTAAACAGACTGGTGTAATTAACCAGCAGACATCAAGTGTGTAATTTGGAGTGAAAATAATTGTAACTTAAGGTGATGGTATTGAACGTTTGTTGTGTAAAAACAGTAAATGATAAAATGATTGGATCTGAGAAAAGACAATTATTGTAAACAAATCAGTGTCATGGACTATGTGCAGATGTTGTATGTGATGAAGAATTGTATTTGTTCATTGTAAAAGTCATTATGGTTGATTGATTGGAATCTGTTCATGTCTGCATTATGTGTACATTCAACCTGCTTAGATTCATGACGGATTCAATCAATTTTATCTGTGTAAAATTAAGTGAATCCTGGGGAGGGGTTGTAACAGCCCTAATACCTGAATTTTGAATAGCATTATACTGCATGAAGTATTTGTAGTGAGCCAAAGTTTGCTTGAAAGTGATTTGATATGTTTAATTTGTAAATTCTTGTAAATAAGTGTATATAGACTTTTTTTTAGGTAAGAAAATTATTTAAAGATCACTTAATATGTTTAAGAACCGAATGATGCAAGAGAATTTATTAAAAGTTTGTAATTACTTGTATTAATGTATGTTACGATGCCTACAGGACGATTTTCTACCATTTGAAAGGATTTCTGTAAATAATTTTGTATTTAAGTATCTATAATTACCATTTCTAATCATTTTGTAATGTTATTAATTAATTTTGTATCAATTCCGATTGTTTTTAATATGTTTGATTGTTTGAGTGATTGTTAATGATCGAGAAATATCGGGCGGATGCCTTTGAAGAATTCTCGTAATTTCGATAGACTCTATATAAACAGATCGCCTGGACAGAGAAGTCAGTTTTGCATTAGTATTAATTCAGTGTTACAGAGACATTCATGCAAGTTTTCATTCAGTTTCGATTCAAGTCAGTATTGCATCTTTGGATTGTAACAACTATGCTTGTGAATGTCGCAGACTTGTTTTGATGGAAAATAAACGAGCATCAACATAACCTTGTTTTTGGTGGACTTTTTTAATTAATTAATGCAGTAATTTAAACCACCCAAAGAACCTTAACATAGTGTTACCACGGCGGAGACCTTAGTCTTTAATATAATGCCTCATTTATCTAAATATTGATCCTTTTGCCCTTTAAGGGTCGAATTCCGAAAAATTTCTGTCTTAATATATGACGTCACTAAAGCGGAAATCTTAATCTTTAAAATGATACTTCATTAAACGATTTCAGATCGATATCCAGGGAGATAAATGACTTGTAACACAGAAAACAGCATTTTAGAAATATTGACATTTTTGCCCTTTAAGGGTCGAATTCCGAAAATTCCTTTCTTATAATGTGATATGCCCAAAGTGGGGACCATAATCTTTAAAATAACACCTCATTCATTGATTTCGGTTAAGTATGAAGGAAGATACAGGCTTGTGACAAAAA
This sequence comes from Vandiemenella viatica, assembly GCA_031002005.1. Classification (NCBI taxonomy): domain Eukaryota; kingdom Metazoa; phylum Arthropoda; class Insecta; order Orthoptera; family Morabidae; genus Vandiemenella; species Vandiemenella viatica. The sequence goes on along the minus strand of JARYHS010008074.1, from coordinate 203,997,582 downwards.
AATACCTTATAGAAATAATATATATGATTTGACTCCGCACCCTGTCTATTCCTGAACGTAGGGGGGTTCCCCGGCTCATTTCTTACGTCCAATTGTAGGATACTTGGCCCATCCCAAGAAGCTCACCTCTGTCATTAGTATCATCACTGTTCCAAATAGGTGATCACGCGTTTACATCTGCTGTCAGAATAAATTATGCCCACATAACTTCGCACATATAGACTCAAGCTTTTGTATGTGCCCCTCAATTTGATCCCTATATTGGAAATAAGAATTAATTACGATTATACTACACCAACTGGTACTTTGTGTGTTCATCACGAAACTGTGATATTTTTGCTACCCTTGTTTCTTGTTTAGCATTATAATAGCTGCCATTGGGTTATTCCCATCACACACAATTTGTACCATTGTAGGCATAAGTGGAATTTGTCCATTAGAGGAGTATGTTTCTTGAAGGCACAAAATATCCAACTGCTCTGTCTCAGCAATCTTCCTTACTTTATGCAAGACCATGTTCGCTCTCATCACATTTAGCTGCACTATTTTAAAATTTTCACCACTCATTTGGTAGTTAGTAAATATTTAGCACTGTAGACAGAATTGTTGAGAATTCCACCACGTATCCTTGCATATTCCTTAAATATGGAGTCCATTCCACCGAAGTACGTTTTCACACTTAGCTTGTTTGATGCTATCACCATCCATGTCATAAAAGATTTATAATTTACCCTAAACTGGATTGCGTATTCATGCACCCACCTACCAGATATCCTTTTATAGTCTTCAATTTTCTTGGCTAAATCAACGCCACTCCATGACTAGGATACTATATCTTCTTTAATCTCTTTTGACTTACCAAATAACAAAAACAATCATTTAATAATAAATTGTAATAAAACCATTGCAGTAAATTTCCATACTGCTCAAAACAGGAATCCTGCCAACCCAAACATTATTTTGAACAATCAGACTTTAGCAAACAAATTAGATTCAAAATGTCTATGTTTATGGATTAAATCTGATCTTAAATGGAATAGACATATTCAATATTTGAACTTAAAATTAAATCAAATGTGTTATGCTTTACGTATCTTAAAATAAACCACTAATAAACAAACTTTGAAAAATGCATACTTTGCCCATTTTCGCTGTGAAGTATGGAATTATATTCTGGGGTTTATCATCAGAAGCACAAAGTACTTTCAAAATTCAGAAAAGAGCAATAAGAATAATGACAAATCACAAATCATGGGAATCTTGTATTCCCTTATTTAAATATATGAATATTCTCCCACTACCAAGAATTTACATCTTTGAAACCATTATGATTTTTAGAAATAATGTCATAGGTAAAGATGAAGCTCTTAAAACAAATAAGGAGGAACATGATCATTTTACAAGGAAACAACCAGATTTGCATACCATGCAAACAAAATAAAAAATGTATCAAGCTGGAACATTTCACATAGGGATTAAGGTTTTCAACAAATAAAATCAACATTAGATAGGGGAATTTTTGAAATATTATTGATGTCATACCTTCAATACCAATCATTTTACTCTGTAGCAAAATATTTGAATTATATGAATTAATTTAAGGTAAATAATGTAACGTAAATTATATTTTATAATTGATGTGTCTCATATCATATGTATATGATTTAGAGAACAAATAAAATACTACTACTACTATTACTACTTGCCGGTTTAATTGTTTGTGTCACATGCTCGGCAAACTGTTTGGCACTCTCCCCCTTTTTGGATGTTATAAAAACAGCACCGGCAGGTGAAGGGAGTAGCGCTTTCTTAGTCTGCACCCCAGCCCCAGCTACAGAGGCATAGCTGGGTGCGGGCCTTCTCATCCTCAACTCTTCATTGTATTTCCTGAGTAATCTATATTCCACCTCTAATGATCCTTCTTTCCTTCAACATGTGCCGACTCAATGGCCTATAGGGCTAACCTATCCTTCAGTCACCTCGTGCGAGCGTCAGTGAACTTCTGCCCCTGACACTCTTCGAAGAAGGCCAGAATCTCTTCATGTTTCTTAGTCCATCCCTTAACATTCGAATTAACGCCATCGCCGTTATCGGTATTATTCGGTAACGGGAAAGAAATTGGGGACCCGTTTTCTTAACGGTGAACCGGACCCTCTGCCATAACCGTGGCACTTTGAGAGGTCCTACCCACTAGCCCTGCCCTGGGCAAAGGGTCATGGTGTATCTCCCACGGTTCACAGAGCCGTTACCAGCTCCATGGTCCCTTCGGCTTAGCTGCCACCTGCCCTTTCAGGCCTCCCATCTCAGGACTTCACTGACGCTGTGAAGTACCCTTTCCCTCTTACTAGGCCTGAGGAGGCACTATTAAGCCGAGTTCCCACGATCTCTTGTAACGGTGCCGGGACGGGACGGAACGAATACTCAGTAACATGCCATGGGAACAGGGCCGCTTCTGCTAGCGGAGATGAGACGCAGCTACCCACTCTGCGTCGGTAAACATCACAGGCGTGTGTAGCGGTGTGCTGTTGTCATCGGTTTGCAGCAGCGGTGCGCACCCCTTCTGTTGCTGTAAAGTGCTCTGTGCCAAACTACACTATGCAACGTTGTGGGGAGGTGGCGACAAGGTAAGCGAGGACTAATCTGCGGCGCGTGCTCGTCCCTACACTTCGGCTAATTAGGTCCCGTGCCGTCTCGCCTCTGTTACAAGAGATCGTGGGAACGCGGCTTTACGCAGGGGACCCACTCCTACTCAGATGGTGGGCCCGCTTACCCAGCCCTCCCTAGGCGGTTCGGGTACTCCAACCGGTTCCAGAGGCCTTCCTACGCATTATAACAGCCTTACCGGCAGAAAACTGATGGAAGGATGTTACTCCAATCAGTAAATAGTCTTTCCACAAGAACTTTCTCAACAACCATTGTACAGGTGTCTAGTTGTAAGCACCTTAAGCGGAGTACCATTCAAAAACGTACCGCATCATGCATCATCTAACCGCGTCAGGCGATCCCCAGGGACAAGGGAGTACTGCTAGGCACATCCCATGGCCCGGGGGTCCATAGACCTGATTCTACGCACACATGTGTATGTTAATAACCACACATCTCGGCCACACATCCGGCGACCAACGGCCTCCCACCCAACCTCGAACCGAAGTGGCGGAGCCTTATAGCCAGCGGTCTTGGCCTTAACTTGTACTTCTAGCACCAACTAACCCCTCTTACAAGTATATCTCTGCCAATCAGGCCACTGTGACATCATTTCCTTGTTCAGACATATAAAATAGGCCATTCTATTCCTCTCCTTGTGGCTGTTAATGCTCCTGCAACTTGTCTTCCACACAGAAACCACTTGGCTAACCCCTAGATATCCTCTGGGTCAACTAGAAAATCCAAAATATCCACAGCTGTTACGTGGCTGCAAAATTTGTGCTGCTCTTAGCTTCATACCGCAACGGTGCTACTAAGCGCCCGCGCCGAGAGAAGACGACAGCACGAACGGGTGAGTCAGGGACACGGTAGTTAATCGGTCACCTATTTCGGGTCTCTAAGCCAGCTCAAACCAGAGATGAGCGTCAGGGCTTGCTGCGTGGTGTGAGGATGAAAGGAGTCTGGGGACTCCAGTACTGCGCCTTCCTAGGTATTCCTTACGCCAAGCCACCCATCGGACCACTCAGGTTCAAGGTGAGCTACAACACTATAAAAGAACAAAGATAATTTCCTGCACGTTCAGCTTGTTAAAATTTAATGAAATTTTGCGTACATCTTAAAAAACAATTTTTTAACAATTTACATTTCCTACAAGCCCTTAGATTGCTTATGATGAGAATAAATTTCCTGTATGGATATATGTATATATATACCTATAACCATGCTGCTTTATTAATGATTCAAAGAAATGAACTTCCCGTTTTTTTCTTTCTTTTGACACATGATAATTTCATGAATACCAACATTAAAAATATCAGGATCTTAATATTATGCATGTTGTCTGTATCAATTACAAATAGTTTCTTCTCTGCGGTTCCTATTTTATGATTTCAGAGGTAGTTTGTCATTTGCACCTCCTTGGTGTGAACGCTTAGGAAGTTTCAGTGCTTGGTAAATTGCATTTGATTTGATAATCTATTGATTATTGACAGGACTTCCCCGTTGAGAAGGATTTGAATTGTTTCGTTTGTGTGAAATATTTTCCTGAGAGTAAGATATTAATTTATTATGAATTTATTTTTTCCACTCATAGGACAGTTCTGAGAATATATGTGGCTTGTGCAGTATATCTGTACCTGAATTTCAGTGGAGTATAGCATCTTATGTGTCCTCTGAAAATGAATAAAAACTTTTTTTTAAATTGAAAACCATAACTAAACATTAACAAACGAATTACACCAGATTTTACTAAAATCTTGTATGCATGAATACTTCATCTGATTACACTTTGGGAATCGTATCCCAATTTTCATTAATATCAAGTAACTTTATTTTCTCGAAATCATTTCTTTGATTACTTTGCGTAAATATAACTGTATTGTCTCCTGTTTAACATGTAGACTGAATGGTAGATATCGTAACAAACAAGAGAATACCTTTCCTGGTCTATCATTAAGTTAATGGTTGTTAATCTGTTTATAACATGATACCGCTGATTGTGATGAAGAGTCATTTTTAAATTTATTATCTTCTACTCATCCTTTGAATACGATAACGATGAAATATATTCGTCGTGTCAGTGTTAATGAGAAAAATATCCTTTTCAGAAATAACCGACATGACAGAGAACGGATGGTGGTAGTTTTACAACAATATGGTTAGTATTACGAGAGAAATTGATATCTATGACAGCCGTCCGACAGGGATGTGGCCAGTCACAGGAGCATTTGAGTTAAAACAAAAATTCTGAATTTCGTGCTGAATTGGTTGGCTGCCTTCACTGATATACCCGTGTGAAACCATCTTCAGTGCTGTCTTACACACTTCATTTGACAACATTTTTACTGTAATGTAAGCAATGCTTTCCTTTTGTAATGTTGACTCTATTTCCTCATGAATGGCTTTTCGTAAGATTTCTTTCTTACACATATATTTATTCACAACACTAATTTTCTCTCCCACATTTCAGACTAAACATATAGTTTATACTTTTTAAACGTAACAAAATATGGGGTTGTAATTTTGCACTACATTCTACAAAATATTAAATAATTATATGACTTTTGTCCCAAAGTTGTTAGATTTCGTTCTTCTGTTCAGGCAAGTATCACGTGGGACGATCCTGGAACTTAGAGTTAGATGATAAAGGTGAAGGAGATCCTAATGAGTAGAGAAGGGCATCAATCACCATCCATAGAAAAAAGCTGAAGATCAACTACACATGACATGCTAAAATTTGTAAATACCTCTTTCCCAACAAAGTATAACTGCTCTCATGGAAACCGAGGTGAATTATCCATTGTTCACCGTTAATTATTTCTCGTCTAAACGTGATTTCAATATAAAAAAACTTATTAATTCTTATGTAATCATTGCTGTTGAGTATTTGTATCTATACTCACTATTCTCTGGTCACTGAATCAATTATGTCTTTCAAATAACTGCATGCAATATATAAAACAATGTATTTTGTAAGAAAAATAGGTATCATTAATCGAAGTGGATAAAAATCAAGCGAAACTCTCTTCTTCTTGTACAAATTCGTGACACGGAAGCTGGAGGAGATATGTTCGAAAAATTAGATATGTTAGGCCCCCTGTTACTTGTAGTCAATTGAATTCCACTATTTGTTATCTACGAAAATTTTATATCTATTATTATTTATGATTTCTTTAGCATTTATGAGTTTACTCACATTATATACTGCCACGAGAAGAACCTGTCACTTTGGTGAAGGCATTCAAGAAGAAAGAATTGTAAAGCAACTATCAGAAAGAATCATGGGAGTATTTGGTATTATAAAATATTTCAGCTGAGATCAGAATATCATGAAAATAAGAAACATTATATCCAAAATTTGTTACAGGAGTTCAATAAGTTAATATTAGGGTAACCAAATCGATCCAGTCTCGGAATTTTCCTATTTACAGATGAAATATATTGTACGCATCATGTTTTTAAATTTCTAAAACTGTAAAATAAAGATCTTTGACTCACAAGTCAGTCACATCTGCTGCTATAGTGCGTTCAGTTAACAGAGGGGGCTGAAGGTCACTCGGCTCGATCCCTCTTCCGCTATCCTTATCCCTACACGCGAAGGAGAAATTTTCTACTCGCCTGCTTGGAAACTGCGGTCTTTTCGGAGGGATACTTAACGGAAGGGGAAGGTGAGGTTAGGAACGGGACGAGGGGAACATGACCTTGAACCGTCATTTGAAGGTGAATAGAGTATAATGCATTCCACCATGTCATTTGGAAAGTTTACTGATATTTTCGTCAGGCTGTTGAATAAAAACTTTTGAATATTGGAATAATACAAAATTTTTAAAACTGCAAGTCAAATCAGCGTAATACAATTATTAATTGATAATCTGCAATATAACCTACTCGGGTAGTTAGCTGGATGGTATCATATAGACACAACGTTTCGACAACTGGTTCTGCTTTCTTTATAAGATGTCGGATGGCTTCACCTGTTATTGGTCAAATTAACTGCTACTGCTAAGCCAGTCTAGGCGGTGACACCCAGTCTGCAACACCTGAAGCTATCCGACACCCGATGAAGTCAGCAGAGCCAGCTATCGAAACGTTGTGCTTAAACGACAACCTCCTGCTGAACACCCGAGAAGATTATATTGCATCAGCACGCTGGGAAAGTCTCCACTCACACATCAATCTTCTACTTAACTATCATTATTTGAGATGGTATCAATTTTTCATCATAAATCAGGTTTAAAGCGTACATTTGATATCTTCTTTAATAGTATCAATCAAGAAGTCTTACAACAATCACTTTCTTGTTAATTAAAACTTTATATCCAATATGTGTATAATCAAATAATACATGTAATTTCTTCTTTTTGTACCATATTGATCCTCACTTTTCGTCTATTGATCAGACACTCACTCTATTTCCAAATAGTTATAAAATCTTTGTTGATGGCTAACTCCTTAAATGTACCACATACGTTCTCTATTACTAAAATATTTTCCAATATTTTGTTCTATAAATAAGAAGCAGCGTTTAAAACTTATGAGCAAAACGCATCTACGAACTTTTGCTCTGTCAAAATACGTCATGACGCATCTATTATAGAGCTCTGAAATCTCTCTGAAATTTCTGTACCTAATTGAAATTTTCTTACATTGATGTGTTCTTTTCTGTTGTAGAATCTCAATTCTCGTGTTAGTACAAGCATTTTAGACAGATTTTAGTTGCAACCACAAATAATAATTATATAGATATGAAAATTGGCACAGACGTTCCTTAGTTCCTAAGAAACAAGTACTGAAATGTCCCCACCTATGGGGTGTCTGCGTCATAGTTTTTTTTGTGTTTTTTTTCTCACGTCAAATGGGCTTAAAATGGATTGAGTTCCAAATCGGTATAAACTCGATGTAACGTGTAAGGACAAAGGCTGATACTGGGGCTGAAGTATAGCCTTAGTGCCTCAACTTACTCTTGATGGTGACTAACAGTTCTCTGTAAAACTTACGAAATAATTTTGAATTGACCATGTAGCCTGGATAGTTCAACTTGAATGCTTCAGGTCGCCACAATATTTGTTGACCCACAAATATTGAAAAGGTTATCAGTTAACTACGAAATAACAACAGTTCACTTTTCAAAATTCTTCAAATTTATTCAAATGAAAACCAAAAGTTCAAAATAGCATTCTAAAAGTTGAATTGGCGAATCGAACATACGTTTCCAAAAGTTTGCAAGTTGTGGAGAGAAATTTATACCGACCGAACCCCTTTAGTGAATTTACAATTTCTTAAAAGTCATTAATGATACTATATAACGCGACACGATCCAACATGGTTGAACTAGCCAGCATGGCGAGTTACAACCAGCGCGACGAAAGACAGACCGAAACACGCCAGACAGGAACAGACCACAGGCAGGAACAGACCACGGACAGGAACAGGCAAACCATAATGGCGGCGGGGTCTTTTTATAGAAACCATAAGAACCAGTGACGTCAGCAACTGTATCACATCTTTTTGCTTCCGCGTAGCTCAAAGTATGTGTAATTTATTTGACGATCCCGACTATTAAAAATGTTCTAACTTTGACAGTATCTGGACTTATCTACTAGAAGTCCAACGGCAGTCTCGTGAGAAATTTAGAGTAATTAATTTTAAAGTTTTAGCTGTTTAAGACTCCGCATAGTGATACATTCAAATTTGGGTAAAATCCCTAAGTGTTCTAGAACTTTTTACGCGCGTGCACAACAATCCGCGACAATCTATTTTTCCAAAACTTAATTACTGGACAAATGCTAAAACTTTTTTGTGGAAACCCATATATGTACGAAATCTTCTTAATTCGGGCTATCTGCTGATGTAATTTTTAATTTAATATCTCTTTTAATAAAAAAGCTTATTTTTTTCTCTTAGTTAAAATTACTAATTTAACTTTACCAAATTATTTAACTTTTATTGCCAAAATATCGGGGATAGTGCTGACTATAGCTGGTGATAAAAGTTCGGTTGTGGCTTTACGCGATTTAGAGATATTGCAAATCTTAGTTTTTCTACTTTTACGATCGCGTGTTTCAAAACCTGAACAAAGCTAAATATCTCTTAAACCAAACGTTTATCGATATGATAATTACACTTTAAAATGATTTTTATAATGAATTGTTACCGTGGGTAAGATTACAAGGAAATTCCTTAAAGTTGAAAACTGCACTTCTCGAAATTTCTAAGTCCCTCCTAAGCAAAACTAGAATTTGCCAAAATTCTAAGGTGCTTACAAACGTTTAAAATGTCGGACTTACTAACGTTTTATTGCACCCTAGGAAATTAGGATTGATTAACCACTGCATGAAAGTGTAATATCGGCAATATTATCATTTAAAAGTAAAAGTATAGTCACATTTTATCATGAAGGCAGTACGAAACACAATCTTTTTTTCCCAATATCTCTGCATTGCGGAAAAACTGCCAAAGTTACCAGGTTAGGACCCCATGGTCAAAGTTGTAGTACACACTTTCAGAATTTAAATGGTATATCGATCATCCCTCTGTAACATATGGTTGTCGAGATACGCGTTGAAACCATGGCGGTAGGAAAAGAGAGGAGACAAGGTGTCGCTTAAACTGCGAAGCAGCCTGTAAACTACGGAGCTGACTGCGCATGCGCAGCCGCCATCTTCGTCAGTTCAAAACATAGGTCTGTTTTCATTACCTTCCTGCTGTGAACATTTCATGTTCAGATATTTCAAGGTATTTTATAATGCCAAATTGTGTTGCCTATGGTTGCACAAACAGAACAAATAAAAAACAACCTGGAATAACATTCCATAGGTAAGTAATTATTGTTCTTGAAGTGTTTGTAATGCGGTGTCTGCAAGACATTATAAATGTCATCAGATTTACAGTGCCTATTAAAAAAGTTTATTCACAGCTCTCAATAGGACGACGGTGTTATCAAATATTTGTTCATGCAGAGAACCATTCTATGTTACTATTTTTCACGTGTGGATCAAGTTTACATCGCAATGAAGCGAATATATTATTCTACATGCTTTAGTCCAGTTGTACCTAATTTATATTGAAAGTGTATGATGGAATTAATTGTGATAATTTGTAATATACGATCTAGGAATCGTAATGTAATTCGCAATACATTTCAAGTTTTTGGTTGTATTTGCGTCGTTTGACTTTGTTGCTGCAACATTAAGTCAAATTGTGATTAGGTTGAAATGCAGCATGTTGCAGAATATTCTTTTTATAGTTCAGTATAAGGAACAAATTATTCGTTATTAGTAACTTCTTTTGGTCCAGGCCGCATTTCGACCTAACCACCTCACTTTTGAGACAGTATAACTCGAGAACTAAGTGAAATAATATATATAAGAATTCATCATCAGATTGTGGACCCACGGTGATGATAGACTCCCCTTGCACTGATGCTGCTGACGAATTTAAATAGGTATAGAATACCAGTGCAATATCTTCTTAGTAAGCCGTAAATTATTTTTAAGGTTTCAGTTGTTTTAAAGTCCTAACCATTCATGTAGGCTATTTTAAAAATTTCATATAGGACTTGCTTCTGCTTGTAAATAGGTCTAGACCCATTTTTCTTGATTTTGTAATCTTTCTCATCAAAGATTTTGAAAGGATTAAAATTACTGAAATGGAATGTGGTAATATAATCTATTTGAAAAGCTATCTAATCTATCCGAAATAGCAATATTACACTTAGGTCTTTTTGTATTTTTTGCGACTGTAGGGAGAAGAAAAGTTCTGTTTCGGCATACAAAATTCCTATCAAAAATTATTTAGCAGCTTGTTTTCCTTCGATTCTAATGTTTATAGGTTATATCAATTAGGGTATTTATAAATGTGACCCTATATGACTTCATTATTAGTAATTCGAAGGTTAAAAACGAAGAAATTCTTCCGTTCCATATACATTACCTGTGTTCCTTGACCCAATCAATATGGCGATCTCCCCACCCCACCGCTCTCCTCTCGGCGCCACTTCGTTATATGGAGAAGGTCCCAGACGTGGTTTCCTCTCTTTTCTTTGCTCCATTGTTGAAACACGCACACGTGAGTCAACGCTGGGTCGAGAACTCCGCGCGCCGCTCCCCGAGCATTATGGGTATGAACCTGAAAAAAATATAATATAGACCTGAAAATCGGCAAAGATGTTATTTACTACCTGAGAAACATTACTTGAACAGTCCCCATATCTCAAATGTCCTCTTCATAGTTTTATCAGGGCAAAAGTTTTTAAGCTGGGTTTAAATGACATAAACAGTATAAAAGTCTTGTAGCTATTAAAATATCAGCATTAGTATCATTTCATTGCGCTATAAGTAATTGGGAAGGCTAATTATTGAATGATGGCTTAGTTTTGAGGGCAATTATTCTACAGAAATAATTTTAAATTTTTTTTGGCGAGATATGCATCGAAACATCCAAACAACGCGCAGAGTTCAGCATGAAGTGCTAGATAGATAGATATGTTCACTTTGATCCCACGTGAGAATAATCTCGGGGATGTGGAACAGTACATACACTTATTAGTAATGTCAATATTACTATATAATTGATAATATTATTATATATTGACAACAAGTTAGCAACAACCCATTAGTATAACCAATATCTCCTGTAATCTACAAATACAATCCCGAGTTAATTAATACTTATTATGTGGAACAGTGTATACACTTGTTACCAGCATCTAATAACCAGTTATTTTCTTACCAACCAGTTACCATGAATGGTTTCACTGTAATTTGTGACTACATATTATATTATGTTAGTTGCTATTTATGTGGAACGGTACACACACCTATTAGCAATATCAATTATATTACCAACAACTCATAAGCAGTCAATTACTTAAAAACCTGTTAGTATCATAAGTTTTCACAGCAGTTTTTGAGTGCATGCTATCCCATGTTAGTTACTATATATGAATGAAATTTTGTAAACAGTGTAATTAGTTCATTTGTCAAAAGTTTCAACAGAAAGAAAAACCATATATCATTTTTGTAATTGTGGATAATTTTGTCACCTTCCCCTTCCATACACCATATATACTATTTTATCAGTCATTCTTAGTTACCAAATTCCAAGAAGAAAATTCTTTCACAGAGTAAAATGGGTTCTGAAGCAGAAACTCTTTCAGTTTGGACTTAAAGTAGTTGGGTTTTTGTAGATAACATTTAATTTCTGTTGGTAATACATTGAATAAGGAAGCTCCAGTAAATGTTAACCCTTTCTGAACAATTGACAGTGATTTGTAATCCTTGTGAATATTATAATTATTCCTAGTATTATGGCTATGTATGCCAGCATTAAGATTGAAGTGTTCAGGATTTTCTACTACAAGTGATAATACAGAGTATACATACTGTGCTGGCATTGTTAGTACACCCAGGTTTTTAAATAGATTTCTGCACGATGTCTGTGGGCTTGCTCCACAAATAGTTCTTATAGCACGCTTTTGCAATTTAAATACCCTCTGTGCTTGTGACGAGTTTCCCCAGAATGAGATGCTATAAGTGAGCAGGGAATGAAAATATGCAAAATATACTAACTTTCTGGTTTCTATATTGGCTATTCTAGATATTACCCTCAGTGAAAATGTTGCAGAATTCAGTTTTTTAAGAAGTTGTTGAATATGCTGTTTCCAGTTCAATTTGTTATCTATATATACACCCAGGAATTTTGTGAAACTGCTTTCATTGATTGCTTTTCCTTCTGATATCACATTATAGCTGTCCTTTGTTTTATTTTTTGTAACAAACTGAAGTAACTGTGTCTTTTCTACATTAAGTATTAGTTTGTTGGCATTAAACCACCTGTTAATTTTCTTTATAACTTCATTTGCTGTGTTTTTGAGGTTTTGTGCTGATGGGTCTTTCAAGGATATGCTAGTATCATTTGCAAAGAGCACCATGTGTTCATTATCACCTAGTATATGTGGGAGATCATTTATATAGATTAAGAACAGCAGAGGACCAAGAATTGAGCCCTGAGGCACACCACATTTAACTATACCCCATTCTGAGTTTATAACATCTCCTGTATTAGCATCTTTCAGTGATACACATTGCTTTCTATTTTCCAGGTATGATTTAAACCAATGTCCTGGCTTACCACTAACTCCATAGTGGTCTAATTACCTAGTAGAATCTCATGATCAACACAGTCAAAAGCCTTAGCAAGATCACAGAATATACCTAGGGAATTTAATTTTTTATGCATTGATTCCAGTATGTTGTTTACAAAAGCAAAAATTGCTGAATCTGTTGAAACCCCTTGTCTAAAACCAAACTGTACTTTACTGAGTAGGTCATTCTTTTGTAGATGTGCATACACCCTTCTGTATATTGCTTTTTCAAAGATTTTGAAAATGCTGGTAGAAGTGAAATGGGTCTGTAATTCTCAATTTTTGAGGTATCACCCTTTTTATAAAGCGGTTTGATTATTGACTTCTTGAGTGAGTCAGGGAAGATACCTTCTTCAAAAGAACTATTACAAATATGACTAATAACTCTACTAATGCTGGTGTTACATTGTTTCACTACATGGGTTGAAACCTCATCATAACCAAATGACTTTTTATTTTTGAGGGATTTAATAATTTTTTCAATTTCATTTTGACTGGTGGGAAATATAGACGTAGGTGCTGTTTTTGGGGACAAGGATTTAAGTATTGCTATAGCATCCATATTCCCAATATACTTTCCTTCTATTTTTTCAGCAACTGTTAAGAAGTAGTTATTGAAAGCACTTCCTACATAAGAGGGGTCAGGTACAAGCTTATCATTAATGCTTATGGATATAGGTTTATGTTCAAGGGATTTTTGTAAATTTCTAAAAACCTTTGGTGAAAGTAATTGAATTTATTGTTTACCCTTTTAATTTATAAACAGTGCTCCAGTCCTCATTGAGAAGTTCATCATTTAATATTTTTATTGAAATTGTTCTTTAATGGCCTAACTCTGACTAATCCTTCTTTTTGTTATTTTCATTTCCCACAACATCCAAAGTAGTTATTTGAGCATTATGGTGTGACAAACCATTTTCCATTGAACTGTTTCATATGTTTCTAATTTATTGTGCTTCTACAAAAATGTTATCAATAATGGTACTACTATCTTTTTGTGTTCTAGTTGGGAAATTTACAGTTTGATAGAGATTGATGATCTAAGCATTCCTAGAAGATAATCTGTCTGGGTTACATTCTACAGCAAAATTTATGTTGAAGTCTCCACAGAGGATAATTTCCCTTTTAGTACGTGATAATGTTTATTAGAACTGCCTTCCAGTTTATTACAAAATTTACTGAAGTCTCCTGTGGGAGCCCTATAAACTGTCAGCACTATAAGATATTTGTTTTCTAATTCTAACTGTATACACAACATTCAAAATCTTTTTCGATACAGTATTTACTTACATCTAACGATTTTGTCTCAGTATTTTCTCTACATATATTGCTGCAGCACCCATTCTCATCTCTGACCTGCAATAACAAGAAGCTAATCTTTATCCAATAAAAGGGAGGAGAGCCTATTTCAGATTCTTCAGATGATGTTCTGTCAGACATACGATATTTATGCTAAGATTCAATGATTTTTGGGTTTCTTCTATAGATATTATCAACTCATCAAGTTTGCTTGAGATACCCCTAATGTTCTGATGGAACAAAGCTATTTTAGACTGACATTCTTTATTTTTTACTGTAATACCATTATGTATATTCTTAAATAACTCTTCCTACTCTTGACATTTGGCCCAAAAAAGACTGAGTCCTACCACCAATTACTACTGGGATGGGGTTCACATCCAACCTGCCTCTCCTGATGCTATTGGCAATCAGTTGCGTTAGCTTCTGCTTGCCCCGAACATTTAGGTGGAGTCCATGGGAGGTATGGTCACTCCGTGTTATGCCAGAAACATCTATCAAACCAATGTGTGTTCGGTCAGCCTGACACAATGCACGCTTCAGATCTGCCTGTGTACGCTGTACATGACCACGCATCCAGGGTTGATCATAACGCCTGAACAAACCAACATTGGTGTGAGTGGTGTTTTTAGCAATGTTGTCAATGTCTGTTTCAACACAATAATTGAGATTTCTGGACAGACTGTTTCCAGGACCGCCAACTATAATTATATGATCCTCTTTAGTAAGATCTTTCCCCAGGCTTGAAATTTCATCCACAACATTGCCAAGTTCTGCATTAGGCTTAAATATACTACACACCTCAATATCAGAGCCCAGGCTTGACTGTAGCATTGCACTTAACCTCCTACCGTGACTACTATCCTTATCCCTACACGCGAAGGAGAAATTTTCTACTCGCCTGCTTGGAAACTGCGGTCTTTCGGAGGGATACTTAACGGAAGGGAAGGTGAGGTTAGGAACGGGACGAGGGGAACATGACCTTGAACCGTCATTTGAAGGTGAATAGAGTATAATGCATTCCACCATGTCATTTGGAAAGTTTACTGATATTTTCGTCAGGCTGTTGAATAAAAACTTTTGAATATTGGAATAATACAAAATTTTTAAAACTGCAAGTCAAATCAGCGTAATACAATTATTAATTGATAATCTGCAATATAACCTACTCGGGTAGTTAGCTGGATGGTATCATATAGACACAACGTTTCGACAACTGGTTCTGCTTTCTTTATAAGATGTCGGATGGCTTCACCTGTTATTGGTCAAATTAACTGCTACTGCTAAGCCAGTCTAGGCGGTGACACCCAGTCTGCAACACCTGAAGCTATCCGACACCCGATGAAGTCAGCAGAGCCAGCTATCGAAACGTTGTGCTTAAACGACAACCTCCTGCTGAACACCCGAGAAGATTATATTGCATCAGCACGCTGGGAAAGTCTCCACTCACACATCAATCTTCTACTTAACTATCATTATTTGAGATGGTATCAATTTTTCATCATAAATCAGGTTTAAAGCGTACATTTGATATCTTCTTTAATAGTATCAATCAAGAAGTCTTACAACAATCACTTTCTTGTTAATTAAAACTTTATATCCAATATGTGTATAATCAAATAATACACGTAATTTCTTCTTTTTGTACCATATTGATCCTCACTTTTCGTCTATTGATCAGACACTCACTCTATTTCCAAATATTTATAAAATCTTTGTTGATGGCTAACTCCTTAAATGTACCACATACGTTCTCTATTACTAAAATATTTTCCAATATTTTGTTCTATAAATAAGAAGCAGCGTTTAAAACTTATGAGCAAAACGCATCTTCGAACTTTTGCTCTGTCAAAATACGTCATGACGCATCTATTATAGAGCTCTGAAATCTCTCTGAAATTTCTGTACCTAATTGAAATTTTCTTACATTGATGTGTTCTTTTCTGTTGTAGAATCTCAATTCTCGTGTTAGTACAAGCATTTTAGACAGATTTTAGTTGCAACCACAAATAATAATTATATAGATATGAAAATTGGCACAGACGTTCCTTAGTTCCTAAGAAACAAGTACTGAAATGTCCCCACCTATGGGGTGTCTGCGTCATAGTTTTTTTGTGTTTTTTTTTCTCACGTCAAATGGGCTTAAAAATGGATTGAGTTCCAAATCGGTATAAACTCGATGTAACGTGTAAGGACAAAGGCTGATACTGGGGCTGAGTATAGCCTTAGTGCCTCAACTTACACTCTTGATGGTGACTAACAGTTCTCTGTAAAACTTACGAAATAATTTTGAATTGACCATGTAGCCTGGATAGTTCAACTTGAATGCTTCAGGTCGCCACAATATTTGTTGACCCACAAATATTGAAAAGGGTTATCAGTTAACTACGAAATAACAACAGTTCACTTTTCAAAATTCTTCAAATTTATTCAAATGAAAACCAAAAGTTCAAAATAGCATTCTAAAAGTTGAATTGGCGAATCGAACATACGTTTCCAAAAGTTTGCAAGTTGTGGAGAGAAATTTATCCGACCGAACCCCTTTAGTGAATTTACAATTTCTTAAAAGTCATTAATGATACTATATAACGCGACACGATCCAACATGGTTGAACTAGCCAGCATGGCGAGTTACAACCAGCGCGACGAAAGACAGACCGAAACACGGGAACAGACCACAGGCAGGAACAGACCACGGACAGGAACAGGCAAACCATAATGGCGGCGGGGTCTTTTATAGAAACCATAAGAACCAGTGACGTCAGCAACTGTATCACATCTTTTTGCTTCCGCGTAGCTCAAAGTATGTGTAATTTATTTGACGATCCCGACTATTAAAATGTTCTAACTTTGACAGTATCTGGACTTATCTACTAGAAGTTCAACGGCAGTCTCGTGAGAAATTTAGAGTAATTAATTTTAAAGTTTTAGCTGTTTAAGACTCCGCATAGTGATACATTCAAATTTGGGTAAAATCCCTAAGTGTTCTAGAATTTTACACGCGTGCACAACAATCCCGCGACAATCTATTTTCCAAAACTTAATTACTGGACAAATGCTAAAACTTTTTTGTGAAACCCATATATGTACGAAATCTTCTTAATTCGGGCTATCTGCTGATGTAATTTTTAATTTAATATCTCTTTTATAAAAAAGCTTATTTTTTTCTCTTAATTAAAAACTACTAATTTAACTTTACCAAATTATTTAATTTTATTGCCAAAAATATCGGGGATAGTGCTGACTATAGCTTGGTGATAAAAGTTCGGTTGTGGCTTTACGCGATTTAGAGATATTGCAAATCTTAGTTTTTCTACTTTTACGATCGCGTGTTTCAAAACCTGAACAAAGCTAAAATATCTCTTAAACCAAACGTTTATCGATATGATAATTACACTTTAAAATGATTTTTATAATGAATTGTTACCGTGGGTAAGATTACAAGGAAATTCCTTAAAGTTGAAAACTGCACTTCTCGAAATTTCTAAGTCCCTCCTAAGCAAAAACTAGAATTGCCAAAATTCTAAGGTGCTTACAAACGTTTAAAATGTCGGACTTACTAACGTTTTATTGCACCCTAGGAAATTAGGATTGATTAACCACTGCATGAAAGTGTAATATCGGCAATATTATCATTTAAAAGTAAAAGTATAGTCACATTTTATCATGAAGGCAGTACGAAACACAATCTTTTTTTCCCAATATCTCTGCATTGCGGAAAAACTGCCAAAGTTACCAGGTTAGGACCCCATGGTCAAAGTTGTAGTACACATTTTCAGAATTTAAATGGTATATCGATCATCCCTCTGTAACATATGGTTGTCGAGATACGCGTTGAAACCATGGCGGTAGGAAAAGAGAGAAGACAAGGTGTCGCTTAAACTGCGAAGCAGCCTGTAAACTACGGAGCTGATTGCGCATGCGCAGCCGCCATCTTCGTCAGTTCAAAACATAGGTCTGTTTTCATTACCTTCCTGCTGTGAACATTTCATGTTCAGATATTTCAAGGTATTTTATAATGCCAAATTGTGTTGCCTATGGTTGCACAAACAGAACAAATAAAAAACAACCTGGAATAACATTCCATAGGTAAGTAATTATTGTTCTTAATGCGGTGTCTGCAAGACATTATAAATGGTCATCAGATTTACAGTGCCTATTAAAAAAGTTTATTCACAGCTCTCAATAGGACGACGGTGTTATCAAATATTTGTTCATGCAGAGAACCATTCTATGTTACTATTTTTCACGTGTGGATCAAGTTTACATCGCAATGAAGCGAATATATTATTCTACATGCTTTAGTCCAGTTGTACCTAATTTATATTGAAAGTGTATGATGGAATTAATTGTGATAATTTGTAATATACGATCTAGGAATCGTAATGTAATTCGCAATACATTTCAAGTTTTTGGTTGTATTTGCGTCGTTTGACTTTGTTGCTGCAACATTAAGTCAAATTGTGATTAGGTTGAAATGCAGCATGTTGCAGAATATTCTTTTTATAGTTCAGTATAAGGAACAAATTATTCGTTATTAGTAACTTCTTTTGGTCCAGGCCGCATTTCGACCTAACCACCTCACTTTTGAGACAGTATAACTCGAGAACTAAGTGAAATATATATATATATATAAGAATTCATCATCAGATTGTGGACCCACGGTGATGATAGACTCCCCTTGCACTGATGCTGCTGACGAATTTAAATAGGTCTATAGAATACCAGTGCAATATCTTCTTAGTAAGCCGTAAATTATTTTGAAGGTTTCAGTTGTTTTAAAGTCCTAACCATTCATGTAGGCTATTTTAAAAATTTCATATAGGACTTGCTTCTGCTTGTAAATAGGTCTAGACCCATTTTTCTTGATTTTGTAATATTTCTCATCAAAGATTTTGAAAGGATTAAAATTACTGAAATGGAATGTGGTAATATAATCTATTTGAAAAGCTATCTAATCTATCCGAAATAGCAATATTACACTTAGGTCTTTTGCTATTTTTTTGCGACTGTAGGGAGAAAAAAGTTCTGTTTCGGCATAC
Source organism: Vandiemenella viatica (assembly GCA_031002005.1). NCBI lineage: Eukaryota > Metazoa > Arthropoda > Insecta > Orthoptera > Morabidae > Vandiemenella > Vandiemenella viatica. The sequence goes on along the minus strand of JARYHS010008074.1, from coordinate 203,978,454 downwards.
AAAATTCCTATCAAAAATTATTTAGCAGCTTGTTTTCCTTCGATTCTAAATGTTTATAGGTTATATCAATTAGGGTATTTATAAATGTGACCCTATATGACTTCATTATTAGTAATCCGAAGGTTAAAACGAAGAAATTCTTCCGTTCCATATACATTACCTGTGTTCCTTGACCCAATCAATATGGCGATCTCCCCACCCCACCGCTCTCCTCTCGGCGCCACTTCGTTGTATGGAGAAGGTCCCATACGTGGTTTCCTCTCTTTTCTTTGCTCCATTGTTGAAACACGCACACGTGAGTCAACGCTGGGTCGAGAACTCCGCGCGCCGCTCCCCGAGCATTATGGGTATGAACCTGAAAAAAATATAATATAGACCTGAAAATCGGCAAAGATGTTATTTACTACCTGAGAAACATTACTTGAACAGTCCCCATATCTCAAATGTCCTCTTCATAGTTTTATCAGGGCAAAAGTTTTTAAGCTGGGTTTAAATGACATAAACAGTATAAAAGTCTTGTAGCTATTAAAATATCAGCATTAGTATCATTTCATTGCGCTATAAGTAATTGGGAAGGCTAATTATTGAATGATGGCTTAGTTTTGAGGGCAATTATTCTACAGAAATAATTTTAATTTTTTTTTGGCGAGATATGCATCGAAACATCCAAACAACGCGCAGAGTTCAGCATGAAGTGCTAGATAGATAGATATGTTCACTTTGATCCCATGTGAGAATAATCTCGGGGATGTGGAACAGTACATACACTTATTAGTAATGTCAATATTACTATATAATTGATAATATTATTATATATTGACAACAAGTTAGCAACAACCCATTAGTATAACCAATATCTCCTGTAATCTACAAATACAATCCCGAGTTAATTAATACTTATTATGTGGAACAGTGTATACACTTGTTACCAGCATCTAATAACCAGTTATTTTCTTACCAACCAGTTACCATGAATGGTTTCACTGTAATTTGTGACTACATATTATATTATGTTAGTTGCTATTTATGTGGAACAGTACACACACCTATTAGCAATATCAATTATATTACCAACAACTCATAAGCAGTCAATTACTTAAAAACCTGTTAGTATCATAAGTTTTCACAGCATTTTTTGAGTGCATGCTATCCCATGTTAGTTACTATATATGAATGAAATTTTGTAAACAGTGTAATTAGTTCATTTGTCAAAAGTTTCAACAGAAAGAAAAACCATATATCATTTTAGTAATTGTGGATAATTTTGTCACCTTCCCCTTCCATACACCATATATACTATTTTATCAGTCATTCTTAGTTACCAAATTCCAAGAAGAAAATTCTTTCACAGAGTAAAATGGGTTCTGAAGCAGAAACTCTTTCAGTTTGGACTTAAAGTAGTTGGATTTTTGTAGATAACATTTAATTTCTGTTGGTAATACATTGAATAAGGAAGCTCCAGTAAATGGTAACCCTTTCTGAACAATTGACAGTGATTTGTAATCCTTGTGAATATTATAATTATTCCTAGTATTATGGCTATGTATGCCAGCATTAAGATTGAAGTGTTCAGGATTTTCTACTACAAATGATAATACAGAGTATACATACTGTGCTGGCATTGTTAGTACACCCAGGTTTTTAATAGATTTCTGCACGATGTCTGTGGGCTTGCTCCACAAATAGTTCTTATAGCACGCTTTTGCAATTTAAATACCCTCTGTGCTTGTGACGAGTTTCCCCAGAATGAGATGCTATAAGTGAGCAGGGAATGAAAATATGCAAAATATACTAACTTTCTGGTTTCTATATTGGCTATTCTAGATATTACCCTCAGTGAAAATGTTGCAGAATTCAGTTTTTTAAGAAGTTGTTGAATATGCTGTTTCCAGTTCAATTTGTTATCTATTTATACACCCAGGAATTTTGTGAAACTGCTTTCATTGATTGCATTTCCTTCTGATATCACATTATAGCTGTCCTTTGTTTTATTTTTTGTAACAAACTGAAGTAACTGTGTCTTTTCTACATTAAGTATTAGTTTGTTGGCATTAAACCACCTGTTAATTTTCTTTATAACTTCATTTGCTGTGTTTTCGAGGTTTTGTGCTGATGGGTCTTTCAAGGATATGCTAGTATCATTTGCAAAGAGCACCATGTGTTCATTATCACCTAGTATATGTGGGAGATCATTTATATAGATTAAGAACAGCAGAGGACCAAGAATTGAACCCTGAGGCACACCACATTTAACTATACCCCATTCTGAGTTTATAACATCTCCTGTATTAGCATCTTTCAGTGATACACATTGCTTTCTATTTTCCAGGTATGATTTAAACCAATGTCCTGGCTTACCACTAACTCCATAGTGGTCTAATTTACCTAGTAGAATCTCATGATCAACACAGTCAAAAGCCTTAGCAAGATCACAGAATATACCTAGGGAATTTAATTTTTTATGCATTGATTCCAGTATGTTGTTTACAAAAGCAAAAATTGCTGAATCTGTTGAAACCCCTTGTCTAAAACCAAACTGTACTTTACTGAGTAGGTCATTCTTTTGTAGATGTGAATACACCCTTCTGTACATTGCTTTTTCAAAGATTTTTGAAAATGCTGGTAGAAGTGAAATGGGTCTGTAATTCTCAATTTTTGAGGTATCACCCTTTTTATAAAGCGGTTTGATTATTGACTTCTTGAGTGAGTCAGGGAAGATACCTTCTTCAAAAGAACTATTACAAATATGACTAATAACTCTACTAATGCTGGTGTTACATTGTTTCACTACATGGGTTGAAACCTCATCATAACCAAATGACTTTTTATTTTTGAGGGATTTAATAATTTTTTCAATTTCATTTTGACTGGTGGGAAATATAGACGTAGGTGCTGTTTTTGGGGACAAGGATTTAAGTATTGCTATAGCATCCATATTCCCAATATATTTTCCTTCTATTTTTTCAGCAACTGTTAAGAAGTAGTTATTGAAAGCACTTCCTACATAAGAGGGGTCAGTTACAAGCTTATCATTAATGCTTATGGATATAGGTTTATGTTCAAGGGATTTTTGTAAATTTCTAAAAACCTTTGGTGAAAGTAATTGAATTTATTGTTTACCCCTTTTAATTTATAAACAGTGCTCCAGTCCTCATTGAGAAGTTCATCATTTAATATTTTTATTGAATTGTTCTTTAATGGCCTAACTCTGACAAATCCTTTCTTTTTGTTATTTTCATTTCCCACAACATCCAAAGTATTTATTTGAGCATTATGGTCTGACAAACCATTTTCCATTGGAACTGTTTCATATATTTCTAATTTATTGTGCTCTACAAAAATGTTATCAATAATGGTACTACTATCTTTTTGTGTTCTAGTTGGGAAATTTACAGTTTGATAGAGATTGAATGATCTAAGCATTCCTAGAAGATAATCTGTCTGGTTACATTCTACAGCAAAATTTATGTTTAAGTCTCCACAGAGGATAATTTCCCTTTTAGTACGTGATAAGTTTATTAGAACTGCCTCAAGTTTATTACAAAATTTACTGAAGTCTCCTGTGGGAGCCCTATAAACTGTCAGAACTATAAGATATTTGTTTTCTAATTCTAACTGTATTACACACCATTCAAAATCTTTTTCTATACAGTATTTACTTACATCTAACGATTTTGTCTCAGTATTTTCTCTTACATATATTGCTGCACCACCCATTCTCATCTCTGACCTGCAATAACAAGAAGCTAATCTTTATCCAATAAAAGGGAGGGGGCCTATTTCAGAATTCTTCAGATGATGTTCTGTCAGACATACGATATTTATGTTAAGATTCAATGATTTTTGGGTTTCTTCTATAGATATTATCAACTCATCAAGTTTGCTTGAGATACCCCTAATGTTCTGATGGAACAAAGCTATTTTAGACTGACATTCTTTATTTTTTACTGTAATACCATTATGTATATTTCTTAAATAACTCTTCCTACTCTTGACATTTGGCCCAAAAAAGACTGAGTCCTACCACCAATTACTACTGGGATGGGGTTCACATCCAACCTGCCTCTCCTGATGCTATTGGCAATCAGTTGCGTTAGCTTCTGCTTGCCCCGAACATTTAGGTGGAGTCCATGGGAGGTATGGTCACTCCGTGTTATGCCAGAAACATCTATCAAACCAATGTGTGTTCGGTCAGCCTGACACAATGCACGCTTCAGATCTGCCTGTGTACGCTGTACATGACCACGCATCCAGGGTTGATCATAACGCCTGAACAGGTCAACAAACCAACATTGGTGTGAGTGGTGTTTTTAGCAATGTTGTCAATGTCTGTTTCAACACAATAATTGAGATTTCTGGACAGACTGTTTCCAGGACCGCCAACTATAATTATATGATCCTCTTTAGTAAGATCTTTCCCCAGGCTTGAAATTTCATCCACAACATTGCCAAGTTCTGCATTAGGCTTAAATATACTACACACCTCAATATCAGAGCCCAGGCTTGACTGTAGCATTGCACTTAACCTCCTACCGTGACTACTTCCAAGCAATAACACCTTCTTGGATTTATTTTTTACGAGCTTTGCACAATGTGTGCTTTTTTACAGCTTTGTTGCAATGAGACAGCCCTTCAGTGGGACGAGGGGAACATGACCTTGAACCGTCATTTGAAGGTGAATAGAGTATAATGCATTCCACCATGTCATTTGGAAAGTTTACTGATATTTTCGTCAGGCTGTTGAATAAAAACTTTTGAATATTGGAATAATACAAAATTTTTAAAACTGCAAGTCAAATCAGCGTAATACAATTATTAATTGATAATCTGCAATATAACCTACTCGGGTAGTTAGCTGGATGGTATCATATAGACACAACGTTTCGACAACTGGTTCTGCTTTCTTTATAAGATGTCGGATGGCTTCACCTGTTATTGGTCAAATTAACTGCTACTGCTAAGCCAGTCTAGGCGGTGACACCCAGTCTGCAACACCTGAAGCTATCCGACACCCGATGAAGTCAGCAGAGCCAGCTATCGAAACGTTGTGCTTAAACGACAACCTCCTGCTGAACACCCGAGAAGATTATATTGCATCAGCACGCTGGGAAAGTCTCCACTCACACATCAATCTTCTACTTAACTATCATTATTTGAGATGGTATCAATTTTTCATCATAAATCAGGTTTAAAGCGTACATTTGATATCTTCTTTAATAGTATCAATCAAGAAGTCTTACAACAATCACTTTCTTGTTAATTAAAACTTTATATCCAATATGTGTATAATCAAATAATACACGTAATTTCTTCTTTTTGTACCATATTGATCCTCACTTTTCGTCTATTGATCAGACACTCACTCTATTTCCAAATATTTATAAAATCTTTGTTGATGGCTAACTCCTTAAATGTACCACATACGTTCTCTATTACTAAAATATTTTCCAATATTTTGTTCTATAAATAAGAAGCAGCGTTTAAAACTTATGAGCAAAACGCATCTTCGAACTTTTGCTCTGTCAAAATACGTCATGACGCATCTATTATAGAGCTCTGAAATCTCTCTGAAATTTCTGTACCTAATTGAAATTTTCTTACATTGATGTGTTCTTTTCTGTTGTAGAATCTCAATTCTCGTGTTAGTACAAGCATTTTAGACAGATTTTAGTTGCAACCACAAATAATAATTATATAGATATGAAAATTGGCACAGACGTTCCTTAGTTCCTAAGAAACAAGTACTGAAATGTCCCCACCTATGGGGTGTCTGCGTCATAGTTTTTTTGTGTTTTTTTTTCTCACGTCAAATGGGCTTAAAAATGGATTGAGTTCCAAATCGGTATAAACTCGATGTAACGTGTAAGGACAAAGGCTGATACTGGGGCTGAGTATAGCCTTAGTGCCTCAACTTACACTCTTGATGGTGACTAACAGTTCTCTGTAAAACTTACGAAATAATTTTGAATTGACCATGTAGCCTGGATAGTTCAACTTGAATGCTTCAGGTCGCCACAATATTTGTTGACCCACAAATATTGAAAAGGGTTATCAGTTAACTACGAAATAACAACAGTTCACTTTTCAAAATTCTTCAAATTTATTCAAATGAAAACCAAAAGTTCAAAATAGCATTCTAAAAGTTGAATTGGCGAATCGAACATACGTTTCCAAAAGTTTGCAAGTTGTGGAGAGATGTTATACCCGACCGAACCCCTTTAGTGAATTTACAATTTCTTAAAAGTCATTAATGATACTATATAACGCGACACGATCCAACATGGTTGAACTAGCCAGCATGGCGAGTTACAACCAGCGCGACGAAAGACAGACCGAAACACGCCAGACAGGAACAGACCACAGGCAGGAACAGACCACGGACAGGAACAGGCAAACCATAATGGCGGCGGGGTCTTTTATAGAAACCATAAGAACCAGTGACGTCAGCAACTGTATCACATCTTTTTGCTTCCGCGTAGCTCAAAGTATGTGTAATTTATTTGACGATCCCGACTATTAAAAATGTTCTAACTTTGACAGTATCTGGACGGCAGTCTCGTGAGAAATTTAGAGTAATTAATTTTAAAGTTTTAGCTGTTTAAGACTCCGCATAGTGATACATTCAAATTTGGGTAAAATCCCTAAGTGTTCTAGAATTTTACACGCGTGCACAACAATCCGCGACAATCTATTTTTCCAAAACTTAATTACTGGACAAATGCTAAAACTTTTTTGTGGAAACCCATATATGTACGAAATCTTCTTAATTCGGGCTATCTGCTGATGTAATTTTTAATTTAATATCTCTTTTAATAAAAAAGCTTATTTTTTTCTCTTAATTAAAACTACTAATTTAACTTTACCAAATTATTTAATTTTATTGCCAAAATATCGGGGATAGTGCTGACTATAGCTGGTGATAAAAGTTCGGTTGTGGCTTTACGCGATTTAGAGATATTGCAAATCTTAGTTTTTCTACTTTTACGATCGCGTGTTTCAAAACCTGAACAAAGCTAAATATCTCTTAAACCAAACGTTTATCGATATGATAATTACACTTTAAAATGATTTTTATAATGAATTGTTACCGTGGGTAAGATTACAAGGAAATTCCTTAAAGTTGAAAACTGCACTTCTCGAAATTTCTAAGTCCCTCCTAAGCAAAACTAGAATTTGCCAAAATTCTAAGGTGCTTACAAACGTTTAAAATGTCGGACTTACTAACGTTTTATTGCACCCTAGGAAATTAGGATTGATTAACCACTGCATGAAAGTGTAATATCGGCAATATTATCATTTAAAAGTAAAAGTATAGTCACATTTTATCATGAAGGCAGTACGAAACACAATCTTTTTTTCCCAATATCTCTGCATTGCGGAAAAACTGCCAAAGTTACCAGGTTAGGACCCCATGGTCAAAGTTGTAGTACACATTTTCAGAATTTAAATGGTATATCGATCATCCCTCTGTAACATATGGTTGTCGAGATACGCGTTGAAACCATGGCGGTAGGAAAAGAGAGAAGACAAGGTGTCGCTTAAACTGCGAAGCAGCCTGTAAACTACGGAGCTGATTGCGCATGCGCAGCCGCCATCTTCGTCAGTTCAAAACATAGGTCTGTTTTCATTACCTTCCTGCTGTGAACATTTCATGTTCAGATATTTCAAGGTATTTTATAATGCCAAATTGTGTTGCCTATGGTTGCACAAACAGAACAAATAAAAAACAACCTGGAATAACATTCCATAGGTAAGTAATTATTGTTCTTAATGCGGTGTCTGCAAGACATTATAAATGTCATCAGATTTACAGTGCCTATTAAAAAAGTTTATTCACAGCTCTCAATAGGACGACGGTGTTATCAAATATTTGTTCATGCAGAGAACCATTCTATGTTACTATTTTTCACGTGTGGATCAAGTTTACATCGCAATGAAGCGAATATATTATTCTACATGCTTTAGTCCAGTTGTACCTAATTTATATTGAAAGTGTATGATGGAATTAATTGTGATAATTTGTAATATACGATCTAGGAATCGTAATGTAATTCGCAATACATTTCAAGTTTTTGGTTGTATTTGCGTCGTTTGACTTTGTTGCTGCAACATTAAGTCAAATTGTGATTAGGTTGAAATGCAGCATGTTGCAGAATATTCTTTTTATAGTTCAGTATAAGGAACAAATTATTCGTTATTAGTAACTTCTTTTGGTCCAGGCCGCATTTCGACCTAACCACCTCACTTTTGAGACAGTATAACTCGAGAACTAAGTGAAATAATATATATAAGAATTCATCATCAGATTGTGGACCCACGGTGATGATAGACTCCCCTTGCACTGATGCTGCTGACGAATTTAAATAGGTCTATAGAATACCAGTGCAATATCTTCTTAGTAAGCCGTAAATTATTTTGAAGGTTTCAGTTGTTTTAAAGTCCTAACCATTCATGTAGGCTATTTTAAAAATTTCATATAGGACTTGCTTCTGCTTGTAAATAGGTCTAGACCCATTTTTCTTGATTTTGTAATCTTTCTCATCAAAGATTTTGAAAGGATTAAAATTACTGAAATGGAATGTGGTAATATAATCTATTTGAAAAGCTATCTAATCTATCCGAAATAGCAATATTACACTTAGGTCTTTTTGTATTTTTTGCGACTGTAGGGAGAAGAAAAGTTCTGTTTCGGCATACAAAATTCCTATCAAAAATTATTTAGCAGCTTGTTTTCCTTCGATTCTAATGTTTATAGGTTATATCAATTAGGGTATTTATAAATGTGACCCTATATGACTTCATTATTAGTAATCCGAAGGTTAAAAACGAAGAAATTCTTCCGTTCCATATACATTACCTGTGTTCCTTGACCCAATCAATATGGCGATCTCCCCACCCCACCGCTCTCCTCTCGGCGCCACTTCGTTGTATGGAGAAGGTCCCATACGTGGTTTCCTCTCTTTTCTTTGCTCCATTGTTGAAACACGCACACGTGAGTCAACGCTGGGTCGAGAACTCCGCGCGCCGCTCCCCGAGCATTATGGGTATGAACCTGAAAAAAATATAATATAGACCTGAAAATCGGCAAAGATGTTATTTACTACCTGAGAAACATTACTTGAACAGTCCCCATATCTCAAATGTCCTCTTCATAGTTTTATCAGGGCAAAAGTTTTTAAGCTGGGTTTAAATGACATAAACAGTATAAAAGTCTTGTAGCTATTAAAATATCAGCATTAGTATCATTTCATTGCGCTATAAGTAATTGGGAAGGCTAATTATTGAATGATGGCTTAGTTTTGAGGGCAATTATTCTACAGAAATAATTTTAATTTTTTTTTGGCGAGATATGCATCGAAACATCCAAACAACGCGCAGAGTTCAGCATGAAGTGCTAGATAGATAGATATGTTCACTTTGATCCCATGTGAGAATAATCTCGGGGATGTGGAACAGTACATACACTTATTAGTAATGTCAATATTACTATATAATTGATAATATTATTATATATTGACAACAAGTTAGCAACAACCCATTAGTATAACCAATATCTCCTGTAATCTACAAATACAATCCCGAGTTAATTAATACTTATTATGTGGAACAGTGTATACACTTGTTACCAGCATCTAATAACCAGTTATTTTCTTACCAACCAGTTACCATGAATGGTTTCACTGTAATTTGTGACTACATATTATATTATGTTAGTTGCTATTTATGTGGAACAGTACACACACCTATTAGCAATATCAATTATATTACCAACAACTCATAAGCAGTCAATTACTTAAAAACCTGTTAGTATCATAAGTTTTCACAGCATTTTTTGAGTGCATGCTATCCCATGTTAGTTACTATATATGAATGAAATTTTGTAAACAGTGTAATTAGTTCATTTGTCAAAAGTTTCAACAGAAAGAAAAACCATATATCATTTTAGTAATTGTGGATAATTTTGTCACCTTCCCCTTCCATACACCATATATACTATTTTATCAGTCATTCTTAGTTACCAAATTCCAAGAAGAAAATTCTTTCACAGAGTAAAATGGGTTCTGAAGCAGAAACTCTTTCAGTTTGGACTTAAAGTAGTTGGATTTTTGTAGATAACATTTAATTTCTGTTGGTAATACATTGAATAAGGAAGCTCCAGTAAATGGTAACCCTTTCTGAACAATTGACAGTGATTTGTAATCCTTGTGAATATTATAATTATTCCTAGTATTATGGCTATGTATGCCAGCATTAAGATTGAAGTGTTCAGGATTTTCTACTACAAATGATAATACAGAGTATACATACTGTGCTGGCATTGTTAGTACACCCAGGTTTTTAATAGATTTCTGCACGATGTCTGTGGGCTTGCTCCACAAATAGTTCTTATAGCACGCTTTTGCAATTTAAATACCCTCTGTGCTTGTGACGAGTTTCCCCAGAATGAGATGCTATAAGTGAGCAGGGAATGAAAATATGCAAAATATACTAACTTTCTGGTTTCTATATTGGCTATTCTAGATATTACCCTCAGTGAAAATGTTGCAGAATTCAGTTTTTTAAGAAGTTGTTGAATATGCTGTTTCCAGTTCAATTTGTTATCTATTTATACACCCAGGAATTTTGTGAAACTGCTTTCATTGATTGCATTTCCTTCTGATATCACATTATAGCTGTCCTTTGTTTTATTTTTTGTAACAAACTGAAGTAACTGTGTCTTTTCTACATTAAGTATTAGTTTGTTGGCATTAAACCACCTGTTAATTTTCTTTATAACTTCATTTGCTGTGTTTTCGAGGTTTTGTGCTGATGGGTCTTTCAAGGATATGCTAGTATCATTTGCAAAGAGCACCATGTGTTCATTATCACCTAGTATATGTGGGAGATCATTTATATAGATTAAGAACAGCAGAGGACCAAGAATTGAACCCTGAGGCACACCACATTTAACTATACCCCATTCTGAGTTTATAACATCTCCTGTATTAGCATCTTTCAGTGATACACATTGCTTTCTATTTTCCAGGTATGATTTAAACCAATGTCCTGGCTTACCACTAACTCCATAGTGGTCTAATTTACCTAGTAGAATCTCATGATCAACACAGTCAAAAGCCTTAGCAAGATCACAGAATATACCTAGGGAATTTAATTTTTTATGCATTGATTCCAGTATGTTGTTTACAAAAGCAAAAATTGCTGAATCTGTTGAAACCCCTTGTCTAAAACCAAACTGTACTTTACTGAGTAGGTCATTCTTTTGTAGATGTGAATACACCCTTCTGTACATTGCTTTTTCAAAGATTTTTGAAAATGCTGGTAGAAGTGAAATGGGTCTGTAATTCTCAATTTTTGAGGTATCACCCTTTTTATAAAGCGGTTTGATTATTGACTTCTTGAGTGAGTCAGGGAAGATACCTTCTTCAAAAGAACTATTACAAATATGACTAATAACTCTACTAATGCTGGTGTTACATTGTTTCACTACATGGGTTGAAACCTCATCATAACCAAATGACTTTTTATTTTTGAGGGATTTAATAATTTTTTCAATTTCATTTTGACTGGTGGGAAATATAGACGTAGGTGCTGTTTTTGGGGACAAGGATTTAAGTATTGCTATAGCATCCATATTCCCAATATATTTTCCTTCTATTTTTTCAGCAACTGTTAAGAAGTAGTTATTGAAAGCACTTCCTACATAAGAGGGGTCAGTTACAAGCTTATCATTAATGCTTATGGATATAGGTTTATGTTCAAGGGATTTTTGTAAATTTCTAAAAACCTTTGGTGAAAGTAATTGAATTTATTGTTTACCCCTTTTAATTTATAAACAGTGCTCCAGTCCTCATTGAGAAGTTCATCATTTAATATTTTTATTGAATTGTTCTTTAATGGCCTAACTCTGACAAATCCTTTCTTTTTGTTATTTTCATTTCCCACAACATCCAAAGTATTTATTTGAGCATTATGGTCTGACAAACCATTTTCCATTGGAACTGTTTCATATGTTTCTAATTTATTGTGCTCTACAAAAATGTTATCAATAATGGTACTACTATCTTTTTGTGTTCTAGTTGGGAAATTTACAGTTTGATAGAGATTGAATGATCTAAGCATTCCTAGAAGATAATCTGTCTGGTTACATTCTACAGCAAAATTTATGTTTAAGTCTCCACAGAGGATAATTTCCCTTTTAGTACGTGATAAGTTTATTAGAACTGCCTCAAGTTTATTACAAAATTTACTGAAGTCTCCTGTGGGAGCCCTATAAACTGTCAGAACTATAAGATATTTGTTTTCTAATTCTAACTGTATTACACACCATTCAAAATCTTTTTCTATACAGTATTTACTTACATCTAACGATTTTGTCTCAGTATTTTCTCTTACATATATTGCTGCACCACCCATTCTCATCTCTGACCTGCAATAACAAGAAGCTAATCTTTATCCAATAAAAGGGAGGGGGCCTATTTCAGAATTCTTCAGATGATGTTCTGTCAGACATACGATATTTATGTTAAGATTCAATGATTTTTGGGTTTCTTCTATAGATATTATCAACTCATCAAGTTTGCTTGAGATACCCCTAATGTTCTGATGGAACAAAGCTATTTTAGACTGACATTCTTTATTTTTTACTGTAATACCATTATGTATATTTCTTAAATAACTCTTCCTACTCTTGACATTTGGCCCAAAAAAGACTGAGTCCTACCACCAATTACTACTGGGATGGGGTTCACATCCAACCTGCCTCTCCTGATGCTATTGGCAATCAGTTGCGTTAGCTTCTGCTTGCCCCGAACATTTAGGTGGAGTCCATGGGAGGTATGGTCACTCCGTGTTATGCCAGAAACATCTATCAAACCAATGTGTGTTCGGTCAGCCTGACACAATGCACGCTTCAGATCTGCCTGTGTACGCTGTACATGACCACGCATCCAGGGTTGATCATAACGCCTGAACAGGTCAACAAACCAACATTGGTGTGAGTGGTGTTTTTAGCAATGTTGTCAATGTCTGTTTCAACACAATAATTGAGATTTCTGGACAGACTGTTTCCAGGACCGCCAACTATAATTATATGATCCTCTTTAGTAAGATCTTTCCCCAGGCTTGAAATTTCATCCACAACATTGCCAAGTTCTGCATTAGGCTTAAATATACTACACACCTCAATATCAGAGCCCAGGCTTGACTGTAGCATTGCACTTAACCTCCTACCGTGACTACTTCCAAGCAATAACACCTTCTTGGATTTATTTTTACGAGCTTTGCACAATGTGTGCTTTTATACAGCTTTGTTGCAATGAGACAGCCCTTCAGTGGTATCTGATACATCCTCAGTTGTTCCACTTACCCTTCCTCTTCTGACTGCATCATTCTAATCTCTTCGAACAGTGCGCTGAGATTTTGTGCTCTTGGCATGATATAAAAACTGACAGGAAGAAACCTTCAAAATTACGAAAAATTTTGCAAAATTATAAATTATTCAATTTTTTATTAAAATTTATAAATGAAATTTAAAGTTCAGCTTCATCATCTGAACCATTACAGCTGATATTATCGTATGAAGAACCTCGGCAATGCTGTGTGGAGTGTACACTTCTTCATCAGGTATTTTTTCCGGTCTATGCTATACATTTTTCCAATTAACTCTTATTGTTTAACCTATAGATTGATTGTATGCTAACTAAATCCTCCATAAAAGTTATTCCTTTATGATTTCGTGCGCATTTTTATGTGCAGAACAACATGTTGAGTTCAGAGGCAGTCGGAGAGGATGGGACGACCGTGATGTTCAGATCTTCAGTGACTGGTTAAACTGGAAAAACCGTAATCGAACCTAATAGACGGAGATTCTTCAAATGATAAATTCAGTATGGCAATATAGCTAGATATCATCATCTAGAGCAGATTCACAAAATTGTATCAGTGAACGGTCGTCTCAAATGATCCGTCGATGACGTCTAATGATCAATGGTGTTCATGATGACGCTTTTACTTTTCGATACAAATTCTAATTCTTTTCAAGGTACAACAATGATTATGATTAGCTGAAAACCATTAAAATATAATTGCTCAAAATAATGTTCTGAAACAATTGTGAGTCATTACACACAATATTATTCTTGTAGAAGGTTCTCTAGGCATTAACCAATGAAATAAAACAGCCTTAATGAAGCATATTAATATAGCCATGATCATAGTATCTTCACAGAAGAAAAGTTTCTAAAGTGAATCGTTCGGCGGGAAACACCATTTCAATACATTTTATACTACATCACCGCCTAGAACCCTTGAAGCAATATTCGATCTCATTCTGTCTAGAGTTAATATATTTCCATCATTGTACTAAATATAACTATACTATTTTATATTAACTTCATATACATTATTTCCATAAGGTTTTTTTTTTTTTTTTTTTTTTTTTTTTTTTTTTTTTTACAAGCCATTATCTTCCTTCATACTTAACCGAAATCAATGAATGAGGTGACATTTTAAAGCTTATGGTATCCACTTTAGTCTTATTATATTTCAAGAAAGGAATTTTTCGGAATTCGACCCTTAAAGGGCAAACATGTGAATATTTCTAAAATGCTGTTTTGTGGGTTACAATTCATTTATCTCCCTTGATATCTATTTGAAAACGTTTAATGAAGTATAATTTTAATGATTAAGATTTCCGCTTTGGTGACATCATATATTATTAGACAGGAATATTTCAGAATTCGACCCTTAAAGATCAAAAGTATCAATATTTTTACAATGCATTTTTGTGCCACGAGCCATTTATCCCCCTTCATATATAACCGACACAGATAAATGAGGTATCATTTTAAAGATTAAGGTTTCCGCCATAGTAACATTATATTTAAACAACGGAAATTTTCGTTAATCAACCCTTAGAGGGCATAATTGCCAGTATTTCCATAACGTATTTTTTTTTTGTCAAGAGCTATTTATCTCGATTGATATCTAACAGAACTCGAGAAATGAAGTATTATTTAGGAAATTATGTTCTCCGCTTTGGTCAAATCATATTTTAAAAAAGGAGTTTTTTGGAATTCGATCCTTAAAGGGCAAAAGGATTAATATTTCTACAACGCGTTTTTGTATCACGAGCCATTTATCTCCCTTGATATCTATCCGATATAAATAAATGAGATATGGTATTGAAGATTAAGGTCTCTGCCATGGTAACATTATATTTTAAGAAAGGGATTTTTCGTAATTCAACTCTTAAGGGGCATAAATGTCAATATTTCTAGAATGCATTTTTTTTTGTGTCCCGAGCCATTTATCTCCCTCAGTATCTCACCGGAATCGATAAATGAATTAGGATTATGAAGAGTAATGTCTCAGCTTTGGTGACATCATATTTTAAGAGTTTTTTTTGTTTGTTTAATCCAGGCTTGAAATGGAAAAAGTATTAATGGTTCTACAACGCATTTTTGAGTTACGAGCCATTTATCTGTATTAATATCTAACCGAAATAGATTAAGGTCTCCTCTGTGCTAACATTATATTTTAAGAAAGGAATTTTCTGAATTGAACCCTTAAAGGGCAAAAATAAACAGTTTTTCTAAAATACATCTTTTGTGTTTTTAGCCATTTATCTCCCTAGATACCTAACCGAAATCGATAAATTAAGTAGAATTATGAAGAGTAATTTCTCCGCTTTGGTAGCATTATATAACAAGAAAGAAATTTTTTGGATTTCAACCCTTAAAGGGAAAAAGTATCAATGGTTCTTCAACGCATTTATATTTCACGAGCCATTAGTATCTAACCGAAATAAATAAATGAGGTACCATTCTAAAGATTAACGTCTCCGATGTGGTCACACCATATTTTAAGAATGGATTTTTTTCTGAATTTAATCCTTAAAGGACAAAAATATCAATATTTCTAATATGCGTTTATTGTGTTGCGGGTCATTTATCTTCCTTGATAACTAAACAAAATTGATAAACAAGGTATCATTTTAAAGACTGAGGTCTTCGTAAGGTCTTCGATTTCGTTACACCGCATTGTAAGAAAGAAATTTTTCAAAATTCGACCCTTAATGGGGAAAAGTATTAATATTTCTAAAACGCATTTTTATGTCTCGTGCCATTTATCTCCATTGATTCCTATCCGAAATTGATAAATGAGGTATAGTTTTAAATATTGAAATTTCTGCTTTTGTCACATCATATTTTAAGGAAGAACTTTCTCCAAATTCAACCCTTAACGGGCAAAATTTTATGATTTCTGAAACTTTTTTTTTTTTTTATCACGCTTGATGCCTAACGGAAATCGATAATGACCAAGGTGTCCGTTTGGTTACACCATATTTTATAAAAAGAAATTTATTGGATTTCGACCCTTAAAGGGCAAAAGTGGCAATATTATTTCTACAGCGTATTTTATTATTATTATTATTTATCTCAAGCCATTTAGGGGGCATTCATTAGTGACATGAGGTAAAATAGGGGGGGGGGGGAAATCCGTCGTATTTCCACGAAACCTCACCAAGGGGGAGGGGGGGTCAACGGAAATGTCACGTGAGGTTTTGAAATTGTTGTAGGATGGTAGAGCTAAACAAATATATAAAAAAAGTCTAAAAAAAAACGCGAAAATCGACTTTTGGGGGAGGTATTTGGTCCAACCTTAGGGGAGGGGGGGGTATAACCACCCTTGGAAGCATGAGACCTAAAAGAAAAGGTCTCAAGAAGTTGCGTGGTCGATTAGTAGAGGGGCTCTCAGTCAAAATCTCACGTCATTTTAGAGGGGGGGGGGGGGTCCGACCAGATCTCACGAAGTCTAACCAAAATGACGGGTTCAACGGAGTGTTCTGATAATTCATATCTCTGCGGTTGCCTAAGTAAATATAATTGTTATTATGTAATGCTCATTATTTTATATTGTAATTTGTACATATTTCGGTTGTTGTTTACATAGTGATTGTGACATCATTCTACTGAATGAATGATGTCAGAATTAAGGAACCAATTAAATTAAAAATAAATTAGGAATCCTAAAAAATTATGCTAAAGCGCGTGATATTGGCTTATTCCTGGTCCAGGTCTCATTCAGCGCAATAAATATGGAACTACTTCCATCGGTATTAAAATATAGTAACTTCAGGAACTTGGAGCTTATGAAAGCAGCTTAAATTATTTATAAATCTAAATTCATCATGATTTAGTCAGAAAAAGAAAATGTGTCAGTTGTCTGGTACTATATGCATTTAGACATAACCACAACTTCTACTAATAATGCTGTTCAAAATTAATAGGTGCTATTACCTGCGTGTGAATACATTCATTATATTGGGATCTAAATTTGACCTACTGGAAATATTTATATGCGTCTGATATAGTGACATCAGAAATAAAAGCAACTAATAATTAATTTAAATGCAGTACATACCTACAATTCAGTGTTTCGGTAAATTATTCCTTTCACTATATTATAACAGTGACTTAAAATATCTACATTGCACATAAATACCTTGTAAGCCTGTCAAAAATGACGTGTTGAACGTAGTATTTTAGCAATTCGTTTCTTCACTGACTAAGTACATTTTTCATCAAACAGCGTTCATTATCTTGAAAATGATGTAATGTAGATATTTGTTAACTTACTGTAACAACGATACCATTGTCCAGAGCGTATAAGAAAAGTCTATAAAGAAAGAAATTTAATTACGAAAAAGCAACTAATAATTAATATGTCGATTTCAACCGAATACGTACTTTTCTTTCAGTGTTCTGACAATTAATGTATTCGCGGATGCATAGCTAAATGGAAGTGTTATTAAATAACACGCATAACCTCGAACATCCATTGTTTGTTGTGCAGCTGAGGCAAAAACCGTGACGTGATAGTTAGACGTCATCGTGTGACGATAAAGATACAGCATGACCAGATACAACATGACCAGATCCAACATGACCAAAATTTACGTTTTATAAGTATAGATAAGTGTAAAATGATGAAAAACTCCTATTATTTGAAATATTGAAAGTTATGCTAAAATCAGTTTCTTAATCAGCAATGAGGGAATTTGTCAGGGAAGTGAAGCAATTGAGTTGCTATATCTTGGGTAGACCGTTACCTGAGTGTGTGGTGTAATATGGAACCCACAACTTTGGTACAAAGTTCAGCAGTCCGAGGAGTTGTAAAAGAGAGCAGCTAGATTTGTTTGTTGAAATTACAGCAGATCAAAATCAGCGATAGATGTAATAAAGGAACTGGGTTGGAAGTAATTGGAAACCATGAAAAGGTTTAAACAGCAAAGGTATGGTGCATTTTAGATAGAAACATAGTTAAAAACTCTACTCACTACCTCAATTACATATGGTGAAATCATGGCATGAAAAATTCCTGTTGCTTGGCAATGTGGATACGGTTTCTCACTTACAGTGCATTTTATATATAAAGATATTTACCTCTGCAAAATCGCCGTTGCTACTTTTGGACTGAATATTTAGTTTGGAAATTTAGTTTTATTAACAGAAAAAGTCTGGAAGTGAAAATATTATTGATTATGTTGTAGCGCTTATTGATTTGAAGTTGTGTGTCGTCATTAAATTTGCGGAGATAACATTTAATTCATTCAAAAAAATAAACTGTTCCTCTGAATACCAAACATTTTCAGGCTTTTAATTATGATAAAGATGTAATTTTTTTCCCTTATGCCATTATTTCAATGTGGTCAATTATATTACATCTTCTCTTGAGAAAACACGTTTTCAGGTATCTTTATAACAACAATTAAAATTTTGTGAAAGACTATTCGGTTCCGAATATTGTATGTACGAAGACATTTTTGATTAATAATGTATAAATATATTTAACTTTAAATAATCTATTTACATTTTTTAATTTATTAGAACTATACTCATATGCTATGTGTATCTTATAACATAGTTGACATTTTAATGCAATAAAATATAACTTTACACAATTATACACAAATATGGATCATAAAATTTCTTTAGAGTGTACATATAAATCCATTCCCTTGAATATAAATGTACAATGATATATACATTATCCCACTCCGATGGATCAGTTGCGACACCGTGATAGTGTCCGGTGCTGACACGTGGTTAGCTGGTTCGAATCCTGATGGTGAAGTAAATTTTTATCGTTGGAACTTGGATGGCAGGATGGGAGAGGTGGTGATGCACAGTCCCTGATCACCAGTTACACCAACAGTCCTGAGCAAAATCCGATACCTCTCTATCCCTACCCCTTCTTTCTTTTCTCATTCACAAAACAAACTACACTCTACACTGAACATACAAACCATCACAGTTACACAAACATTACAGTAACACTTAAGGAAACTGTCACACTGGGTAAGGCAACGGGAAACCATCCTAGTTTCACTCCCCGGAACGTCACTACCTAGGAGTAAACACTCCCCATTGTAACCCCTACACTCGGATACGATTATGGATGAATATCTACATTAGCATACGTATATTTTATTTACGATCAATAATCTAACGGTGCTAACAGTTCTATGACTCACCTACTAAATTCTACAATCACTAGGCTTCACAAGACTTCACTCAGACTTTCATCTTGTAATAGCGGCTTATCGTCTCAAGAACGTCGATTCTCAAGTTGTCATCCTCGACGCAAGCGTTGTGCTAACGATAAAGATTTGTTAAGTCACGATGAGATGGAACCAACGTATCGACGGTTTCCGAGAATAATTATTGCACAATTCTGATGCAATTGTATAGGTATGGAAACAGAGCAAAGCTACGTAAAATTCATGGTTGCCACAACAGGACAAAATATTGTGAGTTGTGACCCATAGGAAAATGTGATGCATATGGATACATTAATTATACATTAGAATTAATAAAAAAACGCAATATCGCTGCAACAAGGAATATAAATATAAAGAACTTCCAGACACTGGGGAATTTAGAAATCACCAATGATGAAGAATAACTTACTGTGCCTTATAAAACGGGCACTGGTGCTGTGGCGATGTTATCTACAGACGATAATTTATCAGAAAGCGTAAAACCAAATCATAGTACTGCACGGAATATGAAATAAGTATGACAAGTGCTATAAAACAATTGCCTCCAATTTAAAGCAGCACTCCATCCTGTAGCAATGAATAAAATTTGTTAAGTTTCTTTATCTGAATATTTCGCTTATAAAGAGCAACATAAAATGGAATATTCTCTAGCAAATGATAGTTGATAATAATGTTAATGTAGTATTCTGGCAAAAGTTTCCAGGCGTTTTTACAAATTCATTCTTACTTATAAGAGACCGTCCAGAACCTAAGTTGCTCGGTCCATGGGGGAAAGAGGTTGGCTGAAAAACAACACTGGGCTACCTGAAGGGGAGGGGAGGGGGAGTGGGGGTTCTGAGCCAAGTCACGTACCTTTTTATTCATATCATTTGTCACAGTTCAAATAAGGTACAAAATACACAACAGCTTGTGAGTATTTATTTCTGTCATATAATTATCTCATAAGAAATTTACAATAATATGAGAAGAGAAAACAGTTCAAAATGTCTTCTGGAATCAATAGGGAAAGAATTTAAGTGCCACGCAGGAGGGGAGGGGGAAAATATAGAGGCAAAATCCACAGGGATACGTGGAGAGGGGGGGAGTGTAGGGGATTCTCAGAAGGCCAAAATGGAGCTAAGTAGTTTATAGAAGCTTCCTAATCAGTATTTCACATTAGACCACAGAATAGGGGCACAGCAGTTTTATGTCGCCCCTGTCTCGAGCAAACGGAGGTTAAATACGACCTGGAAGGGCAAGTTACTATCAGTTTACTTAATACCACCCTACTAAATAAAATTTATCCATTCAGGTAGTATCCTAACAGTTTTCACTTCCTCACCAGCATTAGGGACGCGTTCCTTACTTTTTGAGTCATCACGGTGAATAAAGTAACGGTGGACTCGATACTGATCTAGAATTTTCTCAGACACGGCTGGTTCTTGGAGTCTGACGCAAACGCAGTAATCATCTGTATCCAATTGTATCGCTGCGACATGCTCCGTCTAAATGCTAATTTCATTTCTAAATAAGAAAGATGTGAAACTCCAAGGCTATTGGTTGAACATTTGAAATCACAGAACTAAAAAAAAAAAAATAGTTTCTTTGACAGATCAAGCGAGAAACAGTGATTAATCTGCAGCTTGTTATTAACAATTCCAAATAAATATACTCTCTGACTTTACGGCACTAAAATCCACTAACCTCGTCAGATTATATTGGCTGAACAGTATTTTAAATTCCAAACATACACATTAACCGCCGATGTGATGTACTGATAACAACAAAGTTTTTCATATGGAGCGGTAAATATTCTGTCTTCACGATAAACAACTAAAGATGCTGCTACGTTAGTGGACTGACACATCCGTCGACAAGTGTATTCGCGCTTGAGATTAGAATTTATTTTTAAACAATTTGCTGTAAAATATAATAGCTTTTTTTATACATATATGATATGTATTTTGCAACAAGTGAAAAGTAAATAATCAATGAAAACTTATTCAACCGCAAGTGGGATCGAACCTAGCACCAACAGGTCCGCAAGACAGGGCACTACCATTCAGCCACTGCGCCCTTATGTGCATATGTGCTTCGTCCACTATATGACCGAAGTAAAGCAATACATATATAGATACAATAGTTATTGGTAATCTGTATAAAGAATCAAACTGTTAAAAACAGAAAAAATCAGTTAAATAAAAATATCAGATGTGGAAGAAAAATTATTTTCCATTTCGGCAATGTGTCTGTTCTTATGACACCGTCTAGCGATGAGACACGATTCCTGGAATAGGGAAATATTACAGCCCTTCCAATAGCCAGACAACGTGACATCGTTGTTGAAGGCAGCTGTGGTAACGTCGCACGAGGAAATGATTGTTACCTTTCCTATTTCCTTTGGCCAAGAAGAATACCTTTATAACGCAAATAAAACACGCAATAATTCATCACGAGCAGCAAATTCAGCTAAAGTTTTCATTGTTTTTACTACAATTATCCAACTTAAGGCTGCAAATCGCAGTTGGTCATTAAAAATACGATGGTAATCCATGTTAACTGTAAGAGGGAAATCCAAAAACTAAGGAATCCCGAAATATTCAATTTAGTTTCGTTAATGTGTACATCGTTTTAAGGGCTGAACATTTATTCTATTTTTTACGTCACCACCATTCGACACAGTCATTTTAGTAGACGCTATGACAGTTTATGAATAATCGAGAGTGTGGATAAACGGTGACGCTCTGGCCACTCATTCGGGACGACACAGGTTCGAATCCTCGTCCGGCCATCCAGATTTGGGGTTTCCATGGTTTCCCAAACCACTCTATGTGAATACCAGAATGGTTACTTAAAAGACCATTGGCTAAATCCTTACCGCTACTCCTTTCCCGCCTCTAATGGCCTCGAAGTCGAAAAGGCGAAAAATCATATGCAAAGAAAAAAAATGGGTGGGTGGGTGATTATTTTCTAGCCAAAGTTTTGCTGAAGAGTGACTGTGTGATGGGCGACGTGTGGACGAGCTATATCGTGAACAATGCTTGCTCCCCTGCTTAAAATTCGTGTTCTTCAGTTCTGAATTGCTCTTATGAGTTTTTTCAGTGGTTCACAGTAGCTGTCTGTGGTTAATTTGGAAGTAGCTGACATTAACTAGATTAACAGTACGTTCTTCTGGTACTTTTTTTTTTATTTGTCTTTATTTTATCTTATTTTATTTTTTTTTTTTGCTTATGACATTAAACTTCGTCGACGTCGATGTCATTATTGGCGGTAGAGGACTGGAGACAAGGAACGGGGAGAAATTCGGCCTTGAATTTTTAATGGAATTATCGCAACATTTTCCTGGACTGATTTGGGGAAACCAGAGAAAACACAAATCTGGATAGACGGACGGGTATTCAAACCCGCCTTCTCCCGAATGCGAGACCAGAGCGTTAAGGCTCATCCACTACGCTCGGTCTTCGGTCCTAATGCACTGTCGAACTTTTTTACCGGTAGGCTATTTGTTTGAATGTTTTGCGGCTTAGTCTATTTTGAAGTCGATTATCACGGGTGACGAAAAGTCAGCGTTTCACTTTACACCTGAGACTAAAGAACACTCACATGAGTGGCGACATCCTTCTTCGCCAAATGGTGGTATTTATTTATGTTATTATACTGAAGTAATTATAAACAAAGAATAACCTATATATTAAGTAATGAGTTTTTAAATCCTGCATGTATCAAGTCGAAACGCTGTAAAGCAGTAATTTTAGAACTCTCTGCTTCAATCCCGATTCTCAGTTAACTTTCATTACTTATACCAGTAATAAAAAAGAATTTATGCTAGTCTCACGATAATAATCTGGTTGTAAATTTTTGAGTGACAATGGTCGTTTAATTTGGTACAGTACTAATATTTGGTTGTCTGTGATTTCCTTTCATATTTTTACATTATATTTTTGTTTTCCTTGACGACGGCGTATGATCAATGTAGACCACCTACAGATTAATGATCGACATGGAACAAAATTAGAGATATAATTCCAACAATAAATTAATTGTTTCTGAAACGTGAAATTCGTTCTACTGTGAAATAATTATTTTCGAAAAACGTATACAGTTGGAAATGGGACATACGATGTGATTTCGGCGTGGCTGGGAACCTGAATAGCTTTATTTCAGCGCTGCCGGCCGCAGTAGTGTTTATTTTCATGTCGGTAGTTGGTTAAAAATCATTTGATACTTTCAGTTATAAGAGATTCATTAAGTTTCTTATTCCTGAGGCAGTTTGGAGAGAACCAAGAATATATTATATGCATAAGCAATGTATAGGTTTGGAACTTATAAAATGGAAATAAAAATAAATTTTAAAAAATGTGAAAAACGTTGATTTGAACCTTGAACCGCAGGTTCAGAAAACCACAAAGCTAACCACAGGACCAACCACTCAAGCTAGTAAGGTACTTGTCAGTTTGTAAACAACGCTGCCGAGGAAGACTGTTCCATTCAATCTGTCTTGGAGAGATGCTTTTCCGACCTAATCTCTTGTTTCTGTATTTTCGTAGTACAAAAAATTCTACCTCCTTGAGAATGGTTATTCGCCTGTTTGTGAACAGACCACAATATTATCGAAGGAATTAGCAAAACCAGTATGTAAATAATTATCGTTAAAGTTTTACGCTACTCAGTTGTAGTAAAATGTAAAACTGAGCCTTAGTTTTTTTTTTCTTTTATTTCTTCGCTTTACTGCAATCCCGTTATTTACAACTTTAACAATAAGTTTTACGATTTGAATTTATTTAAAGTGTTATTGAAATGTAGGGGACGGTTGATGAACTAACCCGCCATTATGAATCGTCAGTGGGAGGAGCTTAATTCGAGGTCCGTTTCATGCATTGACTTAAGGAAATTGATAATCTGAAATATAGATGGCTCTGAATGAAATATCCCCCAATGAGATTGCCCAAAGGTGGAGCCAGCATTGCGTTACTATTTCCTGAGATGACATCGATGCCAGATAGTGCAAAATACCTGAAAGAATATGACAGCGTTGGCCACATTTAATGCAAAGACAGTACGAGTATTTATAGAAGATTAATGTTTATGAATTCTTTAAGAAGTCGGAACATCCTGGGAATGGATATTCCATACGAGCCGTTCCAGGAAAGGCTGTGCGTTCAACACAGTGTGTTAACAGCCCTAAAATTCATGAGTTTCCTACCATACATCACTTGCAGAGTGTAACAGATATAAACAATAAATCCTTATAATGAATTAGAGTGTGGCTTTTAATAGTGCTATCTTCATCTATCAGCTGACATATAATTTTTACTTAACAACATAGTAGTTTTTCTATTACCAAAACATTACACATAATAAGTGTCACTATTTCTATCTGTTATCTTATGATTTTTATCTTGAGACAAACATTTTCACAAATTTATAAACTGATAGAATTTTGCTTAGAATAAATGAAACATAGGATGTTTATAAACCCACTCCTCGTTCTCATAATTTTCGGGGATGTTATGACCTCTATATACTGGCAATCGTTCTTCTACAACTATGAGGAAACAAACTTTATGCTTTACACTTTGGCTAATTGAATGATAGCGAAGAATTCATACTTTAAGACTGGATTGTAACAAATTTCAGTATACATTAAATGATTGTGTTAACTTTAGAGTCACTTCAGCATATAGTTCGTTTGTATGTCAATACATACAAATATCAGCAGTTTTAAATTATATCTTGATTGTGTTACTGTTCAGCAAACAAATAGGCAAAATTCATCAGGGGCATTACCGTAGACAGTAGTCAATTCACATTCACGATCCAGCCATAAAAATTTCGGTTTATTTAAATAAAAAAATCCCGAAAATGCTCAATGGAATGGGGAATTGACACTCCTCAACGACCGTGGCCCAATTCGTTTACGTTTCTAGAAAACTAATCTCTTCCCGGCCTTTGAAATAATAATGCCTTTACTGTATAATAACAACGAATTTGGTTTGCTCAATAGATACAGGCAGAAATCGGGAATTTTATCTTCTCAATAGATGTATAATACGTTTTCACTGTCCCAATGTACGGGTAATACAAAAAAATACATAACGCATCATTTAACCATTTTTGCCCGCGGCCTGACTAGAACCGTGGAATTACGAGACAACGCACTAGCCTCCGGTATATTCATCCGCGAATATGAGTCACTTACAGCACCATCGCGTCAGGCTTACCAGAGACGGAAGCTGAGGTAGCAACATCGCTAAAACAGCCTGCCATTATCTTTCCTGGTTACTGAAATTTATTTCCCGGAATTTTACATTAATTAATAGCTGAACGAACTGGGTGAAGGGTAAAGTTCATCAGTGGCATTAGACAGTAGTTAATTCACACTCACGATCCAGCCATAAAAAATTCCGTTTAAATAAAAAATCTCGAAATTACTCAATGGAATGTGGAATTGTCATTTCTCAAATATCGTGGACGAATTCATTTACGTCTTTAGAATACTAATATCTTCCGGGTCTTTGCAATAATAATTATTTTACTGAAGAATAACAACGAATTTGGATTGCTTAATAGATAATTTTAACTTCTTAATAGATGTAAAATATGTTTTCACTGTCCCAGTGTACGGCTAACACAATAAAAACATAACGCTTCATATAACCACTTTTGTCCGTGGCCTGACTCGAACCGTGTAACCGCGAGACAACTCACTAGCTTCCGGAATCAGCATCCCCGAATCCCAGCCAATTACAGCACCATAACGTCAGGCTTACCAGAGACGGAAGCTGAGGTAGGAACAAGTAATAACCAGCCTGGCATTATCTTTCCTGGAATTTACTGTTTATTTCTTGGAACTTTAAATTTGGGAAATAAAATTGAAGAAACTGTGCTTCAATTGTGATATGCGTCAGAATCAACTTGTAAAATTTCTGCACTTCTTTATTAACGTATATTCTTTTTGTGCTATGGTTAACGATTTTTCCCTTTACCGGAAACCGAATTTTTTACGGACTCCCGGAGATAGCGGTCAAACCGATAGGACAGGGAAGATAACTCCATGCCACGAATAATGCCCAGTTGGGATTATGCATCAATTATATCATTAGCGATCACTAGTCGGAGCAGCATGTTCTTAAATACAGAAGCTTTTAATGGAATGTTCTTCTTTAATTAGAGGGGTTTTTTTTCGTAAGAACAACCACTCTCCTTTTCAGTTCTCATTTGCTTGTCAATACCACAGGCTAGAAATTATCGTTGTCGCACAATAAGAAAATTAGCTAAAAAACTATTTCCACACAATAGGCACATTAGTTTGGTTTAGTTCCTTTTTATTTTTAAACAGCTGTCATTATGTATCAATCGCCCGACTTTGTCATCAGTACTAGAAAAAATGGTGATTGTTGAGTGACAGAAATCTTTATGGTAAAGTTAAATTTATTGGAAAACTGTCTTTCAATTCCTATTCACGCATGCTGCGTTGACAGTATCTCACGTTATGATTCTTTTCCATTGTTCCACGCTTAGTATGTTCAAGAAACGCCAGAACTAAAAAGATTGCTTTTGCAGGCAAGCATATTTACAAGACCACTGCCAAAATGATTAAATCTGAAATCTTCTTACGTGCTATATATTTGACAGAACTCTTAGATAAGTCTGTACTGTTTCAAAAAATTATAATACAGAACAAATGTTGAATATTAATGTAAATTTCTAGACATTTTAAGTTGTTGTAGACGGGTATAAAATCTGCATTTTGTTGTTATCCAGTTCTTTTTCAAAACCAGCATTTTGTTTGAGAGTGATAACTTTCGTGTTATGTGTGAATACTTAATAACTGTAAAATGTCTTTAAAAAAGTAAAAATAAACGTGTTTGATGGTCATATAACTCTTTTATTGCTGAAAGGTATTTCGGTTTATGAAACAAAAAAGCGGAAATGTATTTGTTTTTTTCCTTGGAGATGGGCGTGGCTCAATTTCGATACTCGTGAGACTGTACCACCTCCAGGATGTAGTACTGTTTTGGCAGATATATATATATATATATATATATATATATATGGGTTGAATAAGTCCCTAATTCAGGTCGTTAGGATTAATATGGATATGGGCATGGTAGTATATCTGAGTAGACTCAGGTTCGCTGTAGGGAGAGTACGCTTGACTGCAGTGGTTGCGAATGCGTAATATTGACTCCACAACCATCTCGTAGCAGTTGCCTCACCGTCGTGGTGCAGTGAGCGCTGGAAGTAGGCTCTTCGTCACCGCGATGCGTCTTATGGTATAGACGATAACTTGAATTTAATTATCAAACCCTGCAGCCAAGGTAAGATACATAGAAAACAAAACTGCCCTTATTTTAGTCTATCGATGTAGTGATGGCGCATCGCTTGGCCAACGATGAGAGGCGTTGCCAGCGTCGGTCAGCCCCAGTGGCAGCTCGGTGACATAGACTGAAGACCACAGGAGATGTGTTGATCTCTTCTGACCAGCAGAAGTTTTCCACTATCTGCGGAAGTTCCTGTGTGATGTTACAGCCTCTTATATTTGAAGGAAGTCTCCATCCGCCGTTGTCATGTAAGAACTAGAGAATACTTGCCTGAGCCACATGTATTACAAGCTTTCATCCAATTTGCCACCCATTCAAATATTCGGACGCGGAAACTCTTTATGGTTCGGACATGCTAAGGATCTTTCGTGCACGCGAACACTGGCTAAGGAATATGTTTTCCCGCTGAAGTATTAATAATCTTCTCCTTTTTGAAGCTGGTGCAAAATATGATTCTGTTTTGGCATGTAAGTATTCTATACCTAAAACCTTTTATCACTACTATGTACTGTTTGAGAATGTACGTGAGGCCTGTTCAGCACACCAGTTTTTAAGTTTTTGCTAGAGATCCTGAATTAATATTCAGTGCCACCGCAAGAAATGAACTTTAACATACAATTTACAATCTCTGTTGCATTACCATGTTATTCATGTTTGATTTATCATTATTTTACACTTTGTCTATGTTGTGAGAAATCGTTATTTATAAATGTTAATGATGGCTCTAAGGTTTGAATTATGTTAACCCAATTCATGAATTATTTAAAATTTACCCATCTTCAAGACGCTCTGACAACAAGATAAACGTAGGTTAAATTAGATATGATCCCATTTGAGAAACCGAGCATGTTGGGTGAATGGTAACGCTGTGGCCTCGCATTCGGGAGAAATTTGATTCTAATTCCCGTCTGGGCATCTAGATTTCGGAATCTTCCTTCGCTTTCCGAAATCACTCCAGGCAAATGGCGGGATGGTTCCTCGAAAACGACATGGCCGAATTTCTTCTCATCCTCGCCTCCTGTTCTTTTCTGCCTCTGATGGCGCAAAGCCATAAAAAAACCATCTGAGAAGAATCCAAGGGATGTGGGACAGTAGATATAATTCTTGCAGCGTATAATCAATTCTTTATCATAACTGTAAATATCTAACATATCACGCCAGTTACTATAGTGAACTTCAACATACAATTTACAATCTCCGTTGCCTTACCACCTTTGATAAGTTATTCATCGGTGAATTTGGAAAGAGATTAACAAACAATACTATACCCCACATCACTTTTTATACATAATTTGTCGTTATCCCCTTCCATGCCGCAGCACATATATTCTCAATCCTGGTATTTTTGTTTTGTTTTTTTGTTTGAAATTCTAAGAAGAAAATTCAATCACAAAGTATATTGGAGTCTAAAAAAATGAAATAAAAATGACTTTAAAAGAAAAACCTTACAGTATGGATTTAAAGCTGTCATGGTTTTGTTGTTAACATGCTATTTCTTATGGCGAGATACCGAATAAAGAAAGTTTGTCAAAGAATGTTATCTCTTTTTGTATAGCTGACAATGTATAGCAATGTTGTGATTATTTGTGTATGTAAAGTATTGAGCATAATGGTTTTCACCAGCCAAATATAACACTTTTCTTTTTAATCTCCCATGAGCCCTATAAATGGAATTGCCATCCAAATTCGCGTTTAATTACGGTGTGACGATTCGCCATATGATAACGTAATCCTAAGACTTTGGCTTTGTAAAATGTATTTATAGTTTAACTTTCTCATGAATCTTTCTCAAAATTCGTAAGATTAGATTGTATTCTCTATCACCACTTTTAAGTAATTAATGAATGGACAAGTGTAACAGGTGTAATTATGATTTCTTTTCACTGGTTTACTTACTGAATCACTAACTTACAAGCTATTAATACAACTTTCTCTTCTTTTTCTAACAATAGCGTACATTACACATGATAAATAAAAGGATAAACGATCGTTACTTAGCTTGGTATTTGATTTCTTTTAGTACTCTTAATTTCTCACTGGCACTTTAGTCATCACATAAAGGCGACATGGATTCTGTTACTTTATTTTTTAGTGGCTTCGTTCTATATGAGAGATATTTCCCCTCACGTTTCTTTATGCGAGGTAATATGTCCAAAAATCCAAAATGAAAACAAGTGAGCCATGGGAGAGAGTACTACAAGACTTACTTCATGTTATGGGAGAGCGTTGCCACTAGCCGCCTCAAATGCGATGGCTGGCTGCAGCAACACATCCCCTCGCGTTGTCACAAAAAATAATGATGGAATAACATTGACTAGACTTGAATCGTGTAGCAGAAAGAAAGGAAAGATACGCACAGTTAATTTCCCATTCTTAAAAGGTTTTTTTTTTTTTTTTTTTTTTTTTGTTTTCCAGACTCGAGTTGGCGGGACCGAATGAATTAACTAGCAAATAACTCTGATTGTATTTTTCTTTCTTAAAACCAATACAAAATACTTCTGCTCCATCTCACTGTCGATTAAAATACTCTTTTTATATGGATTTTATTGTTAATCTCAGCGTGGATTTCTTGTCTTGCTGACCGTGATATTATTTTGCTTAGTGTATGAGACCATCATACATGTTTATATAGAGAGAGCGGAGCAGCCAGGGGGAAATCAACAGTCTGTTGGCAAACGAATAACACTGAATCAGAAGCATGTGTTAAATTACGCAGGATTAATTTAGTTTAATAAGGATTGTAAGTATCATGAAATCGTATGTTCTATTTCAAAGTTTACTGGGTGACTGAATTATTTGGGATTTCAAAAAAGTTTGATTTTGAGCATCAAAAAAAAATTATGTAAAAGAACCTTTATTTACAAACCCCTCATTTAAGCAAAATATTAATTGTGTAGTTATAATACTTAATAAATTTAATTTTTGTAATTGATATTGTATTAATGTTTTTCATAGCGTGTTATGAAACCAATGATAAGGATTCTGCCTCGTAACCATGATATTCGCAATATTTCCAGTTAGCGCTCTTAAAGATAATAGATAACATCTCGTTCAAGCTTCTAAGTTGGCTTTCTCATGACAATTCATCAGTTTCCAGTTTTCCGATAAGTCACATGTTGGCGATAAAAACTTATTGCAAGATTATCTGATGGGACCATTCACATAATATTAACAGTTATTTCTTTGAAATCGTATAAGCTGCAGACGGCAGAAATTTAAATCCACAAATGAGTATCTAGAGCAGGAGTTCTGAGATATTTCCGATCACGCGCATAGGCACGTGAGGAGGGGAGACATTGCTGATAGCTGTTAGTTTATAAGCGCCGTCGGGCCTCTGAGCCAGCTCAAACCAGAGATGAGCGTCACTGTGGAGATACGTCAGGGCTTGCTTCGTGGTGTGAGGAAGACAGGAGTCTGGGGACACCAGTACTGCGCCTTCCTAGGTATACCATACGCCAAGCCACCCGTCGGACCACTCAGGTTCAAGGTGAGCAACAACTCTATAAGGGAACAATGATAACGCCCTGCATGTCCAGATAGTTAGTTACTAATATTTAACGACGCTTTGTGCACATCTTTAACAAAACAATTTAGAAATGTTGACATTTCCTATAAGCCCACAGATAGCTTATAATGAGAACAGAGCAAATAAATTTTACTGTATTTATCTGATACATTCTTCGGTGATTTTTTTATTCTAAAAAGACAAATTTTTTTAACCCTTTTTGGTTCGTTCGATAGAAGATAATTTCATCAACACCAACATAGTAAATAAAAATATCAGAATATTAATGTTATACATGTTGCCTGTATCAATTACAAATAGTTTCTTCCCTCTAGGTTCCTATTTTATGATTTTAGTGGAAGTTTGTCATTCGCACCTGTATGGTATGAAAGCTTCTGAAGTTTCAGTAGTTGGTACATTGTATCTGATTTGATAGTCTATTGTTTATGTAACAAGGCTTCTCCGTAGAGAAGGCTTTGAATTTGTTTTGTTTGTGCGAAATATTGTCCTGATAGTAAGATGTTCGTTTATTTTGAATTTATTTTTTTCCGCTTTTAGGACAGCACTGAGAACAAATCCAGCTCTTGTAATATCTCTACAATTATTATTTTTTTAAAATTAAACATTAATATACGATTTGCTCCAGCTTTATCTATAAGTACCTCATCTGATTATATTTTGTATCCCAATTTTAATTACTATTAAGTAACTTTATTTTCTCGAAAACATTTCTTTAATTATAACAACTGCACAATACAAATAATTTGATACAATTTTTTAGCGTGAATGTATCTTTAAATTTTTCATAACTAGAAAAATATTTGAGTTTATACATTTTCGTGTTTTTTTATTAAGTACGAAATCTTTCTGTTTAGCATATTAAGTAGTGATAGGTGTACTGTGTTCAAAAAATCCTATTATATGAAGAAATACTGAAATTATGCTAAAATCAGTTTCTTAAATATCAGTGAGGGAATTCGTCAGGGAAGTGAAGCAATTGAGTTTCTAAAACTAGGACATACCATTGCCTGAGTGTGTGGTGTAATACGGGACCCATACTTTTGGTACAAAATTTAGCCTGTCGGAGGAGTTGCAAAGAAGAGCAGATAGATTTGTTTATTGAAATTACCGCACAACACAATCGGTGATTGAATGCAATAAAGATAGCTGGGTTGGGAGTCATTTGAAGACACGAGAAGGGCAAAATAGCAAGGTACGGCGCCGATTGGATAGAAATTGGTAGAAGAAGGGAAGAGATGACCATTACCTACTTTTTTATTTTGGATTTACGCCTCGCCGACAGCGAGGTCATTAGTGGCATGAAAGGATTGGGGGAAAGGAATGGGAAGGAATTACCCCTCGATCTTTTTGATAGACCCATGCAGGCATTTGCATGGACTGATTTAAGAAAATAATGGTAAACTGAAATCAGGATGACACGACGGGAGTACAGCCTTCGACTGAGCGTGGTGGGTGAGCGGTACTGCTCTGATTTCACATTCGAGGGTTAGAGCTCCATATCACAATACAATAATCAATCAATTTACTTAAAGTGTGACGGTATTCCACATATCGAATGCAAAACACACACAAACAAGTTCTATCTGGCCATCAAACATTTCCTGCAAATGTAAGCAACTTAGATTCTAACGCACCTGTAGAAATTAAACAGAATTAAAAATCTTTATTCACCATCTCAATAGGCTATTTGACAGTATTAAAAAAAAATATTATTAATTGAACTCATTCTCGTTGATTAATGGCTTCAGGAAGCTAACTTTTTCAATTTTGAAAAGAAAAGTGGATTAGTTTTAATAAAAAGCATAATAAATATTATACTTTTCTTACCTCTGTTCACGTGATAGAAAACGCTCTAGGATTGGTAGTCGCTTGAGTGACGTCACACGTCTGTAAACTCTGCGGCTGGTAATGGAGCGTTCCCTATTATCCGAGATTTCAATTATTTTTGTTGTCTGTTGCTGGTCATTTCTTGTTATTAATGAAATTTCATTTTGAATACAAACTCGAGAACAATTATAGCTCTGGACAGAAGAATTGGCGGGTCAGTGTTAACTCGCTGTTGCCGTACTTGGGGACAAACTCGCGATGCGCTCTCTTTCTATCACCTGAAAATTGCAACACTGTGCGGCCTGTGTTGCCTAGTCCAAGCGGCAGCCCACCCCCAAATCTTCCACCTCCCTTTCAACACACAAAAAAATGTGTGAACCTGTGAATCGGAGTTAGAAAGTGTGTCAGTGTGAGGGTGAGCTTGCTCGAGAGAGAATATTTTGATTTTAGCGTTTTGCGATTTTTGCTTGCGATTTAAATAATTCGTTTTAGTTATTTATTAATTACAGTAATTTAGTGTCCTAATTTTACCGAACAAAAAGTGCAGTAACTTATAATTACGGTAATTTAGCAAGAGAATCGTGCTACTAAAAATGGATACTCAGGAAGAGACTTATTCTCCTACTCCAGGTGTTTCCGGACTAACGACTCCAACAAGACGCACGTCATCGACAGCAGGACCATCGCGGCTGAAGAAGACAACAGAGTTTCGCCGGCAGAGTAAATCTATCATTCACAATGTATATAAATATTTCAAACTTCTTGTGGACAATGATGGTGAAATTTTGTCTTCTTCATGTACGCTGGTAAGAAAAGACTTGAAAAATATGGACGTACTTGATATTGATGAAATAAAAAACTGTAGTGATTTGTTACCGCAAAAAACAACCATATTGCGAAGAAATTTAGGGAATGTGCAGGCTATTTGCGCTGAAGCTTGTGGTGTCAGTTTGAGAATTGTCCAGCGAGTGTGTCGTGAGGGAAAATCACCTACGTTTGTTTCTCCAAAGAAAAATGTGAAACAATACAGCACTATAACAAAGCTTAACGACTTTAACAGGGACATTGTCAGGAGAACAGTACACGAATTATACGACCGTGGTGAGTACCCTACCTCAGAAAAATTAAGAAAAATATTAAAAGAGAAGATAAATTTTACAGGATCTGCACGATCTGTAAGACGCATATTGAACAATATAGGGTTTAAATACAGGCGTCAGAATGATGGTAGGCGATTTTTGCTTGAGCGAAACGACTTAGTGTCCTCAAAAGTCAAATTTTTGAGGAAAATGAGCTCCCTTCGTATCTCAGGTGACACGCGACCCATTTTTTACTTAGATGAAACTTGGGTAACTCAGAACCATTCTTTAAAAAATATCTGGCAGAATTCAAATCAAAGTGGGGGCTTAAAGGTACCTGTCGGAAAAGGGGAAAGGCTAATTGTTTTGCATGCGGGGTCAGCAAAGACAGGCTTTCTCCAGGAAAGTAAGTTGGTCTACAGATGCAGCAAAACCAACAAATCTGAAGATTATCACTCAGAAATGAATACAACGACGTTTAAAGATTGGTTTCTCAACAGATTTTTGAATATTTTGGAGGAAGGTTCTATCATCGTCATGGACAACGCCAAATATCATTCGGCAGTGATAAACCGAGCTCCAACAACCAAATCGCCGAAAGCTGATATAGCTGCTTGGCTAACAGAAAAGAAAATTTCGTATTTGCCTACGGAGACTAGAGCTGAGATGCTGGAGAAGGTTCGCATGAATAAAGAAGAACCGGTGTATGAGTTGGATGTACTTGCAAACGAAAGAGGACATGAAGTAGTCCGATTACCCCCTTATCATTGCCAGTACAATCCGATAGAGCTCATTTGGGCCCAAGTCAAAAGAGAAGTGGCGGAGAAAAACAACACTTTCAAAATCGCCGATGTCGAACGTTTGTTGCATAGAGCCTTGGAAAACGTCACCGTCGAACAGTGGCAGAAATGTGTTTACCATACCGAAAAACTGCAAACAGAAGATTTCGAAAAGGAAGTGGTCCGAGATAATGTAATCGAGCCTCTTATAATCAACCTCAACGAAGATTCAACGACAGAGAACGAGAGCAGCGAAAAAGTGGAAGATGATGATGATGAAGAAGAAGGCGTTGATGGAGATGAATAATGACAAGTAAGGTATTAAAGAACATTTAACATATTACGCAATAAACTTATCAATTACTGTGCAACTTTAATAGCTTGTTTAAGATACTATAAACATTTGCTGTGTTAATGTTATTTAAAACCCCAAACTCATCTTTAACTTGTTTTATTGTTGGTAGTAAGTTACGATATTACTGTTGGATATTATTAATTTTGCTTAAAAACATTTGGTTTTCTAATAATATTCATGATGACAATATAACATTTTTGCTTACTTTTATTATGGTTGATTTTTATAAAAAGAACTGCAGTGGCCATACTTCTTTTCTACATATAAATTTTTGGTATACAGCAATTTTAATTATATATATATATATATATATATATAATTTTGTCGTCAATTTTGCAAGTTTTTCAGTGCAGAGGATAACAAAGTATAATTTTGATTTTAGTTGTAAATAAAATTTAATACGTGCTTAGCCACAAATAAAATAAGAAGAGTAATTCAATACGTTTTCTTAGTTTCTCGAGAAAGTATTCTTCAGTTATATCAAATACATTTACACGAACATAACTTTCTTAACGAAATGACATAAATCAATATTTTATCACAAAATTGTGATTATAAATTATTTAAAAAACAGTATAAACTATTACTTCAAGTAAAAAGGTGAATACAACTGTTAAGCGCGTGGTTTGGCAACGGCGCATTCTAGGAGACCCGCCAATTGATCTGGCCAGCACTATAGTAAAAGCCTACAGCGGAAAAATATAAAATATAGACGCCTTAGTTATGGGGCTGCAATAGAAAAAAACCTGATATTTATTCTGCTGAGCTTAAAAATGTAAAAGTTTCAAATTGAGACTCATTTATATTTAAATTGAAAGTTAGAGATTGATTGTTTTGCGTTAGCAAACCATACGTTGAAAAATTCTGTTCGCGAAATTTGTGTAGTCATGCTGAAAATAAAGAAAAGTTGTATGGGTGTCGCAAATATGCCCAAACAAATTAAGGTATTTCTTGTAGCTAATAAGCAGCTCTTTCAAATAAATATAGTAAGAGATCGGTTTAATGTGGTGTAATGAACTAAAACGCAACATGAAATTCGCTACGTAGTTTTTTTTTAATTAAAAATAATCTCGCTATGTTTTAATGATGCTATTTATTGTATCACGGAAAAATCATGCGGAAACTTGCCTCGAGGCTCGCCAAAAGCAATTGCAACACACAAATCACTAACGCGCAAAAACACAGCATAATCATCGACCAAGCTCAGTCAAATGGCCCAGCCGACTGGAGCGCTTGATCGGTGGATCACAGGAAATACATTGTTCAAACTATTTTTTCTATTGTTAGGCGTGAATTCGTAATAAATAAACCTTTGTTCCGAGTAATATGGTTTATCTACTTTGAATATAAATAACTAATTTGCCTGCGTAGACTATTATCAAAACTGACTTTTGTCCCTCTAGATTTAGAAAATATCACACTCTGCGGCGTCCTCCCAGATGGAGGCCAGAGCGTTAAACGCTCACTCACCACGCTCGGAACAATTGGATATTGTGGGCCATTTTTCTTAATTGCAGGTTAAAGATTATAGATAAATGATATTTTTTGTCAATAAAACTGTATTTGTTTGTTTATTCATTTACCTACCTCGTTTCACTTCTTCTCTCACGAAGAAAGTGTGAAGTGTTTTTTTTTTTTTTTTTTTTTTTTTTTTTTTTTTTTTTTTTTTTTTTTTTTTTTTTTTTTTTTGCTGTCGTCAGTCTTTAGACTGGTTTGATGCAATCCTCCATCCCTTCCTATCCTGTGCTAACCTTTTCGTTTCTACATACCCCTTACAACCCACGTCCTCATATATCTGCTTCATATATTCTAATCTCTGTCTACCTCTACAGTTCTTACCTTCGACTGTTCCCTCCACTAACAAATTAACCAATCCAGCATGTCTCAAAATATGACCTAAAAGCCTGTCTCTTCTTCCTGTAAGCTTCTTCCATAAACTTCTTTTCTCACCCATCATTTCCAAAACTCGTTCATTTCTTACTTTGTCTGTCCACTTAATTTTTAGCATTCTTCTGTTGCACCACACTTCAAATGCTTCAAGTTTCTTTCTTTCCGGTATTCCTAAAGTCCATGTTTCGCTACCGTAAAGTGCTGTGCTCCACACATAGAGTTTTAAAAAGTTCTTTCTAATTCCTAGATCAATATTTGAAACTAAAAGGTTTCTCTTTTTCATGAAGGCTCTTTTAGCTATTGCTATTCTGCTTTTAACATCCTTCCTGCTTCGGCCATCGGTTGTAATTTTGCTTCCCAAGTAACAGAACTCACTCACTTCTCCTATAGCATCCGATCTTATTTTTATATTTAATCTGCTACTATTGGTATCATTTCTGCTACATTTCATCACTTTTGTCTTACTTTGATTTATATTCAGTCCAAAATCTTCCTTCAGTATTTTGTTCATGCCATTCAATAACTTCTCAATATCCTCAGCCCTCTCTGCTAACAAGACAATGTCATCAGCAATCGTAGCATACTGATTTTTTCTCCCTGAAAACTTATGCCGCATGGAAGGGTGAAGTGTTTACTATTAGCATAAAGAGAAGCAATCAGTGGCGGCCCTAGGGCGGTGCGAGCGGTGCGTCCGCACCGGGCGCCGTTTTATGGGGCGCGCCGAAAATGCTGCTAGAGATTGTTTTTGTGCAAAAATTGAAAAATAAATTCTATAATAACCCAGTTTGTTGTTCATATATTATTTTAATACGCATCATCCAGAGGAGCTTATAAAAGTAAGAGTTTCAACTTAATGCATAGTCGTATGTCATCATCAGAGTCAATTTGAGTTGGTACTCGAGTCAGTTCGAGTTACTCGAATCATGAAAATCACAACTCGTTCCAAGGTTAGCACCCTCCGAGGCCGCATCGCGCCTCCCGCATCTGTTTCCTCGCTTTTCGGCTGTAGGCTTGAAGTTCATGCATGCGGGTACATGTGCAAGGGACGAGATTCAACCTATTTTTCTCTTTCTACCATATTAGATCCTCGGTGATTACAATTAACGTCGGTAGCGTAAATATTTACAAAGTTTATCTGTCTTCACAGACAAGAAAACAAAAGCAAGACGAGACTGAGAAGACTTCAAAATTGCTAGCAATTTTTTTTTAGAAGTCATCTGAATCATCGTCACCAGAACTAGTTCTACACGAGACGGAAGAAAACTTTCAATGGAAGTTATTCAGACGAGGATCATGATAAAGAGCAGCACGCGCGAGAAGATTTATCTTTGGCTGGAACGTCGTCTGCTGTTCAAAAGATTACAAATGGGTATACAAGATATACCAACACCGTCGCCTTTTCAAAGCACAAATTTTCAAAATTGTCGCTCATTGGCACTGCTGGCAGAGATGAAATAAGTATTCGAGCAACGAAAAAATCCAAGAAATCATGGACGTCATTTTTCAAATAGTCATTTTCAAAGAGTAACACCAAATGGAGAAACTTATAAAAGTGGATAGCTTATTTATTCTAAATCTGCAGATAAAGTATTTTGTTTATATGTTGTTTATTCTATAGAAGGTCTCATTTTTATTTGGGAAAAGAAGGATTAAATGACTTGAATTACTAATCAGAGCGTCTCAAAACTAACGAAACTTCCTCAGATCACAATCACACCATGCTCAGTTGAATAGAAGCTTTGATTCCATAGCTTCAGTGTACTAAACAAGCACTTGTAAATACAGACTGAAGACGAAAAATCACAGCGAGCTGCTATTCTCTAATGAATGATGTCTTGTTCAGAGGAAGCTTTCGATCTGAAATACTAAATACTTCTAATGATGGTAACTTCCTGGGTATATTGCAACTGCTAGGAAAATATGATCCTGTGATGATGGAGCATCTCCGCCGTATTGCTAATAACGATACGAAAGTCTTATTATATTGGAAAATGTATTGAAAACAAATGAAGTTCGTAATAAAATTTTGACTATGGTTGAGTCATCTAAATATTTTTCCACCATACTGAATTGAACTCGTGAGGTAAGTCACTTCGAACAATTATCTTTTACATTGATTTTGTTGACACTAATGATGATGATGTCTAAGTGCGTGAGTATTTCGCTGTGCTTACAATCTGGAAAGTGACTCTTTGGGACCTGGGAGCTGGAATCGCTGCCCTGTTTATCATTGATACTTTGCAATAATTCCATTTGGATATGAAAGATATGACAATGGATCCAATATGGCAGGAGGAAACAAATGTGTCCAGAGCAAAATTCTGAACCAGTATCGTCGAGCATTTTTTAATTGATGTACCTGTCATTAAATTTGGTAATAGCAAGTGTCGCCAAAACATCAGTTAAAACGGCTTCGTTGTACGGATTTCTTTGAAGAATGTTTGTTTTCCTTTCTCTCGTTCAAAAAAGCCACATGAAGTGGTACTCAAGCACTTAGAAAGACTGTTGCCAAAAAATTTGCGAAACCCGTTTCAAGAATAGAGTTGTTTGAAGATCTCTCGGGCGTGCAGCCGGGTCATTTGGTCGTAAATGTACGAATTTTCGATGGCGTACCGTGCCATCATCTTCAGGTAGCGTCCAGTGATCGGCGTGAGGAACGCAGTCCAGTCGTACATTTACGACCAAATGACCCGGCTGCACGGCCGAGAGATCCTCAAACATCAGATTTGCAGGGAAAACTTAGGATTACACAAGAATAGAGTTTCTAGCATCGCTACAGTTCGTTATTACTTCTCTTCAGTTCGTGAGGTCCTTCTGAAAAGAATTATTCAGTTGCAGCAACATATGCTTTGTCATTTATCCAGATCATGAAGCAATTTGAGTTCATAATTATACTGTAGTAGTGACTTGGTATAATACATTGTATCAAGTAAACATTGTAAACAAAGACTATGCAGACTGAAAGTGGATTTATGAAACTCTTGACAGTTGCTGAAAAAACAGCTCGGAAATATGAGAAAGAGTACCGATTCTGAAAACAGACAGAAAGAGAAATTTTCAGATTGGAATATTTCCTATTGTTAACCCAGTCAGATACCAAATAAAGTAAAGATTTTTTGAGTATGAGCCGTAAATGAAATAGCAACAGATCCAGAAGAATTGTTTACAATAAACGAGTTTTAGCATATGATCGATACAATTGTTAAATAAACCTTTTCAAACATATAGTATTCCTTTTTACTGTTGTTTCTCATTCATACCGCTGCTATCCTATACTAATCTTTCCGAGGTTTGAGTTATATAAAGACTATCTTTTGCCCGCGGCTTTGCTCGAGTGGAATTCATAAAACATTCATATACATATTCGTATACGAATCCCACGGGAACTGCTATTTGGAATAAAAGTAGATGGCCAATACATTATTCCAGATTTA
Source organism: Vandiemenella viatica (assembly GCA_031002005.1). Taxonomy (NCBI): domain Eukaryota; kingdom Metazoa; phylum Arthropoda; class Insecta; order Orthoptera; family Morabidae; genus Vandiemenella; species Vandiemenella viatica. Next base: position 203,937,697 of record JARYHS010008074.1, on the reverse strand, counting down.
TCCTAAGCAGTTCAGTCGTTTCGACGTGAAACAGTAAAAACTTCCAAGCAAACAAACTATTACATTTATGATATTAGTAGAATGTAAAAACTGTATGTTATTTTAAATCTATCTATATTGACATCTTTATCACGAGTAAGTGATTGTACATTTGGCGTGCCACAATGAGATCTCGCACCACCTGAAAATCTTGCTAGGGCCGTCCCTGGAAGCAATAAAGAAGTAGTGTCCGGATAGCTGCGTGATTGAAGAGTGGTAATGGAATTCAGAACGTCCTACTATCGAACCTTAGTTGGAATAATATTTTTTCCGTTTTTTTTTTTGCTGTTTTTTTTTTTTTTTTGCACTACCATGTTTTTATTCGAGGAATTCATAATAGTTGCTATGCGTCATGCAAGCGTTTGAAACAAATTGCTACAATACATGAAAACTTTTAATTTTTATACTTACCAGAGAGAGAATTTCATGCAAAAAATACAGGTGCACGGCGGTGAAAAATTGAATTTATTTGAGAAGTGACATCACTTGTAGAAATTTCATACTAATCTTGTACGGAACGCGTTTTGGTCTTTTAGTTGAAATTTTTACGTGACGATACAACTGCAGGTTACCTTCCTGACATAACTGCGTCTATTAGGCGGCATTCACCTTTAATGTGCAAGTAATTTTCATTTTTTTAAAAAAACTATTTTTTGGTGTGCAAGTAACGTCCAATTTCCTTTTTGAAATCTTCTTTGGTTGTTTCAAATGGTTGTTATCCAAAAAGTTGTGAAGCCTCCAGAAAAATGAAAAGAAAAATTAAATTGATGTTTTGGTGGATTTTCGGGAAAAAATGATTATGCGATGCAACCAACAGCAACTAGTTTCCAAAGAAAATGACAAAAGAAAATAAATTGAACATATTCAGAAGTGAGGATCGAACCTTAGGACACTAATCCTAATAATTCTTGCCTTGAACAACGTATTACATTTAACTCTACGAAATTGCGGTGTAAATGAGCTTCACAGAAAATCGTAAGTGAATTTGTCGCAATATCAAATTGAAGTTGTTACATTTTAAAGCTTCACAGAATAACACTCAGTGGCTGTTTCTATAGCTAGCCCCACAAATAAAGTGTCTACTTTCAATATTTTTCCGCTGTAGGATTTTACAAATTGTTTTCGATTTTATGTTCTAAATGAACTTTCATTAATAACAAGAAATAACCAGCAACAAACAATATAAATAGTTGAAAACTTGGGTAATAGGAAACGCTCCATTCGCAGCGGCAGCGTTTACAGATGTTGACGTCACGACTGTCGTTTAACGCGCCAGGCAGCGAAGTATCGTTTTGGCGGGCTTTTAAATTCTTTAAATTTTAACTTTGAATTTTACGCAAAATAATGCACTCTGGCCAAAAAAATCTCTTCACTCGGTGAATAAGGTGTACCAATAAACAATTTAAAACCATTTTCAAGAAGTAGTCAAATACCCTATTACATCTGGTGCAAACATGGAATCAATAATTCCGGTGATATATCAGTGATGGTATGGTTTCTTCAACTAACATATTTACCTCTGCAAGTCGCCGTCGCTGTTTTTGGTCTGTAATATTTCGTTTAGAAATTTAGTTTTATTAATAGAAAAGGCTGGAAGTGAAAATGTTATTGATTATCTTGCAGTGCACATTGATTTGAAGTTGCGTGTCTTCATTAAAATTGAAGAGGTAACATTTAATTTCATTCAAAAAATAATATATATCCTCTGAGTATTAAAAATTTTCAAACTATTGCTTTTGAAAAAGGTGTAATTTTTCCCCTTTGTATCAGTAACGTTGTCAATTATATTACATCTTCTCTAGAGAAAATAATGTTCAGGTATCTTTATATCAATATAGAAATATTGTGAAAGACTATTCCAATTCCGAATATTGTATATACGAAGACATTTTCCGATTAATATTGTGTAAATATATTTAACTTTAAAAAATCGTTTACATTTTGCAAGTTATTAGAGCTATACACATATGATATGTTTATTTTATAACATAAAGTTGACCTTTTTATGCAATAAAATATAATTTTTTATACACAAGTATGAATCATGAAATTTCTTTACATTTTACATGTACATCCAATTCCTTGCATATAAAGATACAGTCATATATACATTATCCCACTCCGATGGATCAGTTGCGACACCGTGATGGCGTCCGGTGCTGACACGTAGCGTAGTTCGCTGGTTCGAATCTTGATGATGAAGTAAATTTTCATCGTTGGAACTTGGATGGCAGGATAGGATAGGAGAGGTGGTGATGCACAGTTCCTAATCACCAGACCGCAAGCCAAAGTCCTGAGCAAAATCCGAGACCTCTCTATCCCTACCCCTTCTTTCATTTCTCATCCACAATACAAACTACACTCTACACTGAACATACAAACCTATCACAGTTACACAAATATTACAATAACACTTAAGAGCACTGTCACACTGGGTAAGGCAACGGGAAACCACCCTAAATTCACTCGCCGGGACGTTTCTATGTGAACATGTAGAATTATAATTATGACAAGGAAGTGGAAGTAACCTTCCACTAATTTCAGTGTTGCTAAGGAAATAAAAAATTACGAGTAAACCAATTTCGCATCTACGCGTATTATGGTTAATGCAGTTTATTATGTACTTGGTATTATATGACCATCGAATGCGGTGATAAACAGTGGCTATTAATTATGACCCATATTTTAGGATAATTAGTTAACGTGCGTATCGCTTAAATACAAATATGGATTCATACATTAGACCGCTCCGATGGATCAATTGTGACACTGTGATGGTGTCCGGCGATTACATGTGTACAGAAAATTTATTTAATTCCTTTCATACTAAACAATAGGATTAACTTTTCAATAATTTTTATTTTACTGTGCTAAATTTTTTATTCCTGCAATTATATTGTGAAATATATATATATGTCATATTTTTAGAGATAAATAACTTTCAGAGATTTCTGAATTTATTTGACTTAAATGTAAGTACAACGTGCGTAATGATGGCTTACCACTAACAAAGTAATGTGAAACTGATCGTAACCTTTTCTAAGGGACTTATAAAATTAAACTCTGTCAACAAGAATGTTATTAAGTGACATAAGTTACATATAATCATATATGTACTAATTAACAATTGCGTTAATGATAACCAACAATTAATCAAGAAGCATAATTCCACCACAAACAAATTTACTAAACAACACAGATTTCAGAGATTTCAATCCACGTAAAATACCGCATACATGAGAAAATTTAATTAATTGGAATTGAACTCATAAATCAACAAAAGCGCACTCCCAAATAACAAACACACTGAAGAAAAGAGGACATAAAATGCTTTCGAACGCAAGATTCTTTACAGAAACAGACAAAAATCAATAAATGAAGCTAATGATAATAGTTCTTAAATCTGCAATTTATACATTAAGCACATAGTCTAGAATATTCAAAAGAACGCGAATATTGCACTAAATTTGAGGTTCCAAAAGAGGGGGATGCATTATATTAACAGTGTAAAGATGCATAAAAAATCCTAATGAGCTAAAACATTATGACCACTGTCTACAGCGAGACTGAATGCCGTCTGATGACATTGAAAAGTCCGTCATGCGTTAAGGAAAATGGCGACTATTTATTCCCGATTCTGAAAACGAGCATCTTGGAATCGGCGAGGCTGGTCGGTTGTCCGCGTGCTTCTGTTGTGAACATATATGGAAAGAGGTTGAGGGACAGTGAAACCACGAATAGGTGACAAGGTAGTGGACGTCCACGGCTCATCACAGAGCATGGACGTCGGAGACATGCTCCCTCGGTAAAGCAGGACAGGCGGAGATATGTGGAAGACCTGAAGGCAGAGAACAATGCTGGTGAAGGCAAATGTATTTTGGAGCACACCGTTTAAACCCGCATTGTTGAACTTACCTGTTCCAATGTTATCAAACGACGTCTTCAATTATGATTACAGTGGGCACCAGATCATCGACATTGAACCGTGTATCAATGGAATCGTGTCGCCTAGTCTGATGAATCACGTTTCGTGTTACACCAATTCGATGATTATGTCATGATATGCCGTCTTCCAGGTGAACGGTTGCTCGAAATTTGCGCCACACCACGGCAAGCCTGAGAGGGAAATATTATGCTACGACGAACGTTCACCTGTGCTTTGCTTCCATGAGATATGTGATAGTGATCGCTGTGGACTACACGAAACTTATTGCGTACCACCTGCATCCGTTCATGCGTTCTGTTCTCCACGATGTCGAAGGCATCTTCCAACAGCATAGCTGTCCGTGTCACAAGGAATCGTGCTACAAGTTGATATATTTGCACCAAATTCGCTTGATAAGAATCAGATAGATAACATATGGGACGCTATCGGGCACCAGCTCTGCACACACAAAACCACTGGTCCGTAATTTAAGGTAATAGCATGACTTATGTGTAGATATTTGGTGTCAGATACCTCCGAAAACCTACCAAACACTTGTCGTAACCATGCCACGCCGTATCGCTGCTGTATTACGTCCCGAGGATGGGCCTACACGTTATCCAGCAGGTAGTCATAACGAATTTGGCTCATCAGTGTATATGTAAATCTCTAGCAGGCTGTAAGCTTTTTATTCGTTTGGTACGGCATCACGAACAAAAAATTAAAAACCAGAATATATTTTGATGAGTTTTGAAAGCTAAGGATCAGACACAAAATTTGCGCCATCTTTTTATGACTGCGCAAGAAACTTAAATTGATTTTCACCCCTAAAGTTTTTATGAGCGATATTCTGCTAGCTCACAAGTAGAGGAATACAAACTTGGGAACAGTATGAAACATCAGGTATCTCACGCTATCCCTGTCCGTCTTACTCAAGACTTCCTTTTAATTAAATCTAAGCTTAAAAACTAAGGAGCAAATACCTAATGACAATACACCGTGTATAGTCACTGGCTCCGGATACGCACTGTAAAGCGTATCATTCCAGTGCTAATGTGCGATACCAGCGAGGGACACAAAGAAAGATGTTTGTGGTATTATAAATCTCTTTTATAAAAATTCATAAGATTAAACATTGTTTTTACTATTTAGAGTCTGTTATTTTTTTTCTGACCTTATGATCTATGGTATGGTTAATTTTCACCCACTTTTATGTGACTTTGAGATCTTATTTATCCGTTACCTGAACGTGCCGAAGAGGGGCGATTAATATGGATTTACACTGAAACAGTGCACAATAGCAGTCGATTAGATGAGAGGGAAAAACTTTCTATACGAACATTATTGTAGTTCCAAATTTTGACAGCTGTGTACAGGAAAACAATTATTGTTTCAGACATAAACATCTGACTCTAGGACAGAGAAAACTTCTTACCTTATGTTTTCTTTCTGCTCTAGTTGTATAACATGATCCAAGCTGAGGGTAAAATCTAGTAACGGGATAAATTAACAATTTCCCATATAGTCAACACTATAAAAATACGAGTGGGTACGAAACACTGGTGCTACTTCTGAAAAAAGCGATACGTGTAAAATTAACTGATGGGTAATCACAACTGGATTTGGAGTCTGCAGTATCTTCAATAGTTGGAGGACCTTCTATTGATGATAGAGCCGGAAATGGAGGTTCAAATATATATATTTTTTAATTTTTTTCTTATGATGCGTTGAATCAAGATAACTGATTGCTGGAAAGGCACATGATGCAGATCTGGACGTTGAATAATTCGGAAAAACAAAAGCCGCGAAACCGTTTCCCTTTCTGTCTGTTTATTTTTTTTTAAATCAGTTAAATCTATTTTCCATGGTGTCTACTACAGGTAAGAAATTACAAGCTAATTCTTAAATTGTTATTACTCCGCGATTCACTAAAAGTGGGTGGCGGAGGGTGCATTACACCAATCAATAATTGAGAGGTTTTGTTAATTTGGGATGTTATTTAATATATATATATATCAGGTTGTTATTTTTATCTGGTATTAACATCACTGGTACGAATACAATAGATTTAAGCCAACAGAACGGTGTAACAACATGAAAGGGGCCTTGTTTTCCTGGAGTGAGTCTCCTTACTGCTTATTATGATTAAGATAAACAGAACAGAAAGAAGTGATTATCTGATCCGTTACGATGCCCGCTTTGAATCAGACACGTTTAGTATGTATCATGAACAGCTGCATCGGTAGAACGAATTACTTGATTCGTGAGCAGGAACTGGATTGCCATGGATTGGTGTATGCACTGTACGACTCTCATATCATACTAGTGTAAGCCCGTGACTGTTTTTTGCGTATCGTCACGGGTCTAGAATAGTTCCAGTTTTTAGGATGAAAGATTACGATAGGTTAACCTGATTTGACCAAATATAAACTTGACTTGTGTTTCATGGTGAATAAAATCTCTAAGCATGAAGAACTCAGAAGCATTAATAGATGTAGGAATTAAACACAGGGACGATAGCGCAATCGTATTATTAAATAGAAACTTACTTGTATTTTCCCCTTAAAGTTCACACTATTTGCTTCTAAAGAATCACGTTGTTTTTTATTGAGACAGGGCAGACACTCATAATGTAATCATAGGTCATAGTATCTGTAAAGGCAGAGAACTTAAAACACATTCCATATTCTTAAACAGTTGAGCTACTCCGAAGAAATGAATTTCCTTAATACTCGATTTGGTAACACATTTGGTCTGATGTCTACTTAAAATAACCTAATAACTCACGAACAGCGAACATGAACAAAGACTATTAACGAAAATGGTCAGTAAAATCCCTAAAAAGCAAATAAACCGTAAACCATAAACTTTGGTCAAGCAACAACGTTAGTGAAAATTTTAATGAGATTAATATTTTTCCAAGCTGGAATGACAATTGGCATTCATGGTTACAGTAGAGACCATGAGTAATTTAATTTTTTTAAGCTTCTTTCAACGCTACGAAAAGCAGACTTAATGAATGTATTATGGCTATTAATTGGTACTAGTTGCTTAGCTATTAAATTGTAGGCATAACCTCGAATTCCTTCTAATGGTATCTCTGGTCGCTGTTTTGCAAGCGAAAGCTGACACGTGACACCGTTCTCCAGCCAATAGCTATCGAGGTGCGTGAATGAGCTTACGAAATTATATAGTAGATTTGCAGTTTGCGGCTTTTTTTTACAATGAATTTGTGTGAGTAGTTGTTAGAGTTCTGCCTTACTGCTGGAAGGATAAGAACTGTTTTTTTACTTTTCTTCGATATGACACTTTTGTTATGCCAGATTATCAGTCCATATTGTGGTAGAGGAAATTAGGAGCGGAACTCTGCTGATAATCGGAAGGTTGTAGGTTCTGAACAGCTACTGATCAATTTGAGTCCAGACATGAGCGTCACTGTGGAGATACGTCAAGGCTTGCTGTGTGGTGCGAGAAAGACAGGAGTCTGGGGACACCAGTACTGCGCCTTCCTAGGTATGCAGGAGCAGGAATTTTGAGAGATGTGTTTGATCATATGAGCTATGCCAGGACGCTCAGTGGTTCGGATTCCACGTTAAACTGTAGTTCCCAGAGGAAAGGTACTGGCCATCCTACCTCCGATCAATGGCTTAGTATGCCTCCTTCGGGAGGATCCAACCAACCTTCGGGTTGTGGAGTAAGTTAAGTTAAGGTATACCTTACGCTAAGCCACCCGTCGGACCACTCTGGTTCAAGGTGAGCTCCAACTCTCGTTATACACGTTTTGATCGGAAGTAGATTAATTTGATACCTTTATTGCATCACAAAACAGATTTAACTGCAGATGAGTTTTTCTGCACAATTATAATAATCTAATATTCTCTTTAAAAAAATAAAAAAATTGTAATCTACCTTAGGTACTTAGATTCATGTGCAAGTTTTGGTAACGGACCTATGTTTTCCCATTACAGTGGAGTTTAATTTTTGTCTAATGAAACTTTGTAACCAGACGACTAATGTAAAATTTCGTAATGAAGCAGGGTATTTCATAACTATCGTACTCACGTTTACCATAACACATAGTGTATTTGAGAGAATAAATTCAGTCTCTAAGGACACGTATCCTTCAATACACTGAAAACCACAGGAACAAACGAAGGATTTCAATTCATTAAGTAAATAATTGTTTAATGTCACGCATGCGTCCATGTTTTATTTGTACGTCATCACTTTATAATATCTTTTTGTGGCATCCAGAACGATATAGGAGACCAAGAATGATTTACATGTACCAACTGTTTCATGCCCACGTCTATTATGAAATCCTGAGAGCGTGCAAGATATTTTGCAGTTATTGTTACAAAATTCCATAAAAAAATCTGTTCACAACAGTTTTCTGAGAACCTTGCCGATATTTATCTGAAATGGAGTAACCAACATCTTGATGTACTAATCTCACTGCTTAATGTGTCAAGCATTCAGCCCTAGTTTCCACCGTCCGTTGCTGAGGGACAACTATTTTTCTCGTTTTCTCATGTAATTACTAGCCACAAAGCCCGTCAAAAATGACGGGTTTAACGGATTAACTGATTTCTTCTTAGTAGTGTACCTAAATATAATTGTAATAAAATAAAGCTCAATGTTCTGTAATTTCTTATCCGTCGTGACGTACAAAAAGTTTCATTGTCTATTTGGTCCAAGTTGCGTTTCAGCCTAACAACAATCTTCGCCAATATAGTTGGTAGAAAATCAAAACTTAATTCACACGCGAATTAATATTTTCCCTGTATCACATGTCAATGTCATCATGCATCATGCGATCCAAACTTGATCCAAAATCTTCACAGTTTCATACAACTTTCTTATTTTCTATGATGAAGGTCCATGTTTTAACGCCTGAAATAATTACCCCAGTGAAAACGAAGGATGCTTAAAATAAATCTTAAAAACCTAAGCTATGTCACGTAATATTAGTTTTAATTGTGCTTTAAGTAGCACACATCGCGAACAATTTGGAACTTCTTTCATTCAGACCAAGTAATGAGTTCACTAAAAAAAAGCAACTGTTAATTAATATGCCATTCTAGCATTACATTTCTTAGCAATTACTTAAATAAATATAATTGTCATAAAATATAGTTCAGTGCAATTCATAGTGCTTTGCCCTGTAACAAAAGGTGTTCGTTGCTATTCTGGTCCAGGTTGTATTTCAAACTATAACCACGTACTGAACTTGCGATAAATGAAACAATACTTTAATCACAAGCATGGTGATACATTACTTTATCGCATTTTAGTGGTAATAATGAATCACGATATTAACTAAAACAAAAATCTTTACGGATTCTCAATCTTACTTTTTTATATACGTGTTTCAGATAGATACTATAACACCTTTGAATGGCTGACACAGTTACATGCGGCTGAAATATGGCATCAGTACAAGCAAAGGAAATTAAAAATAAATCTTAACAACTTACATCATTTCACGTAATATTAGTATGAATGTAGTCTATGTTGTGTAGATCTGAAAAATGTGGAACTACTTTCGTTAAAACAAAGCAATGATGAAAGTAACAGAACACTTAAGAAAACAAAATTAAAATTATTTAAAAAAAAATTAATTATGCCCTCTGCTGTCAAGTGCCAGTTCTAATAACAATCTATCCAAATTGCCGCTAACAATGACGAAATATCTCTTACATATCTGTGTTCAATGATTTTAACGAATACTTTGACATAAAACGAATCTATTATTAAATAAATCAAATCTACTAATACTTATTATGTCGATTTAAACTCAATACATACTTTTATTTCAGTGTTCTGACAATTCACGGCTTAGTGTAATTCCTCGTGCCTTGCGTTGTAGCAAAAGGTTTCAGTTTCCATTAGGGTCCAGATTGCATTTCAACCTAACCACGTTAACTTCTCGCCAGAAAAATAATACTTCAATCTCACGCATATTAATACATGCCGTTTTAGTGGCAATAATGCATCGCGATATAATTTTGATCAAAAATCTTCAAGGGTTTTTGCACATTTCTTTTTTGTGATTCAGACCGGTAGTAAAACGTTTGAATGGTTGACACAATTGCTGAACTCATAGGCGCAGTAATATTACGCAGTGAAAGCAAAGGAAATTAAAATAAACTTTATGAACTTACATTATGCCACGTATTATTGTTCTAAGTATAGTGTAGGATTGCACAGTTCCCGGATCAATGTGCAACTATTTCCATTCAAACGAATTAATAATTTCAATAATAGGACACAGTTTAAAATATTTTGAAATAAACTAAATTATTCATGCCCTATGCTGTAACATCAAATGCCACTTGTAATTCTGATCCATGCGAAGTAATGCTCTAACCAAAATTTTCTCTACATTGATGCACGAAATACAAAGCTTTTATCTTAAGCCTACATTTCTATGGACAAAGAATTTAAGGAATACTTCTACATATCAAAAGAATGTTACGTAAATATAAGCATCTATTGATTGATATGTCAATTTTAACGCAATACATACTTTTATTTCAGTGTTCTGTGAGTTAATTTATTCATTGATGCTTGTAAATGTTATTAAATAACGCGCATTCCCACAAATAATATCGTAAAGCGTGACGTCATAGTGCAACGTCATAGATTGTCGTAATGGCGTGACATGACGTCAGCGTTACATGCTACATTAAGCCTATTATACCAATAGATTGAAGTGCTTAGGTAATATATTATTCGACCGAACTGGTATTGTTCTTCTATTTGAACCTACTAACAGAAACCTACAATATTTATGAACTTAATGGTGCACGTAACATTTGGTGTTATCATTGGTCGCTTCCCATAGCTCAAAAATTAAAATCATTTTATATGTTCAAACACTTATTAATTTAAAGCAGTTTGCCTTTCCGACTGTCTTTTGTCTGTGTTCCGAAATTTAATTTAACATAAGACTGTAGCGGGATGTGTGAAAAACAATAGCGCGCACTGTACAAAAAGACAAAACAACACCTATAGATATTCGCCCGTCACGGCTTTGATATTATTTTTTATGAATTGTAGATTTTTTTTCGAAATGGGTTTGAAAGGCATCAATGGTTTCTGTGTAACTGGAATATCCTTCTAATTTTTTATTATGTGTTTGGAAAGCGGATTTTTGCTTCTTTGCACAGTTACCAAAGAAATAACTGTTAGATGGTACTGTCTGTGTATTGACGCCAGCCTTTTTCAGATGGCGTTAAGTCTCTGCTAGCACAGTGTTGTAATTTCCTTTGTGTTTTGTTTCAGCCACCACAACCGGCGGACGGATGGATAGGAGTTCGAGACGCCTCCAGGGTGGGAAATATGGCGCCACAGATAAATCTTTTTACTCAGCAATATGAGGGAAATGAGGACTGCCTGTATCTCAACGTATATACAACAAGTGTGAGTCTCGTGACAAATAATAAGGTTAAGAGCTGATTTTATGCACTCAATAGCGAATTCTTCTTCTCATAAAAACCGTAATAGCCAATACAATTGAAATGAAGCAAAAATTTCATTATTCAACTTCAAGTGATCCTGGCAAAGCTTTATAATTGCAGGCGATCTTTGATGGCAAGAATATATACTCGCGGATAGCCATTCTTTCTGTAATTTGATTCCATATAATATAAAAATATCTTAAGTAGAATGTAATTAATATCGGTTAGTTTTATTTATTTTCCTAATCCCGCATTATCAGTTTGAAGGACCCATAATTACCTATAAGTGGTTTTTACAGCCACTAAATATTCTCATTGTCTGCAATTTGTAACACCACTGAGTTTTTCTATTGATTAAATTTGGAGTACATATTACTTTTATTTTCAATTAATAATATTCGAAATTTATACATATTTACAAACCAGTCGTAGGGAGCAGTAAAGTTTCTTTGACAGATTTCTTCAATGTCTGTTACATATGGGGAGGAAGAATAAAACTGTCGCGAATGATGTTAACGTTATTAATGTTGTCGAGCAAAAAGTTATGGGTTTAAATCAGTATTAAAAACGTGACAATTATCTAGGAATTTCGAATTTACAATGTTGTAATACAGACAAAGTAAGAAAATACTATTCTGAGATTTGCTTTTTGAATTTAATAAGATGATTATCGCTAAATATTAAATTCATGTGTTGTATTCTTCTGTTTCACGCCGCTTTGCGGATCGTGTTTATCAAAATAAGGCACTTAAACATGCAAATTTGTTGCACTTTTTATTCTGAAACAAATGATTTCAACAAATCTATAGTTTACATTTTGCATGAGAAACAGTTACGCCAGTTATCGATCGCGGGAAGTATCCATAACTGACAGTTATATTTTGGCATAACGCATCATTGAAAATCAGGTCTCGTTCCAAAAATAACACCGAAGATTGAGTTGGGGCAGCAGTATTGGGAGTTGTGAATACATACAACTAATTTACATTGATTTTTGCTGATCTGATATAGCTACCTTCCGAGGGTTCCAGTGGACTTCTACCAGTTCTCTTCATGGTGCATGGCGGAGGTCTCTCCGCGTCCAGCGGCAGTGACGACTGGTTTGGACCTGAGTACCTGATCCAACACGACCTGGTTATGGTCGCCTTCAATTACCGACTCGGCGTACTGGGTAGGCACTAATTAATTATCATACATTGAAAACAGTTACATTGCCACTCAGAACTTGATTCCTACCGAAAAAGAGAAACATATCATCTAGGTTTTTTCAGTCTCCTGACTTTTTTAATGCAATCCTCCATCTCTTCCTATCTTGTGCTACCGTCTTAATCAATTGTCTGCTGCATATGTTCTAATTTTTGTCACCTCTGAAGTTTCTTCGTTCAACTGTTCTCCCATTTAACAAATGAACCAGTCCCGCGTGTCTTAAAATGTGACCCACCATACTCTCACTTCTTTCTGATAGATTCTTATAACAATTTCTTTCAACATTCATCATTTTAAAGCAATTTGATTTTGTACTTTATCTGTCACTTAATTTTCAGCATCTTCTAGAGCAGCAAATTTCAAATGTTTCAGTTTTACTTCTCTCTGGTTTTCCTGAAGTCCGTGCTTCATTACCATAAAGATTTGCAGTACCCAAATAGAGTTTTAAAAAGTTCTTGCTTAGTCCTAAATCAATATTTGAAACTAAAAGGTTCCTCTATTTCAAGAAGACTCTTTCGCTAGTGCTCTCTGCTTTTAATGACATTCCTGCTTCTCCCATCAGTAGTAACACAATTCCCTTATTTCTCCTGTTACATCTGATTCTATTTTTATATGCTATCATTCCTGCTTCATCTAATTTCTTTCCGCTTCTCATAATGCACTAAAGAGTTTATTATTATGAACCTCATTATCTTTCGAACGTATCCACTTTGGCGCTAGTCCGGTGCATCCTCTTCCGGAGTCTGTGCTTATTTTCAAAGCAAAGTTCCATCGCTACCGGTTTGCTAAACATATCGTAGTTTTGATGGGGGAGCGGAAGTATAGCCATCTGTCTGTGAAATGTGTAGCTTGTGTTCTATGTGATGAGTATATTTTTGTTTCTGAAATACATACGACGCAGAGATTGGGAACCACCTGGTATTTACCTAGATGGTTGTTGAAAACCACCTAAAAAGCGAGTTCAGGACGACTGGTGCGCAGGGACCGAGACTTGAATGTGGGCCATCTAGCTGCATATCCCAGATCCAGTTTGGTGGTCCACTTACGTGCCGAACCACACTGCCGGGTTTTTAAATTTTATAAATTCTGGTGATAGAAAATTATACCAAAAACCTTTTTATATACGCAAGATTACATGAAATATGTGAATTTTGTAAAATGTATGGTGGATTGCTTCACCACAAGGCGATGGAATCAACAAAACTTAAAAGTATTCAGAAACATCCAGTGTCGGTTGTATCTTGTTGTTATACCATTCTGGATTCTACGTTTTGTTTGTAACACCAGCAACATGAGGAAACTTTATGTTAATATTAAGAACGTCCATCTCCCCTACATCACCTTAAAATTCTCCAATTGCAAAGTTTCTTCTTCTGTGTTAGGTTTATCGTTGAAAAGAGTATACCTTCTAATTGTTGGCACCAGGCCTGTGTGAGTTGTCGACGGAAGTTTATAGTCGTGATAAACTCGACTGATTTGACGGAATGCATGAAGAATAGTTTCTTCCAATGAATTACGGTTTATACTCTTCTATTCATTACTGAATGTACCTATTACTGTTTCAGGTTTTCTGAGTACCGGCGACTCTGTGGTTCCCGGAAACATGGGCTTCAAGGACCAGGTGATGGCCCTGCGCTGGGTCAGGGACAACATCGCCAAGTTCGGAGGAGACCCAAACAACATCACTGTGATGGGCGCAAGTGCCGGGGGATGGTCCACAGAAGCTCTTCTTCTATCACCATTGTCAACAGGTTAAGGACATTGAACGTTTCAAATGAATAGGTTAATTTTGTGGATTGATCAATTACCACTTTTATCAAAACATTTTTAATATTGCTCTTTTTTGGCATTCTTAATTCTGACGATAACGAATACATCCCGGTTTGTTTTTTCGTTGTTACGGCACAATTCTATCCAGTAAAAATCTTTCCTGGTTAATGAATAACCAAATTCTCTATATTTTAAGACTGTTACAGACAATTTAATCGTTTGCAGAGTATGTTCACTTAAAGCGGAAATCTCTTCGCATTCTAAATTCCCATACACCTTTGCTTGCTGAAATCTAATAATTGAGACAGATCCTTACCTTGCAGGTTTATTCCACAAGGCCATACCGATTAGTGGAGTGATTATTGGCGATGGAGCATGCTCCAGTATGGTGAAAGAACGAACGTTCCAGTTGGCCAGAACTCTTGGACTGAAGAAACAAGGATCGAAGGAACTCTTGGACTTCCTGATGCAACAACCAGCTAGAACTCTAATTGAAAATACCTTAAACGGTCGTACAGACGATGTAAGCTTGAATAATAACTATAATTATTACTATTTCGGCCCATAGTTTACTACCTGAAGACCGGTTTAATTTTGTGCCTAGATGATTAATTTAATTTAATTGCAATGGAGCACATGCTCCGGTGGCAATTTCCCTACACACCCATCTTCGCCCTATCCTGCACCTACCTACATTTGCCCTCTACAAATTTTATCTTTAAATTCCTTCAAAGTTTTGGTTAATTATTCATCAATTCTCTTGGTAACTCATTCCAATCCCTGACACCCTTACCTAAAAAAGAGAATCTTCCCACACCCTTGTGCCTGAAATCGAGTGCCAGCTTGTGGTCATGGTCATCTTTACCCTTCCATGCACTACTTTTCATACCTATTGCAATTTATTTCCATGCCTCATCGCCAGTATATGCCCTGTACACTCCCATGACCCTCCTCATCCTCCTCCTGTCTTAGAAAGAATCCCATTCTAGCTCCTTTATCATATCCGTCACTGATTGAATTCTGCGATAATTTCCAGAAACAAATCTAGCAGCCCTTCTTTGCACCTTCTCCAACTCCTGTATTTGATACTCAAAATGTGGGTCCCATACTACACTACCATATTCGAGCAATGGTCTGACCAAAGTTTTGTAACCCAATTCCTTGACTTCTCTCGTACATCCTCTCATCACTCTCTCCAACAAGTGCAGAACTTTGAAATCTTTTCCTACCGCATGTCCTATGTGTCCTGCCCAGTTAAGTTTGTTATCAAAAGTAATTCCAAGATATTTACATTTCAAGTCTTCAGCAAGCAATTCTTTCCCCACCTTATATTCATAATTAACCTTTTGTGTTTTATTTGTGTATCTAATAAGCTGACTCTTCTTTGCATTTATCTTCATTCCATGTTTACCAACCCAATTAGATATCCTGTCCAGATCACCCTGCAACTGTTTACAATCCTCTATCGTTTTGATTCTTTTATACAGCATTATGTCATCTGCAAATAATCTAATTTCAGATAGTAAACAATCAACACAATTATTCATTAGAATAATGAATAGCAATGGTCACAATACGCTACCCTGTGGCACACCCATTTTTACTTCCACATCTTTTGATACTACATTTCCTACCCTAATTTTCTGTTTTCTACCTTTTAAAAATTCTTCTACCCAGCAAATGACTTTCTTATCCACTCCAATGGTTTTTAGCTTATTTACTACCATTTTATGGCTTATTCTGTCAAACGCCTTAGACAGATCTAGTGCTACACTACCAATTTGGCCTCCCATGTCCATTTCATCTGAAATATCTTTCATATATCCCACCAACTGAGATTCGCATGAATATCCTTGCCTGAAACCATGTTGCCTGCTTGAAAACCAATTACGTTCCTCACATAAATTTCTAATGTGGTTGCATATCAATCTTTCCATTAATTTACCTACCACTGATGCCAAACTGATTGGCCTGTAATTCTCAACTCTATTTCTCACCCCTCCCTTATGTACCGATACTACTATTGCACTTTTCCTGTCCTGTGGTAAGCAGCAAGTGTCTAGACTCAATTTAAATAATATTTCAAGATAAGTTACAATGTCACATCCGGCTATCGTTAAGATATCTGTAGTAATATTATCTTATGATATTATGATATAAAGCGATTGCATGATATCTTCTGGGAATGAATATAGCTGAGCACATTTAATCAAAACTTTAGCTTCGTTAATCGTTAATCCGCTACTTAAAAATTTAACTTCGATAATCGCTAAAACGGTACATCAAATTTAACGCAAGTTACAGTTATCCGTTAAAAGTTAACCATAAATAATTCGTGTACCCAATATACCTCTGGAAATTTAGTTCTTACTGGGTTTCAATGTTTTAATCAACTTCTCAAAATCGGATGTTACAACAAGATTCTCCAGTGGTCTGTTGACGTAATCCTTTGTTAACATTTGAAGATAAAAAAAAAACTTTTTCTGCTATCTACACCAGAATCCATAGCAATTGAACAAGGCTTCGAATTGTTTTTACTTATCCCAATAGTTGACCTTGTTTCAACTTATTCTTCACACTGTAATTATTTAGATACATGCGTTCTTTTCATGCATTGTTTAAGATTATGAAGGCTAGAAACGTGAGTCTTGGTTGTAGAAAGTTTAAGCAAACACAATTTGAATTCATAAATCAATTGTTCACCCAATGTTTATTTAAATGTAGTATAATCGCATAAATGAGACTAAGGATTTTTAATCTTCTCGTTGCTATTGGGGATCGTGCACAAGCTGCGTGGCTCGGTCCAAGGGGGGGGGGGGGGGATGGCTACGCTGGGCTATGTGGGGGGGAGGAGGGTTTCGAAGCTAGGCCACGTAGCTTTCCTTTCATAACATTTTTCACAGTTAAAATGAGGAACAACAGCATGTGAATTTTTATTTCCCTCAGTTAATTACCTCCATACGTAATTTACAATCGTCTGACAAGAGTAAAAGGTAAAAAATGTCTTCTAGAATCGAAAGGGGAAAAAAGGCGTGCTACGTGGGGGGGGGGGGGGGGGTAGAGGCAAAAGCCACGTAGGGCTACGTGGAGGAAAGGGGGGTTCACAGGAGGCCAAAATGGAGCTACGTGGTTTATGCACGCTCCCTTGTTAGCGTTTCTAATTTCACTAACAATTTCTTGGTCCTCAATTTCCATGATTTAATCATGTGTCGAATATCAATTTTATTTATTTCACTAACAAACTTCAAACCAACTCAAACTAAAAAGTGATAGCATATTTCTCGTAGTAAAAAAGTTATAAAAATATCAAAATGTCGCCGGTTTGGAGACATAAAATACAAACCCTCCATAACTTAAACGTTCCTGCTCATACTCAAGAATAACAGATAATACATCACACTCGCGTTATCTAATTCGTTCACTTGCCGAACGCACCAGCGTGCCGTAGCGCAATTCAAACAAACGAAATGACGGCAACAACCAATGTAACGAACTAAAGTTCATTTTAACAGAAGTTAAGAAGATCGTTAATGACTTTTTAGCTAAACTTAAAAGTTACATTTTTACAATTTTTTAACTTCGTTAGTTAACGATTAACGGATTAACAGTTTTCTGCCCAGCCGTGGGACTGAATGTATGGATTCTTTACCGTCAAATACAAATCGTGATTAGCACATACTTAAGTCATGTTCTGAAAACAGTAAATGCATGTGATCTAACGTTTTCATTCATTTAACATCTGTTACAGCATTGAATTTGTACACAGGCTCTCTGGTAGATACAGTTGTTCTTGTGCGGCAGAATCTATTGTTCTCTCACGTTGTTTGTTAACTTGGAGCTTCATGACACATAATTAGGGTTGCAACCTTTTTTTATTGAAAATAAAGTACATTGGTTACTAAAGGTAAGGAAAAAAAGTACATACTGGCAAAATAAAGTACAATTTATTTTTGTTTATTATTATGTTTAAAAAACAAATGTTTTATGGCTTTTCGCAAGTTTTATCAAATTTTTATCACTGCTAAACAATTACAGTCTATATTTAAGTTAAAGTAAATAAGTAATTCGTTTTTTTTATATTCAGAGACGCTTTGTTTCTTTCGTCTCGCCATTTGTAATTTATTACAGATAAAACTCTCTCTGTGAATATACTATAAAAATGAAACTGCTTTCATAAAAGTTTGCAAAATTATCATCAATCTTATTAAATACTTGTTGCAATTTTTGTGCAGTAAATAATTCTGGCAAACCTTTAGAACTATATATCTGATCATAAAGTTTGTTTAATAAAACAATTTCTCCATAAAGATGATCCATATCTATAATAAGTTTTTGCAGTTTTAAATTTTTTATTATGTTAACAATATCAAATTCAGCATAGCTCTTTAAATTTATATTGCCAACTGTAAATAACCAGCTTGTGTCATTAAAACAAACCGTACATTTAGGTACTCTAAGGCTTTTCAAATAAATAATAAATTTATTTTTAGCATAACACATTCATCATCTATTTGATTCGTTTCACTATCAAATTACATTTTGTAGGTGAGCATGGAGTACTTTGTTTACTGAAGTTGTCCTTGTTCATAGTTTACTATAACATAAATCTATAAAACCGATAAATCGTATTCTTATTGCTCTCAAACCGATTTACATAAACCATACAAACAAACAATAAGTTTTGACACGACAATGGCATTGATAATGATGACATTTGAAGTTAGGTTGCATTAAAAAACTATAAAAAATGGGCGTTCAAGTGGCGCTGGGGACCTATTGATTCGGCACCAAAAGATAACGTACCATTTTACACAAAAAGCTTACGACCAAACTTTTTTAAATCCCAGAGAAATCAAATCATGCGAATTAAAGTATTTTCGCGTACTTTATTGTTTTCACAAAGTATAGAGTACAAATACCAGAAATAAGGTACAATACTTTATTATAAAGTAGGGGTGGCAACCCTGCACATAATTGTACTGTACATAGGGTGTTACAGCAATCAACTTTCAAAATGAAAGTTCGTTCAATCATTTTTTACTGCTTTAAAGCTTTATGTTCTTTTCTCCGTTAGATGCTGTAGTAAATTATCCTTGTTTCTTGTATCTCTGTTTTAACTCTTTAACATTATTTAATAGAGTTCATCGCTTTGACAAAAATTGTTAAAGGCTTGTAAGAATTTTTTATTTTATTTTCAATAATATTTTCAGTCCTGATCACGGTAAGACATGTAAGAACACTCTTATGCTTTCTTTTATAATTAGCGTTTTTTTTTTTTTTTTTTTTTTTTTTTTTTTTTTTTTTTTTTTTTTTTTTTTTGCTGTCGTCAGTCTTTCGACTGGTTTGATGCTATCCTCCATCCTTTCCTATCCTGTGCTAACCTCTTCATTTCTACATATCCCTTACAACCCACGTCCTCAATTATCTGCTTCATTTATTCTAATCTCTGTCTTCCTCTACAGTTCTTACCTTCGACTGTTCCCTCTACTAACAAATTAACCAACTCAGCATGTGTCAAAATATGACCTAAAAGCCTGTCTCTTCTTCCTGTAAGCTTCTTCCATAAACTTATTTTCTCACCCATAATTTCCAAAACTCGTTCATTTCTTACTTTATCTGTCCACTTAACATTCTTCTGTAGCACCACATTTCAAATGCTTCAATTTTCTTTCTTTCCGGTATTCCTAAAGTCCATGTTTCGCTACCATAAAGAGCTATGTTCCAAACAAAGAGTTTCAAAAAGTTCTTTCTAATTCCTAGATCAATATTTGAAACTAAAAGGTTTCTCTTTTTCATGAAGGCTCTTTTTGCTAGTGCTATTCTGCTTTTGACATCATTCCTGCTTCGGCCATCCGTTGTAATTTTACTTCCCAAGAAAAAGAATTTACTTACTTCTCCAATTGCATCCGATCTTATTTTTATATTTAATCAAATAGTATTGGTATCATTTCTGCTACATTTCATCACTTTTGTCTTGCTTTGATTTATATTCAGTCCAAACTCTTCCTTCAGTATTTTGTTCATGCCATTCAGTAACTTCTCAATATCCTCAGCCCTCTCTGCTAACAAGACAATGACATCAGCAAATCGTAGCATACTGATTTTTTCTCCCTGAAAACTTATGCCACATGGAAATTTTTCTTTGACTTTCTTCATTTCAATGTAAAGGCTAATCGAAACTTTGTATCCGAAAGTTTACAGAGTTCTTGAGACAAAAGGAAATTTATCGCTGATATCTGCTTGAAGCTAAATTATCTATTATCACAACTTGAGGGTCACTGTTTATTTAAACACTGTTCCAACTTCACTTTTACATTCACTGTTCCTATCGACAACATAAAGCACTTCTTAAACACAGTTACCCATGGGAAACTACATCATACAATAAGGACATAGGCAAATGCCTTCAGTACGTGACCCGCGCCCTGCAACAATTCGCATACGACTGAGAAACAATGTATCTCTCCGCTCCAGTGACACAACTTCCTAGCCGGCGGA
This sequence comes from Vandiemenella viatica, assembly GCA_031002005.1. Classification (NCBI taxonomy): domain Eukaryota; kingdom Metazoa; phylum Arthropoda; class Insecta; order Orthoptera; family Morabidae; genus Vandiemenella; species Vandiemenella viatica. The sequence continues at coordinate 203,916,796 of JARYHS010008074.1, read as the reverse complement.
AGGTAACTGTAATGTTACAGGCCTCTTTTTTGTTTTATTTATCAAAAATCAGCAAACAAAATTCATTATAAATAACAGATTGGTTTTTTGATCTTCAGTTACAAAATTTATATCCAAGCGACTATTATACCTAATAGATAAATTATTTACAAAAGAACGCTGTTATAGTAATTAGAAAGAATAAAAAAATAAAGATAAAGCAAAGAATGACTTATATGGAATAACGAAAAAATTATACAAACAAAAATAAAATCTCTAGAACCGTAAAAATCGTTGAACAGGTGTAGTAATTCTGGTGGCTATTGACCACCTTTATTCATTTTCTTTTTCATTTTGTACATCAATTTCTTGGTCAAGCTGAATAAATATTTGAAATAAATAAATATTTTCTATAGAAAATCCTAATCATATTACCCATTCAGGCATACTCTTCCGGTAACCATATGCGCTACCGTCGAACCTCTGTACGCACTACTTTTAATACATAATGTGGCAATTAGAAATTGTTGGGTCCTGCTGACAAAGTTTCTTCGACGGCCGCAAATCGATCCAGCTAACCACGAGCTAAATAGCAGTGTTTAGCGACCTTCGATAAGAGTACGTAACAAGCAAAAGACACGGAAAAATAACTAATTCTTTGGTACAATGTACACAACTATATAATTTTCTAGGCGAGTCAAATATTTAATAATCTGCTTAATTTCTTATTTGTTAACCAACTCACATTTACTGGTCACCACTGGCTCCAAATTATTACTTTGTCACACGTACCGTCAGAGACTGGGCTGCCAGTAATTCTTCGCACTGTCCTCAGGACGTGAAGAAAGGCCTTATGTTCCCGTTCGTGGGGACAGTGGAACCCGACGAGGATGATGCCTTCTTCCCCAGACACCCGCTGGACATCCTCAAGAGTGGAGACTTCCACAAGGTGCCTCTCATGATCTCCGTCACTGCATTTGAAGGAACAGCTTTCACACTTGGTGAGTGACAACATTTTTCCTCTTGATCTCATACCTTAGGCATCGAGTATGAATGAAAGTTAGTCAGTGAAGCCTTTTTTTTTTTTTTTAACTGCTTTACGTCTCTCAACAGCGAGGTCTTTAGAGACGGGAAAGGATGGAGGCAAGGAATGGGAAGGAATTCGGCCATGGCCTTTTGAAGGAAGCGTCCCGGCATATGCCTGGAGTGATTTTGGAAACCATGGAAAACCCAAATCTGGATGCCCGGACGGGGATTCGAACCGCCGTCCTCCCGAATGCGAGGCGAGAACGCTAACCGTTACACCGCCGCGCTCGGTCAGTGAAGCCAACAAATCAATTATTATTGATTATGGGCGATTTCACATTAACGTTCCTGCTTAACAGTTCGAAATTGATTAGGTTTTGTTTTTCTCTATCCGTTTCAAATCATCTGTTTACGCTCTTATTTCCTCATACTTTTATCTGATAGGTAGTTTAAAAAATGCGTATTTCATTTTCTATTGTAGAGTGTACGGTCGTCTGCCACTAACTGCCCGCCCTTAGTGCAGGGTGTTGGGAATTTTTCTGTCGTTAGACATTTATTCCTTCATCGGTTTTGATTTGGCATTACTTTTCTGTTGATACGCTTCTTGTTAACTGGTTTCGTTGACCTAATGAGAGGTTGCTCCTGGTTCACGAGAGAAGGTCATGTTCAGGATGGAGAGTTCATGAGGAAATTTGTAAACTACGCGTCCCGTTGCTTTGCCGCTGTATCTGGGTTGGAGAGGATATATGTACTGCAAACAAAATTTGTTTATCGTGATTTATAAGGAGCGACTTCAAGTTCTAGACCTGAATCAGTTCTAAGGTCTGATAGGGCTGGGATTTTCCTCAATTAACTTTGTCATCAATTTAAATACCAAATTTTAATCTAATTTTCAGCTATCGTGTTGTCGCATTACAATTATGCATTTCAGAATTTTTTGAATAGAAGTTGTGGATTACATTCTGCATCATATACAGCTTAAATATTCTATGTGCGAGTATGTCATTTGTTATTAAACTTTTATACTTTTATTTCTATTATTTTGTTGTTTCTACTATGTGATTATTAATGTTTTAGTTCTACATGATGTGAATACTTGTAATTAAATGTACTAGGGTCTGTGGCGAACGGAGTATTATTAGCATCTTAGTCTGTATGCGTAGATAGTATATTCGGTAGAGAGTAGTGCGCTAGCGATCGCGAGGTTAGGCTCGCGAGCTAGCACCACGAGTGATTGTTCAACAGTGCAGTTAGCAAATTTGCAGGGAATAATGTAAACGGTGTAACGTCGTGGTTGAATTTAAAAGCATTAAATTTAGCATGGGTGTGAATCGAATTGTGTATTATCTTTAAAGATACAATAAGAAATCCTTTTCTTTATATCCTGGGCATGTTTGCCGACCCCGTGATAATCATCAATAATTAAAGGAAACGGTCGGCTTGCAACGATGGTCAAAGGGCCAAACCACCCACAACACTCCGTTACTTACATTAAATGTGGAGTCAAATTGCAATTGTAAAGCCATTGGTTTAAGTCAGGCGCAAAAATTTAAGAAAATTATCAGAAACGGTCTGCAACTGACTCAATACAATAAAGGATCCACATTTAAACGGGTGCAGTTCTCAAGAGGGCATATGTATCTTTAATCATCTGCTCACAAGTTGTTATTAAACTGAAAATCAGCACATTTTGAAAATCAGCACATTTTCTGCATAAATCATTCTGAATAATATAATATTAGACAGTTTATGAAACAAAAACTTAATTTTTCTCCATACGTTGGTGAAGACTCATTAGGACCTCATAGAGTATCATATATATTATTTCTATAAGGTATTTTTTTGTCACAAGCCTGTATCTTCTTTCATACTTAACCGAAATCAATGAATGAGGTGTCATTTTAAAGCTTATGGTCTCCACTTTAGTCACATCATATTTTAAGAAATGAAGTTTTCGGAATTCGACCCTTAAAGGGCAAAAATGTCAATCTTTCTAAAATGCTGTTTTCTGTGTTACGAGTCATTTATCTCCCTGGATACGTATATGAAATCGTTTAATGTAGTATCATTTTAAAGATTAAGATCTCCGCTTTAGTGACGTCATATATTAAGACAGATATTTTTCGGAATTCAACCCTTAAAGGGCAAAAGTATCAATATTTTTGCAATGCGTAATTGTGTCACGAGCGATTTATCTCTCTTAATATATAACCGATATACATAAATGAGGTATCATATTAAAGATCGAGGTCTCCGCCGTGGTAACGTTATATTTCAAGAAAAGAATTTTTCGTTTTTGGACCCTTAAAGGGCAAAAATGTCGATTTTTCTAAAATGCGTTTTTTGTATCTCGAGCCATTTATCTCCCTGGATATCTAACCAAAATCGATAAATGAAGTAGCATTATGAGGAGTAATGTCTCAACTTTATGACATGACATATTAAGAAAGAATGTTTTTGGTATTAAAACCTTAAAGAGAAAAAATATAAATTTTTCAATAACGCATTTTTGTGTCACGAGTGATTTATCTCCCTTAATATCTAACCGACATAGATAAATGAGGTATCATATTATAGATCGAGGTCTCCGCCGTGGTAACATTACATTTTAAGAAAAGAATTTTTCGTTTTTCGACCCTTAAAGGGCAAAAATGTCGATTTTTTCTAAAATGCGTTTTTTGTATCTCGAGCCATTTATCTCCCTGGATATCTAACCAAAATCGATAAATGAAGTAGGATTATGAAGAGTAATGTCTCAGCTTTGTGACAACATATTTTCAGAAAGAATGTTTTTGGAATTCAAAAATTAAAGGGAAAAAGTATAAATTTTTCTATAATGCATTTTTGTGTCACGAGCCATTTATCTCCCTTGATTTCTATCCGATATAGATAAATGAGATATCAATTAAAGACTAAGGTCTCCGCCGTGGTAACATTATATTCTAAGAAAGGAATTTTTCGTTTTTCGACCCTTAAAGGGCATAAATATCAGTATTTCTAAAATGCGTTTTTTGTGTCTCAAGTCATTTACCTCCGTTGACAATAATTTAAATAAAATTGATAAACGAGGTATCATTTAAAAGATTAAGGTCTTCGTAATGTCTTCGGTTCCGTTACCACATTTTAAGAAAGAAATTTTTAAAAATTCTAACGTTAGAGTGCAAAAGTATTAATATTTATACAACGCATTTTTCTGTCATGAGCTATTTATTTCCCTTGATATCTAATCGAAATCAATAAATGACGTATCGATTTAAATATTAAATTATCCACTATCGTCACATCATATTTTAAGAAAAAACTTTCTCCGAATTACACCCTTAAGGGGCAAAAATAACATCATTTCTCAAAACTTTTTTTTTACCTTGCTTGATAACTAACCGAAATCGATAAATGAGGTATCAATTTAAAGACCAATTTGGCTGCTTTGGTCACACCATATTTTATAAAAGAAATTTTTAGTAATTCGACCCTTAAAGGCCAAAAGTATCAATATTAGTTATAGAACGTGTTGATTTTTTAAATTTTTGTTTTTATTATATGCCATTTATCTTCTTCGATACCTAGCTGAAATCGATAAATGACATATCGTTTTAAAAATTAAGGTCTCCAGCTAGGTAAAGTCATAAATTAAGAAGAAAATGTTCAGAATTTGGTGCTAAAAGTGGTAGCGCGTGTGAGACTGTTCAGAGCCAAGTCCCCAGATTTTAGCAGCGGATATCACAGAGAAGTCAATAAACTTTTTTTATTAAATAAGTAGTTTTTCGTATATATTTTTTTCTTTTACGGAAACACTGTCGTTTTGCTAAACAATTCCAATGTAATCAATTTATTCACTCAGCAGCAAATATCACAGAGATGTTGATATATTGTGTGCAGTTTGTTAAGGTTGGTTTTATTCTGCCAAGGTCAGTGACAGTTTGTCATAAATAAAGTGTGTTTTAAATTTTCCTAAGTGTTTCATAATATTTCCTGAGTATTTTGCTGTGTACCTATTACACTAAAAAAAAAAAAAAAAAAATTGCTACAAAACTACGGTTCTACTATTCATTATGTTACAAGCATTCAACCTCATATTCGCGAAATTTTCGCACGGGTCGTCTAGTCTATACTAATTTCGTAAGCTCAATCACTCACCTCGATAGTTATTGGCTGGAGAAAGACGTCCTTCATTCGCAAATTAACAGCAACCAAAGACATTATCAGAAATTAGAGGTTCTGTGCACAATTCGATATTTACGCAACTGTGATGAAATGAATCGCCAAAATACATTCATTAAATTTGCTTTTCGTAGCATTTCATTTTTAAAAAAAGAACGGTTTAAATTTTACGGCTAAAAACAGTGGAATAAAATTGTTCTTTATTATTCAATAAAGTCTTTCCCGTCGATACCATTTTTCAATCGTTACTGTCACGCTGCTATGCCATCATTAGGAATGTGCGTATTTACACCGGATATCAGACATCAGTTACGTCGAACTACATGTTAAGACTATAAAAAGTAAAAACGTTGGTGTTATTTTAAAAACATTTACTTTGATTTTTTCGTTGGGTGCGTGTTCACTGTAGGTGTGTCACTTATGTTGTTTACGCGCCATTTTCAGGTCTCTTCTATTATTGTTTCTATGGTCCATTCAAACTTAAAAGATTCTATTCCGTTTTGCACAGGGAAATCTTAGGGTTAAACACGAGTAAACTTCGTTTTTAAACCAGATCAAGTAAGCCTGTCAAGAACTTTGAACCTAACAAACAGAACAGTTCCAGAACTGTGACTCTACCTAAAACACCGTCACGAGCTTCCAGTAGTCCATAACAAAGTGCTTCCATATTCTTTATGTAGTAATGTTTATTAACACCTCCCAGGACAGTTACTTGTCAGATTAAATCTTTTTTATTTTTAATCAAATCCATTGCTTACTGCAAATTAATCCGTTATTTTCTTAGGCTCAACGATTCAATTCAAAATGTGTCTAATGTCATCAGCGTGTTTTTAAATATGTTTAAAGGTATGACAGATCCAAAGTTCGCCGAATATTTTGAATCCAGTCCACGTCTCCTCGTTCCTGAAGACTTTCCTTGCAGTGACGTTGAGAAGGACAAAGTAGGACGCGATATCCGGACTTTCTACTTCGGAGACAAACCTGTCAGCATGGACACCGCCAAGGAGCTTCTGACAGTGAGTATTCAGAAATACTGGGAGTTACTCCACACTATTGGCATCACTCAAAAATTACCGCAGCAATTTGGAAGGTGTTTTAAAATTTTGAGAGTTTGTGGTGTATTTTAAATTATACGAAAATATCTTATTACGCTATGTGATTGAGGAACGAGGAAAAAATCACAATCTTTCGATATGAGACAAATATGGGCCGCAGATCTTACTGTATTTGAATGTGCACTTCTTTTAAGAAATGGGGAGAACAGATGTTCAGTTTACTGAAATATAGTAAATTAAAATATTTTCATCAAAACACTACATCTCTTCCATATGCGAAGCTAAACTGTGAATTTTAATTTACTGTAAACATCTATGTGCTTAATGTCGACTTTAAAACCTGATAGCATTTTGCTCTTTTATTCAGTATCAGCTTTTAAAATGTGTTTTTTTTAGTTAAATGTTATGAAAATGACGTGTTTCCAATTTCTTATATTTCATTTATTCTACTGCATTAAAAAATAAGTGGCAAAAATAATTTTTCGGACATCACTAAGAAAACCAAACTTAGGGTAGCAGTTATAAGAAGGGATCGTTTCTAGATGACATTTCCAATTTTTTATTACTAGATATTCAATATTCATTAAAGATCGTAGGCAGAACATAAGATATCCCTCTAAGAACGTGACCCAAAATTGCGTGCTGAACTTTGAGCACGAAATAAAAATGGTCACCAAGCTACAGCGCATAACTATTTCCGCTAATAGGGCGATTTAAATTGAGTACTGTGCCAAATTCATGGCAGAGATACAGGTTCCTACCAATTACGAAACCGCCCCCAGCACGCACAATGCATTCTCGACAAGTTGTCTCTACGGTTTCATGAGATTTACTCCACCGTGGATTCCAGTTATTGGCATATACCAGTTGGAGTTGTGACTGGTCGGATCCTACCTACCTTCCTCCAGTAGTTAAAGGCCTGATGCAATAGTTCAAGAGCATTGGTTACCTTTTAACGCCATTACAGTGCTGAACCAAATTATATGACCATTCTCCACCGCGAGATGGAATGCGGATACAGGCACAAATGTTTTGAACACAACGATCAGCACACATGGGGCTCTGCAGCAGATGCCCACCACGTATTCCCACCTTTATCCAATGACATCGTCAATTAAGAATTTAACGGGCACGAGATCATCGAGTTTGGACCATGAATCGACACGTTGGATGAATCACATTTCTTCTCACATCAGGTGGATTGTCGCGATCACAACGCCTTCTTCCAGGCGAAAGGCTGCTCCAAACATGCACCCCATCATGGACGTAGGCTGGTAAGTCAGCATTATACTATGGGGGACTGGGCTTCCATGGGATCCGTGGTAGTGATCGAAGTCACAATGACATCCGCGGACTACGTGAAAATTAGTGCCGATCACCTGCATCCCTTTATAACTCATGTTTTACAAGACGTTAAAGGCAACTTCCAGCAGGATAACTGTCATTGTCACAAGACCAGAATCATGGTGTGGTGGTTTAAGAAGTAGAGCTGTAAAAGTAACGATGTATTCGTTACAGAGTAATGGGTTCGTCGTCTGACTCGAAGTACCGAATCGTTACTCACAAATTCATTTCGTTACTCGCATGTTTCGTTATTCGCATTTGTCGTACAGATACGAACAAGACGTATCATGCGTCATGCAGGAGCTGAAACGGTTCGCCCGCCCAGCGATTGATTGAGCAGATGTTTGTTTTGAAATTAGTTGATTTAAGTGTGCTACCATTGTGATATTAGGTATTATTCTGAAGTATGTAATATTCAGTTCAGTAAATCAAATGTACGAATAATTTACATAAATTTACTTTACTCAATGAACAATTTACTTGAACTAACGAAGTCATTCATGCGATGCTAGTGCTCAATTGTATCTGATCTAATGTGACATAGCAATCAATGAATTTTAAGAATAAAATAAGAAAATCATTAAACAGAAACGAGGATGAGTAGGGAACTTACCACAGCTCTATGTGCTCTATCGCAATTAAAAATCATATTTTGAATGTGAGCGAAAAAATAAAGTATGATCATCGTTCGTCGTATACATACGCGCGTATTGTTGGGAATTTTGATTGAATTCGTCTCTTTACAATTAAAAATATTTGTGTACAAACACATTGTGCGAACATTATTTTAATGTAATTAATATTATTTACTCTTAAGTTTTGATATTTTAACGAGGTAACTAATTTTGACAAAACAAAGACTAATTTTGTAGTTTTAATTTTGTTTAACATTAAAATTTACAGCGCATAATTTGTAAATAGAAAATTTGTATGGATAATTTGAAATAGTTACTGTTTTTTCATTGATCGTTTATTAGTGAGGTTTATTGATTTCAAACACTTCTGAAAATTATTATCTTGGTTCTCTGGGTGGAGCCTCTTCGATTTATTAAAATCTAACGTTTCTGCCATCGTGCTGTGGCCTTCTTCAGAGATCTGCTTTTTTAGTTGCCGCTATCACCTTACATAGTAACAGGAAGCGACGGCATGCACGCGTTAATCGGCCACGGTGACGTCATCGTGCCCAGTACAGGCGGTAGGATGGGGTCATTTATCTTGGGTTTTCCTCAGCAGGTATCACCAAATATGTTTTAGTTGCAAACCACTGTCAGCATTCATGCTGTTTGGCCGTTTTTGTATTTCTAACTCTTCTCTTACACGCCTAGGCCACCATCTGCTCTCAATAGCTATAACGCTAGTCTTATCAAATGAAATTGAGTCGCCACTATTCGGCTGATTGTAGAACAACAGCAGATTTGCTTGAGTCGTTTATTTTTCAAATGCACAGAAACAACTATTACTAATTCGGTTGTAGACGACGAGGAGCTATACGAGACAATCGAAGCACCTACCGTGACCGCAAGACTCGATCATCAAACTACTGAAGTGGTTCCAAGATATAATCATCTCAAAAAAGTGCGGAAAGTCGTTAAGCATTTCAAAAAGTCTTTTATTTTATTGTCCCATCCCGGAGCTCCTCAGAAAGCTGTGAAGAGCCTCCGAGACTGGGGGACATGGTTCGTACCGCTGTTAGGTATTTTTGATTGAGTTACACTTGGTTTCGGCAGGCGAGCGGCTACCCGCCGAGAACCAGGGGAAGATAGTGGATAGAAAACTGATGGTAACATTGAACGTAAAGACAAGCCATGCACAATAGATGGTTTTAATTCATAACCTTTAGATGCATACAAATGCTAGGGTAGCAGGTTCTGCTTGCCCTCCCTTATTTTATCATGTATGAATAATGAGATAGCTGAAGGAAATCACATTCCTTCTATTGTAGTAATCTTAAACTAAACAGAAATGCTGTAGCTAAGGGAAGTAAGCTTGTCACTCCCTTATACCTTTAGAGAATGCTGTCTTAGATCACTTAGTCGTATAAGAAGAATGCAGGTATGGTTGCTAAAAGAAACAAAGTCCTATTCCCTCGTAGCACACTTAGGAATAAAACAGAATGCAAAGATAATGTTGCTACGAGAAACACAGTTCTATACTCTCGCAGAACAAGTAAGAATATAATAGAATGCAGAGGTAATGTTGCTACGAGAAACACAGTTCTATACTCTCGCAGAACAAGTAAGAATATAATAGAATGCAGAGGTAATGTTGCTACGAGAAACACAGTTCTTTACTCTCGCAGAACAAGTAAGAATATAATAGAATGCAGAGGTAATGTTTCTACGAGAAACACAGTTCTATACTCTCGCAGAGCAAGTAAGAATATAATAGAATGAGATGGCTACTTAACTGTAAGTATGGAGATGGCCGGCTGAGACCTCAAGAAAGACTTACACACCCACTGTGGTGTAAACTCCAAGTTCAGAGTAGCGCTTGGCTAGCGACTAAGTCCAGATGATTGCGGTGAAATAGTGCCCAACTATTCCCTTTTGCTGGCTACTGGTGTCGGAGTTCTTCTTGCTGATGTGGAGTCAGTTGGTTGCTGAGTTACGACTCTGTCATCTCAAGGTTGTGGCCCAGTTTATATATGTTTGCGTAAACGATTTCCCTTGGATGTCTCCAAAGGGGTTGAAAGCGCTCTCACTTTCTACAGGAGTTCCATGTAACTTTCGCTTCCTTGACGGTGGCGAGCCGGACTTGTAGCGAAGAGACAACTTCAGCGCCGTAATTATTATAAATGTGAATCTAAGGAGGCTGTGTTGTAGTATTAATTTCGCAGATATTACATTATCATTTTAATCAAACAAATGATTGAGGAGGCAGAAATATAATTCTCTACCGCTCGACATATACATAACTCTTTCCAAATTAAGTGATAGTTTGACCGCTTAGTAGATAGACAGATTATTTTTTCAAACTGATGTGGTTTACTGTAAGACATGTAATGTAATATGAATAATTACCATATTTAATTATTTACTTAATAACTAGAGTCAGATTTTAAAGAAAAGTGCAAATGGCAAAGATTATTAAAGGTAGCCTAGAATTTTTTAAATTAATATTATTTTGCTAGTTAAAATATTGCTAACTGCTGATTTCTATTATTTAAAATTATAGTTGATTTATTAATTCAATTAATAGACTTTATTATTTAATTTAGTAACACTTAAAAACTGTGCCGGATTCCGCGGGACTGACCAATCCCGCAATTCACAAATGCGGGATTTAAAACACTGCGGGATTGCATTCCTTAGAAGCAGTGTACCACCTAGATGATAATGTGAATCCTGCCTGGTTATAGCAAGTTTGACGGATTTTTTTTTAGAATATATCACTTATTAACTTTTGCAGAGCTCATAAATATTCAAACACTTGATAGAGGAGTACATAAAAAAGTAGAATTTATATCCAGTTTTCAATAAAAGCAATTTTCTTTATATTTTAAATTTTCACGACCATATACAACTTAATTTTTGATTGCCCGTCTTATGCAAAAGCTTCAAATTGGTAATGAATGCAAGGTTAGTTCCGAAACCCATAATGAAACCTTGATAGCGAGACTTCCTGAGCAATTAACACCGATGCTGAAACAGTTTATAATATTTATAAACTTTTACCACCCCAATATCATCAAGAGTCTTAGATTTTAGCACTTATTAAAGTATTTATACGAAATAAGATTGGATTCGTGACCCCCCAAACATTCAGAGTTTTATTTAATTTAGTTTTAGTTTTTTGTATCGTAATAAGAACAGATTTTACAGGCCACCGAATGACAGAATTCTCTACTCGCTTTGCAAGGCCCTTTTAGCCGCGGATACCCGAAGCTAACGCGGTTATCCTACGGCGTAAAGGAGACAAACAATTTTGCATGGAATCTAAACCAGGGAGTGTTTTTATATCATACTTCACACGAACAAGGCAAAGTTTTGTCAGAAATGAAAATCAGATTAACAACAGCCTTTATAAATTCCGTCCGGCACGGGAACTTTCCAGCCTCCGGTTAACAACCAAGCCACTGGACCTCTACCAAACACTAACCGTCGCTTCGTAAGGGCGAAGTGACCTCGTTGGCATGCCATAAGAACTGTTTACTCAGTTTCAGATAAGATTAGGGAATCGAAGTATACACAGCCACAAGTGTCGATGATATTGTCATACTTTTGTAATCTGTCCATTGTCCCTTCATTGGTTGCAGGTTCTGGGTGACAACATGTTTAACTACTCAGCAGTCAGAGCAGCCAGGCTACACTCGTCCTGCGGGCCAGCGGTCTACTTCTACGTTTACGACAAGACGGATCGATCAGCAATAGAAATGATGGAGAAACTGAACGAAAAAATTCCTCATAGTTTGAAGAATTGCACTGGTAAGCTGTGTCACAAACCTCACACAACGAGATTTTAGCTCACGAAATTATTTGTAGTTATGTCGTGACCTTGTTGGGCCTTATAAGGCCAAACAGTTAGAACTTTCAGATTCGACTGAGAGGAGCCATAGATATGAATCGGCCTACTGGGCATGGTGGGTGAACGGTTAACGTTCTGGCCTCGTATTCGGGAGGACGCGGGTTCGAATCCCGGTCCGAGCATCCAGATTTGGGTTTTTCATGGTTTCCTCAGATCACTCCAAGGCGAATGCCGGGATGCTTCCGTGAAAAGGACATTGCCGAATTCCTTTTCGTTCCTTGTCCCCCAATCCCATCCCGCCTCTAATGACCTCCACGTCGACAAGGCGTAAAGCAATATTTTTTTTTATTAATATAAAAAAATTTAAGATCGGCCTCTGTAGCCGACATGGATTCGGGATGCTGATTTTAGTAAAGGAAAACGATTTCGGAAAGCTATGTTATTTTTACAAGTTTTAATTTACAATTTTTACATAGTGCTATATAACGATTCAGATGTAGGAGAGAGCCGAGTAAAGTGCCCATGGCGGGCAAAGAGGCCACGGGGATTTTAAGGGCCAAGGGGTAATGCCATCGAGACTCATGCCCTTAGTTACCTTGAGAAGCCAGATCCGGTTATCATGTCTTCTCTAGAAGTTATTAGAATATTTATAGTTTATGATCATCCTGATGTTTAGTAACTGCTCAGATTATATACTCATTAATAAGAAATCAGGTGACATACCGCTTCTGAATGAAATTGTTTTGCAAAAGTGGTGTTTTGCGTACAGATTCACGGTTTGGTGATCGCATTGTTTCGTCACATTGTTAAGTTAAAACAATGGTTCGGTGGCGACGTCTAAGTGGCCACGCTGACGGTGACTGAGCACCGACTCACTTCCTTTCGGATTATTATTCTTAACATACATTAATGTGAATAGATGCTACATTATTATTTAAAGCTGAAGTGAGTATATTATCTATTAATATAATAAGCAACCAGTCACGTATGACGCCATCTGTCACGGCATGACGTCAATCTACGACGCAACGCAATGACGTCACGGGTTATGTCATTATTCTTGGTAATGGACGTTATTTAATAACATTTACAAGCATCCGCGAATTAATTAACTGACTGAACACTGAAATAAAATTATGTATTGCGTTAAAATCGACATATCAATCATTAGATGTTTATATTTACGTAATATTCTTTTGATATATAGAAGTATTCCTCAAACTCTTTGTCCATAGTTATGTAAGATAAAAGTATTGTGTTTCGAGCATCAATGTAGCGAATGCATTATTGCCACTAAAACGTGATACTTTTCATATATTAATATGCGTGAAGTTGAAGTATTGTTCTCCTGGCGGCATGTTTATCGTAGTACGTGGTTAGGTTGACCGAATGGAAGCTTTGCTTTTCTATCAGCAATATTAGCAGAGAGTGTGGTTAGGCTGAAATGCAGCCTGGACCAGGTTGACAACTGAAGCTTTTTGCGACAGTACAAGGGACGATAAATTTTATAACAATTCCATTTAGTTAAGCAACTGAAGAGAAATAAATTACCGTAACACTCAGTTAATCTCGTCACTTTTGAAGGGCTTTTGGGCTAGTTAATATGAAAAAAAAGCAAAATTAATTAAATTATTTCTATTCGAAAGTTGATTTATTAAAAAGTTAATGCTGCGGTATTTCAGTGACAAAAACTTTTCTTTTTCTATGAGCCCAAAGCACATTGTTGCAGTGCCTTTTGCAACAGTAGTAGGAAAACGAAAAGATCAATATCCAAAACAAAGTTTCTGACATCAAGCCAAGGGCGTAGCCAGGATTTTGTTTAGGGGGGGGCAGGCAAGAGAAAACTGATAATATGTATGCTAAAAAACTTTTATTTATGTAATACATATATATTGTATTAACTGAATAATTAATTAATATTATTATATTTTAATTAATTATAATTTAATTAATTAGTATATATAATTATACCAATAATAATTTTCGAGCTACTTCATCTGCAATTTTATCACAATTTTCTTGTAAAAGTTTTCTGTGTACACCAAGCAGGTCAGTTGGATCTCTAGAATATTTCCATCTTATTTAATTCTTTCATAAGGTCTAGTTCTTTAAGATTTTCCATTGTCATACCCTTGTCTCCATAGTTTATACCAGGGGTGGGCAACCCAGATGATCTTGCGGGCCACTTTGGAAATGCGTCATAACTCCGCGGGCCGCATAAATTATATATTGTATATTAGATGTTATGAGATGCGCGGGTATTATGAGTTCGCAGAATATAACATAATTATTCGGCGAACTGATAACTGTAAAGTCATAAATAAAACAGGCAATATCTGTCATATATTCGCAAAAACATATTTTAGAAACAAAGAAATTTTTTTCTCATAATTTCGACAGTTAATTTTGAAATATATGGATGCACAAATAATGTATTTTTTTTAAATACATTGGTTTTCACTACATAGGCAATTATAAACTAAGTATAATTTGAAAAAGTGTGATGAATCACGCGGGGCGAAAAAATCTTCAAGGCGGCCGCGGGTTGGCCAACCATGCTCTAAACCGAGTACGATGCTTATTTTTATTAATTTTCATGATTGAAAAAAAGCTGCTCACATTTTTACGTGCTTCCGAATGTGCAAATTATTTTTCGTGCGAAAACTCTCAGCTTTGGATATTTTTCTTCGGAAAGGGATGTTCTGTATCTGAAATTTCTGAACCTCTCGCGGGCCGGATTGAAGCTGGTGGAGGGCCGGATCCGGCCCGCGGGCCGGAGGTTGCCCATATATGGTTTATACCATAGTGCGACTTCATAATCAAACAATTTTAACATGTAGCATTGGCTGAAAAATCGTGATTTTTTTTTTTTAATCAACCAATGACTTACTTAAACTTTAGCTGAGATGTAGCTAGGGACTGCAATCCAGCAATGCAGGATCCGGCATCATTTGGCAATCTGGCGGATCCAGCACCTAACTAAGCGGATCCGCAATCCGTAAAATGTGGTGAAAACACGTTTCAGTCTTCGTCACCGTGTCTCCCTGTCGTCACTTTCCGGTCCGACTCGTTCTTTACCGGTTGTATCGCCCCGTTTAACTGTATCCTTCAAGTAGACAATGGACTCACGGCAAAAAATGTGTGTTGTGTGTTTGTGTTGTGTGCAGTACTGTAATTTGAGTTATGTCGTCATAAGGCAAAACTAGCTCCCAGATCGTACACACAGAAAAGATTCAACTAGAGATGTTTCTGAGGAGTAAGTAAAAACAATACAAAACGAAGGTTACAGCTATTGACAGATATTTCTTAATCTAGTGCGTATATGATGTGTTAAAATGTTTTTCTCATAAACTGAACTTCATTGTATTTCAGTTATTTCTTTTCAAAAAGTGGATTTCTATTTCCTAATTCTGCTAATTCTATAAGATCTATGATGACAAAGTTTTCAAATGACATAATTGCTCAGTTTGAATATTTCAAGAAACAATTGCGAATATTTTCGTAGAATGTTTGATGAGTAGACGTCCAAAAAAAAAAAAAACAAAAATCACCTATATTTAAGGCGGGACCACACGCTTGCTAAACCTCGTCAAGCCGTCACAAATTGAAACGTGTTGATAGAGCGTGTGTAGGCTGGCACTTGTGGCTGATCCAATCGAGTGTCTGTTTTTTGGCACAAATCTAAGAAAGTTTGCGGCAAGTGCTTGTAAAGTGCCTACTCGTTTCTGCAGACTTGATACACTTTGTGCACTGACGGCGGACAGACATGCGTTCCTGTTTGTTGTGATAGAAGTGCCGCAGGAAAAATGAGTATTTGGTTCAACCACGATATTTCACATTCCTTGAATGCTAATATTCAAAATCAGCATATCTCTTCCGGCAGAAGTTATCAAGATGGCTCATAAAGAAGCGTGGACACCGAGTGTAGTGGGTGAGCAATTAACGCTCTGGCCTCGCATTCGGCAGGACGCCGGATCGAATCCTCATCCGGGCATTGAGATTTGCAGTTTCCATTGTTTCTCCTTTAGACGAATGCCGGGATGCTTCCTTCAGAAAAAGGCCAAATCCGAATTCTTTCCCATTAATTGCCCCATGTCCTTTCCCGCCTCTAATGACCTCGTTGCTGACAAGGCGTAAAGCCATAAGCAAAATAAAAAGTCATAAAGTAGCTCATTAAAGTTATTTTCCATAAATTTTCTGCAGTCAAAAATAATTGATATAGACATTATAATACTGTAAATACAATAATTATTATACTATTTCAATTATAAAACAATAATTTCATATAGGTCCCTAATTATATTAAATGAAATACATACATGAAATTACATACTAAACATAGTTAAATGTATGAAATTATCCCTGGAACGGTTTCTATGGATTTTTAACATCCACCATCTTCTTTGCCGCCTTTCTCGTTATATTTTCATTTTCGTTTAAATTTTTATGATAAATATAGGTTAAACAAAAATTTATATCCAACACAACATCGAAGTCCCTCACGCTTTCTTCTCCAAAACATACCAGCTCATTCGCAAGCGTGTGGCTGTCAATGTTCGGCTCCCCACAATTAACCAAGCGTTTGTAAAGGTTTGGAGTTTTCGGCAAGTGCCAAGCGTGTGGACCCGGGGTTATGTTCACCGCAAAGAAACACATTTTAATATCAGCTTGCTTAGAATATAGGGTTCGTGCACCACGGAGCCTTGCATCAGTTTGGTCAAGGAACGATTGACAGGCTTTGGTGTTGCTGTTGAAATTGCTGTTATCGGCAAAAGATCTAATGGAACAAGCGTCATGGAAAACGTTCTGCCTTCGTACCTGCAATTGTACTTTTCACACAGCACACAATTGGCAATTGTCGATATTTTATACCCTTCCCCCCCCCCAAAAAAAAACACTGAAAGAAATTGAGAGCATAGAAAAAACTTTCACTCGGACGTAGACCACAAAGACCTGGACGCCACAATTGAAGCAAAAAGCGTGATCGTAGCACTGGATATTCCACATAGGTGTTCCCAGATATGATGATCTCAAAAAAGTGCAGAAAGTTGCTAATTTTTTCAATTTTTTTTATTTATGACCATTTCAAACAAACCAACGAATGAAGAGGCGGAAAGGGCTTTCTCGGCTTCTGGCTATATAAGAAATTCTTTGCAAATAAAGTGATAACTGGATATTTTTAAAGTGACAGAAAGTTCGAGTAACAAATTAATTAGACTATACTATCAGAGGCAAGTAAGTCTGCAAGCAACAATGATTAAATTTTAATTTCAAATTAGTGGCTTGGCATCTACAGAAAATTTATTTTCAGGAAGGTACCAGCAGCTGGGCTGTAACTCAGTATGTAGCAGTATAGGTACGACCACAGAATGAGAAACAACTTGACCGTTGTACCGACCCAACTCATATCCGAGCACCTAGGACAAATATACTGTAAAGTCAAGAGTAATAAATATTTTGTCACAAATTAGCTCTTACATATCGACTTATTCACAATCGCTTGATAGTAATAAACATAAATAAAATACATACGAATGCAGATAATTATAGTTATTAAATAAAAGTCCGTACTTTTTGTATGTACCGTATGTAATGCTATATTAAAAGCCATCGTTAGCCTTACGGAAAATACATATTAATTACTTTAAAGAACAGATTATTAGCGCGCTCTCTGGTTATGTCACAGTATAAACGATCGGATGCGTTGTGTGCGGGTCGAGTCAGCCTGAAATCTATCGAAAATTAATCGCAGTTAAGACGGGATGTCTTTGTTCGAGTTGGCTCGCGCGGCACAGCGACAGTTTGTTGCCATGGATAACAAAAAACGGCCGCCTTTTAATACAATTGTACGGTGACAAATTTTTTGTGTAATAGCAAATGTGCAGCCTAATCAGACATCAGATGGTATCACCTCCATCACTACCACAACCGTCACTTGAAACTCCAATCAAAGAATCTATAGAATCGCCAAATGACAGAATCAACATAATACCCTTTACCTAAGTAAGGAGTAAGTTCTCGTTAAGAATGGCAACAGAAAATTGAATAGCAATATAAAAAAAATTAGTATTAAACGGTTGCTATTACCTTATCTTTGACCATTCTTTCAGAGCTTCGCATAGTGTGCCAGAAACATCTGTTCAAATAAATGATTGTTTTGACTCTGGAAAAAGGTAATGCAGGTTAGTACACGAGTCTCCAATTACTAGAAATCTTGAAGTCACAGCGTTTATCAGTAACTGAAATTCCTCCCGAAATTGAGGGCACTGGCTCAATTATTTATTTTAGTAACTCTATGATTGTCAATCTCGTAAATTTGTTAATTATATCCTCGATGGTTTCATATCTAATGTCTTCCATGAGTTTCTCGCCACACTGTATTCAATAAAATACAATTTCTATATCCACCAAATCATTTTTCGTTTAGGTTTCTAGTATACAGTGTGTCGGATCACAGTGAAAGTTGCGGCTATTCGCGCCCGAGAAATGTCCACTGTGGCTTCACAAAAAGACAGTGCCTGGATAATCGGTTTGGCGCGCTCGAACATGGGTCGCGCAGCAGCCGCTCATACTCAATACGCAGCTTAGGGACCGTCCATAAACCACGTAGCTCCATTTTGGCCTCCTGTGAGCCCCCCTCCCCCCCACGTAGCCCAACGTGGCTTTTGTCTCTCCCCTCCCCCCAAGTAGCTTTTTCTCATAATGATTCCTGGAGTCATTTTTGTACTGTTTTCTCTTGTCAGGCTATCATAAATTACAAGCGGGGATAATAAAATGACGGAAATAATTATTCACATGCTTCTGTATGTTCTCTACCTTGATATGAATGAAAAGCTAGGTGGCCTGGTTCGGAAATCCCACTCTTTTAAGTAGCCCAGCGTAGCTTTCCAGCCAACCCCTCCCCCTCTAGACCGAGCCACGTAGTTTATGCACAACCCCTTAAGGCCGGTTCACACTGTGCGGTTTTCACCGCAGTAGAAACTTAACCGTCGCCGCCTACAGAATTTGAGGTGTTTACATATTCGGCGGTAGAACTGTTGCTGCTATTACAACGGTAAAATTTTCGCTGCTATGAAGCTGGCAAAAGATGACGTGGTCGGACGTCAGTACCTTTCTTTTGATGAACTGAGTTTCATTTTGTTAATTTAATTAATTTGGTGTTTATTACTTCGTAGTTAAGTTTTAAAATTGTTATTTTGAAGGTTCCATAGCCATAGAATAGGAAAAGAAAAAGCCAAAGGAAAACAGAATATTTGAGGAACGACGACACCAAGTTTTTCAATTATTTTGGGATGTTTATTTCAACAGTTGCTTGCGAAACTTAAGTACGGCATTCAAAGGAGGAATACCCAGTTGATGAAGTGTATTTAACATTTGGAAATGATGGCAATCTCCTTGAAGTAAGCAGATTTCTCATGGGCCTATTATAAATAAACATTTAATTTCATATAATTCCAATCCGCTATATTTATTTTATGTTAATTACGGTGAAAACTTCTTGAGGTGAATATGTATAGATGTACAAGAAAAGTTTGAAAAATACACTATGCCATATAATGGCTAAGACTTACATTTATTTGTAACTAATACATATACTTCACTGTGTAATCAAATCTCAGTGTTGACTTTATATTGCTTTTATACTTACAAGCACAATCGACTAGTTAAACTTTTGTGATTAAATTGTAATCTGTTAAGTGTTTTAATAACGATTACTTTACAAAGAAAAATCGAAAGTAAATGGCGAAGATGATGCCGAAGTTACTGAACACCTTGTCTCACTGTATTCGTCACTGCTGTGTTAGAAGAAAAGAAGAAGAAGAAGAAAAAAAGAGAAAAAAATGTCGATCCACAGATTTCGAATGTTGAAAGTTTTCCTTGGCAAATGTCTAAGATATGAGGACATAGTTATATAGTATTAAACATCAAAATCTTTCTATAAAATGTTATTCAACATTTTTCAACTTCTAGTTGAAGCTCTAAAAATTTATTTAAATACGTGATCAAAAGTTTACTATCCAAAGGCATTTTTTCCTCATTTTTCATTTCGTCAAAATCATTCCTAATTTCAAGGCACACATCTTTCCAAGCGTCCCTCGTAGCGTTCCGATCTTTAAAAGAATCTATTGTTTTATTTCTTAAAACTGCTAACGAAATGAGAAGATCAGTATCCATCATCACTTAACATACATTACGATTTTTAAATTAAATAAATGTTAACTTTAACAGACTGAAAGCGCACAAGCGGTTAAAAAATCGCCGAGTGTGCGAGCGCCTATTTGACCACATGGCCCACTGTCTGTATGGGGCGGTGAAATTACCGTCGAATGTAGTGGTAGCGCACGGCTGCATACCTGCCGTCGACGGCAGCTCTGCCGTGGGTGTAAGCCCAGTGTGTAAGCTCCCATTTGATCCCTCGCGCCACTATTGGAACGACGGCGACGGAAAACTTTCCGCCGCGGCCGAAACCGCCCTGTGTGTAACCGATCTATGAGTCGTCAGCAGCGCCGCGGTGGCCCGTTGTTCTGCCTCGCCCTCGCTAACGTCTGTTTTCCCCGCAAATAGCAGTAGAAAGCAGGTTTAAATCGAACGAATTAATTTTTGAAAGTTACTTAACATTGTTTACTCTTCGGTTCGGCAGAACCCTGATCGAGCGCAAACCCGCGTCCAGCTAGGGGGAGGCAGCTGTCCCCCCCTGCCCGTACCTGGCTACACCCTTGCATCAAGCCCATACTAAAATGAACCTGAAGCAGCAAAAACCTAACAAAAAAGTAAAACACAAAACAAGAAGAAATCCAAAGCTAGAAATAAACACACCACGCGCAAGATATCTAATCAAAGAATAGTTATTTGATGATGTTGATCAAGGAGAAATTCACTATTTGTAATGCAAACAAAATGATTCAGCTTTAAGGTCACATGATTGATAGATCCAGTGCTAAACGTGTTTCAGTCCGTGCTGAAACTGGAGAAAACAACTTTTGTCTCGTATTCAAAAATTGCAGTTAATGACAACTTTTCCTTTGCCTGTTACAATTTCTATCATTCCCATAATTTTTTTCTAAACAAAGTACATTGCTTTGCAAATTAAGAGCGTTTTTAATCACTCATTTCTGATTTTGAAGTTAAGTGGCCACTTTGCAAGCATGGGAGCTAAACTTAATTCAAAGGTAACTAAAAAGTTCTAGTGTGTGCTAAGATAGTTGAAGTATGTAACAGCTAATTTTGTGTGGGTTTACCGTAAGTCAGCTTAAAACATCATCAAACAGCATGGCCACTTTGCCCAGCTCTCCCCTATACGATGTGATACGAAACGTTATATGAACTGACTGAATATAACACTCCGTTTCGAGCGACAAGCGGTCCTGCAGGTTGTGGGTGAACAACATAGCCTTTCATATATGATAGAACCCGTCTGTTGATACCAAATCCTACCATCCCCCCTCCCCCTCCCCAGTAGATTCCACCTGCTTACTTGCTGGTGCTGCCTGTGGACTTCCGCTGATGAGTGCCGCCCTCCAAGCCTGGTGGTTGCTTCCTCAGCGCTGGTGCTTCTTGATGATAATTTAGACTGCGACCGTAAAGAAATCGCACGGAGTTTTAACCCCAAACATCCAACCATAGTTCCAGTGGTGGCGGGACAATTGCGATCATTCCTGAGTCATGTCCCATTTTAGATCGGCCAAAGCGCAGTTTCAATTGCCAGTCAGCGTTTTCCTTTCACAGGGCAATGTCCCCTAGTGTTCCCACTGGCACAAGAACGTTGCCCTCGCTTCATACTTGACAAATAACACTAGCCTACGATTGTTCAGTTTATAACTTTTGATGATTGATTCCCATGTATCTTGGTGCACTGAACCCGAAAATGACCTTAGTTCAGTTTCATCACGTCAGAATTTTTTGCAATTCGCATTGAGTCAGATTTTGTATATGACGAAAAATTTCACAAATATGAGACTGAATGACAGATTGAAATAGGTTTGTTTCGTATAAGCGTATTATTTTGTGGCTTATAGTAAACAATATAATGTAATATAATATAGCAATAGAATATACAATAAAAATTATAAAATAGAACACTCGCCGTTTTAGTCGTTGTGTCGACGTCTCTCGTGTTTTGTCATCAGGCTTTTCCGTGCATATGCTCTTCTGGAATATTCTCGATGCAACATCAAGCAATAATTCGCCGTCATTAGTATTCCATCTGCCTTGGTAACGCTTTTCCGTGTCTTCCTTATCCTGATGAAATCTCTCACCCTTTTATTCACTAACCGCACCCAGATTTTCAGGAATGTAGTCTAAATGTGCATGTAGGAAATGAACCATCAAACTCGTGGAAGAGCCTAAATTTTGGTACCTCTGCAGAATTTTCTCCACGATAGACTTGATATTAGGATTCTTCTTGTAGCCTAGAAACTTTGTTACTACGCTTTTAAAGGCGACCCAGGCTTCTTTTTCAGCTACTTCAATTTCTTTTTCAAATTTTCCGTATTTACAAAGTATTCTAAAGTCTTGATGCGTAGAGATACCACCTTTTAGTTTTGCGGTTGACAAGGCTGTAAATTTAACACAAATGTACCGGAAATATTTACCATATTTTGGTAAGGCTTTCACAAATTGCTTCATTAAACCTAATTCGATGTGTTAGGGTGGAAGGAGAACGTTCGTCGACTCGATGAGACTTTTTTGATGCACATTTTTTACTCCAGGCTCCAAGCGAAAGTCGTGGCCATTCTTTCTTTTTCACATGTTTTTCCTTGTCTCTGCTATCACACTTACATTAAAAAAAAAAAGAAAACATGGAAACTTTGTGTACCGCTTCGCTGGCCAAGGATTATCGATATTTCTTTGAGATCACCACTCATGAGCCACTTATGATTGTTGTACTTAATTTTCTGGAGAATAAATTGTAAATTGATTTGTTTTGATCGTAAACCGACAGATGGCAGCATTTCATATGTCTTTAAATCTGGCAGTACCTCTTTTGTTTTTGATTTCTTTCAATATCTAACACTTTTGACAGACTGCGATTTGTGAAAAATTCTGACGTGATGGAGAAAAACTAAGGTCATTTTTGGATCAACCGCACTAAAATATATATGAATCCATTACCAGAATTTTTTAAAAAAACATGATACAACCGAAAAAATGCAGGCCTTTTTCAGCCAGTAAACAATTATAATTTAAGCTAAATAGTTCGATTTGTAAATGAATACCTCAGTTTAAAGAGAAAGATTTTAAACAGCATAGGGTCATAGCATTATCATGAAAAACCAGCATTTTTTTTTTCAATGTAATGCATACCAAACCATTTTACCTTATTTATTTCCTTTTAACGAACAATCTGAATCTCCTACAGGAAATTTTTTTCCGGAGTATACAGTCCCATAACACAAAAAAATATAGCTACAAACAGCGGTTGCATGAAAATTATTAATCAGGCAGTTTTATTTTGCTATTGAAGTAAATAAATGCACACATACCTCCGATGTGACACTTGTGACTGCTTAACGGCACACAGGTGGCTGATCCGTGGAGAAATCGTTGACAATGAAGCCTCATTTCTTCATCGACGGATTTGAGTCTTTCTGTGTAGGAAGTTTTAATCTCGGTGATCGTCGAGATGCCAAATTCACTTAAATATGTAGTTGCAAATGGTAATAACACATTAACTGCAATGGAGATAGCCGGATATTCATTCCATATTGTTAGCAAAAATGTATCTAAAGGAACTTCGAGGTGTTTTAATTTCAAAGTTCTGTCGCCTTTTAAATCTGCGAGTTCCCCTTGAATATTAATTGGAAGATGTTCCAAATATCCAACGAATGGATCATGAACCCAGTCGAAACCTTCAACGCCCTTTCTCCATAAAGCTTTTTGAATCTCTGCTGCAGGACTTCTAAATGTACTTTAAGACCATCACCATTATATTACCATCATCAAGTGACCATACAGTTGGGAACATCTCACGCGACCAATTTTCAATCTTCTGTAACCAAAAATACTGCTTATTCTCAAATCCTTTAATATTATCCATACTAATAAGAATATTTTAGTTCCTCTCTTGCATATAGATGTTCAGCTCATCCAAGTCTCCGAAAATGCCAGAGCATTATGCCAACATACATACCCATTCGCCATCTGCGAATAAATCCGCGTACTTACGTGTTTTAACAATTCAAAATGCCTATACCTATACCTTTTTTTTTCTGTCGTCAGTCTTTCGACTGGTTTGATGCAATCCTCCATCCCCTCCTATCCTGTGCTAACCTTTTCATTTCTACATACCCCTTACAGCCCACGTCCTCAATTATCTGCTTCATATATTAAAATCTCTTTCTTCCTCTATAGTTCTTACCTTCGACCGTTCCCTCCAGCAACAAATTAACCAATCCAGCATGTCTCAAAATATGACTTACTAGCCTGTCTCTTCTTTCTGTAAGTTTCTTCCATAAACTTCTCTTCTCACCCATCATTTCCAAAACTCGTTCATTTCTTACTTTGTCTGTCCACTTAATTTTCAGCATCCTTCTGTAGCACCACAATCCAAATGCTTCAATTTTCTTTAATTACGGTATTCCTAAAGTTCATGATTCGCTACCATAAAGTGCTGTGCTCCACACAAAGCGTTTTAAAAAGTTCTTTCTAATTCCTAGATCAATATTTGAAACTAAAAGGTTTCTCTTTTTCATGAACGCTCTTTTTGCTAGTGCTATTCTGCTTTTAACATCATTCCTGCTTCGGTCATCGGTTGTAATTTTACTTCCCAAGTAACAGAATTCACTTACTTCTCCTATTGCATCAGATCCTATTATTATATTTAATCTACTAGTATTGGTATCATTTCGGCTACATTTCATCACTTTTGTCTTGCTTCGATTAATATCCAGTACAAAATCTTCCTTCAGTATTTTGTTCATGCCATTCAGTAACTTCTCAATATCCTCAGCCTTCTCTGCTAACAAGACAATGTCATCAGCAAATCGTAGCATACTGATTTTTTCTTCCTGAAAACTTATACCACATGGAAATTTTTCTTTGACTTTCTTCATTGCTTCTTCTACATACAAGTTGAATATTAACGGGGATAGACTACAACCTTGTCTCACACCCTTTTTAACTGATGCATGTCTGTCGTGATTCTGTACTTTTATTATAGCCACTTGATTCTTATATAGTTTGTAAAGTATTCTTCTATATCGATACTTTAGACCTGACTTCTTTAAAATTTTGAACATCTTGTGGCACCTAACATTATCAAAAGCTTTCTCTAAATCAACAAACGTCATAAAAGTATCTTTGTTTTTCTTGATCCGCCCTTCAAGTATTAATCTTACAGACAGAATTGCTTCCCTTCTACCGCTAATTTTCCTAAACCCAAACTGATCTTCACCTATCTCTTCTACTACCCTTTCCACCCTTCTGTATATTATTCTGGTAGCAGTAATTTTGAAGTATGTGACGTTAGACTAATGGTGCGATAATTCTCACATTTGTCGACTTGTGCTTTCTTTGGAAGTGTGAAGATGATATTTTTATTAAAATCTGTTGGAATTTCTCCTGTTTCATAACGTTTTGATATCAGCTTGAATCCTTCCTCTCCTAGGGATTTAAGAAGTTCTGCTGGGATCTCATCTATTCCAACTGCCTTATTTACTTTCAAGTCATTCAGAGCTTTATTAAATTCTCTCCTCAAAACAGGATCTCCTAAGTCATCAATGACGACATCGCCTTCCTGTTCCATTAAATTATTGTTCAAGTCGTTCTCAACATAGTTTCCCAATGTCTTCTTTCGATCGGTTAGCTCTATCTTCTGAGCTTAAAAGATGTTTCCCATCGGCAGCTTTAATGTTCATACCTCTTTTCTTTTTTTCTCCAAAATTCTGTTTGATTTTTCTATATGCAACATCTACTTTACCTACGACCATTTCTACTTCTTCACACTTTTCTTGTAGCCATTTTTCTTTTGCTATTTTGCATTTCCTATTTATTTGATTTCTAAATTGCCTGTACTGCTCTCTTCCTGCTTCATCCTGAGCATTTTTGTACCTTCTCCTCTGTTCCATCAACTCCAAAATTTCTTCTGTGATCCAAGGTTTTTGGGCAGCTTGTTCCAAAAAGTCTAATGTTTTTTTACCAGCTTTCATTATTTAGGTCTTTAATGCATTCCATTCGTCCTCGGTTGAGCTCCTTTCAGAGATACTTCTTAGACCTAAGTCTACTATTTCAGCAAATTTTTCTCTCGTGCTACGTAGATTGTTTCAGTTTATTCACTTCCAGTCTGTTCTGCTTATAATGCTTCCTTATTCGCTTGAATTTCAGCCTGCACTTCATTATTATCAAATTATGGTCAGAGTCTATGTCTGCTCCTGGGTACCCTTTACAGTCTGGAACTTGATTCCTGAATCTTTGTTTGACCATGATAAAATCTAGCTGATATCTACCTGTATCCCCTGGACGTTACCAGGTGTATATTCGTCTTGCATGGTTCTTAAACAGTGTGTTTGCCACTACTAGCTTATATCTTACACAAAATTCTAGCAACCTGCTCCCTCGCTCATTTCTTTCTCCTAGACCAAAACTTCCTACAGCATTCCCCTCTTTTCCTTCTCCCACTATTGCATTCCAATCACCCATGATTATTAGATTTTCCTCCCCCTTCACATATTGGATTAATTCTTCAAAATCAGCTTATATTTTTTCTATTTCTTCGTCATCTTCCTGTGACGTTGGCAAATAAACTTGTACTAATGTGGTTGGGACGGGCTTAGTTTCTAACCTCATCAAGATAATCCTGTCACTAAACTGTTCATAATAACCCACCCGTTTCCCTACTTTCTTGTTCATTACAAATCCTACACCAGTGAGTCCATTGACAGCTTGTGTGCTAATTATCCTGTGTTTCCCAGACCACAAATCCTGTGAATCTTTCCGTTTAATCTCACTAATCCCAACAACATCTAACTTAAGTTGTTTCATCTCCCTTTTTAAGTTTTCTAACCTACCTGCCCTATTCAGACTTCTAACATTCCACGCTCCGACTCGTAGAATGTTTCTACCCGTTGTGATGACTCCTCACTGAGCAGTCCCCACTCGGAGATCCCATTGGGGTACTATTTTACCACCGGAATATTTTACCCAGGAAGAAGCCATCTATAAGTTCAAACATTCCCGTTAACACCTTTCCTCGTGATAGCTAGCGTACGCATGTATGTAGCAGGAGTGTAGTGTGTTTTAAACCTTGTAATAAAGACCATTTGTTGGCTACCGTTAAGAAAAACGTGAGTTGCCAAAAAAAGGGAGGGGGGAATTATTATTAATTCTGAAATAACTCCTGAAAATGAAAAATACATATAATAATGATGTTATAAGGGGATCTAATGGGTTAACTAGAACCATGAATTTCAGACACAAAATAAAACCTCATTTATTGAGTCTTATGGCCTTACAAGGTCGGGTAGTAATTAACGTTACGTTAAACACAATTAGATCAGCAAAAACAAGCAATACCCGACGTTTACAATTCGCCGGAGTAAGCAAACAAAACTGAATGAAATATCTCAAACAAGTAAAAAAAAAAAAACAGCAAAGTTAACATTGAAATAACATGGCAACACAGGCCATCAAATTGAAGCTAACATTTTACTGTACAAAGGAAAATCCCAGGGGGCGCCGTATAAAGTGAATGAAAAGCATCAAAATTGAATTAACAAACAGCAAGATGCTTAAGAAAAAATTGAATCGAAATATAAATTCAGCTAGCTCAGAATTTAAGTGGCGGGAGCAGAGTCTTAACCCAGGCGTCGCTTAAGGGCTCATAAGTCTATTAAAATCCACTGGATAGTGACCGTCGTTTCTGGTACATTACCATAGAATCATCGCCATGATGGTGAGCGACAAACACAATGCCACTGCAGCAATGGAAGCTAAATACGCGGCTACGCCCGCGTTATTAGCATAACTTCCAAATAATGGCAAGCACGCCACTTAACATCTCGCTTTCCCAAAGCAAGAAATGATCAACCACAATGATCATCAGAGAGCGTATCGGCTGATACGTCCGTTCACCAGCTCGTCTTGGACCCAAGTGATGTCTAAAATGGCTCCCTCTTCTTCCTCGGCTAGTTGCACTCCACATGTAAAAGAACTCCATGGAATTAGTATTGTAGCCCCCAATAAATGTTCAGGATTGGCTAGCTACACATTTCCGTCGTCACGTGTTTAATATCACGCGTCACATTCGCTGACTCCTTCGCGCGTTTCCTACTTGGCCTTCGGGGGTAGTAGCAGGGTGGGGTAGTTCGTTGACCGAATTCCAACGGGACTCAAGCCGGGCTGGCCCGGCGTCACCTTGTCGCCTCGCCTGCTCCATTGTTCCTTTCTCAACGGCCGAAATGGCAGTCCCTAGCCTTCGATATTCAACCGTGCTGAGCCATGCGTTTACAGAAAAATTAATTTATAATAAACTATACCTTTGGCCGCCCTGGTTTAAACGTACATTTAACCTATTCAGACAACCCTCATTATCTACAATTTATTTACACGTTGCAAGATTAAATAATTAATAAACTTGAATATAATAAAAAAAAAGAAAAGAAAAAGAGAATTATGAATATAATTAAATAATAATTAATTATATTCGTTGTGGGTGACGCTGTCACACCACAACCTATTTCCTGACATAAAACTGAAAAAAAGTCGCGAATTAAGGGGCTGCGATTTTGTGAAGTTCACGACTATAACTAATTCGTACAGCACATCTTTCATAGAAGGTGACAAGAGACTTAGCAAAAATGGCTTCGCGGTGAATGACACAATCATCGCATCGTATGTTGGGATTTATTTCACGTACTTTAGTTGCAAAGACTTTCACTGGGCCTGTGATAGCAGCCGCTCGGTCTGTACAAACACTAACGCAATCAATCCATGTTAATTCATTAAGGCGCAAATATTTATCAGTCAAACGAAATATTTCTTCACCGGTAGTTTGTTCTGGAAGTTCTTTGCTCTATCGATGTAGCGAATGTAAGCCAGAAGTTGTGCGTGGCTGCTAATATCTGTGGACTTTTTTTTTTATTATTATTTACCCTTCATTTATACAGCCTAATATCTTAGTGACTAAATTAGGCCCTACGTATTAATTTTTACATTCTTGATTACATAATGTTTTGAGATTTGTACAAAATATTTACATGCAAGGAATGTGGCATACAGTTCCGTTACACTTTGACTTACTGCCTAATTAATAATCTATTAGTATAATAGACAAGATGTAGCGTTGTCGCACCTACGTCATGTCACGCGGTGACGTTGCGCTATGACGTCACGCTTTACGATATTATTTGTGGGAGTGCGCGTTATTTAATATCATTTCCAAGCAACAGTGAATAAATTAACTCACAGAACACTGAAATAAAAGTATGTATTGCGTTAAAATCGATATATCAATCATTAGATGCTTATATTTACGTAATATTCTTTTGATATATTGAAGTATTCCTTAAATTCTTTGTCCATAGATATTGTAAGATAAAAGCTTTGTATTTCGAGCATCAGTGCTGCTAAATGTTTTGTTAGAGTATAACTAGCATGGATTAGAATTACAAGTTTCATTTGACGTAAACGCAGAGGGCATGAATAATTTAGTTTTTTAAAATTTAAACTGTGTCCTATTACTGAAATTATTTGTGTTTAAATTGGCATATTAATTAGCAGTTTTTTTTTACTGAAATCATTACATGGTTCAAATGAAAGAAGTTGCAAATTGTTCGCGATATATACGGCCTAAACCACAATGAAATATTACATGGCATAGCTTAAGTTGTTATAGCATCCTTCGTTCTTGCTGGAGTCATTATTTCAGCAGATGTAAGCTTTCTTAGCCGTTAAAATATCGATCTTCATCATAGGTAGCTATTAAGAAAGAAATGTGTCAGAACCTGTGAAGATTTGGGATCAAGCTTATATCGCGATGCATGGAATGTATTAAATTGCGTGTGATTGAAGCTTTGCTTTTCCATCAGAAATTTTAGCGGATATTATGGTTAAGCTGAAATGCAACCTGGACCAAGATGACAACTGAAGCTTTTTGCTACAGCACAAGGAACGATAAATTACAATGAGCTTTATTTTGTAACAATTCTGATTAGTTAAGCAACCGCAGAGAAATATCCACGTTATTTAATAACATTTCTAGGCATCCACGAATAAATTAACTGACTGAACATACTTATTAGTTGCTTAGATTTATTTAATATTACTTTATGTAGAAGTATTCGTTGATATGACATTTTCGCAATGTTAGCGGCACTTGAAGTTACAGCAGTGGGCATGCGTTTTTTATTTTTTATTTTTTATTTTTTTTTTTTTTTTCTGTTACTTAATTCATTACTTCGTTCTAACGAAAGTATTGCTAACATTTTTCGGTTGCGGAGCGTCTTACGGTTCAGAATTTTTAATTTAATTCATGGCGACGTTTCGGAAAAAAGGAGGGTGCAAATGTGAAGAAGATGCCATTATAACGAAGCAATTGATACAAATTTCAACAGGGCAGTACCAGTTTCCGGCCGGTGGAAAATATCACCTTCCACCCATTAAAACTAATATTACGTTGGAATGACGTAAGCTGTTAAGATTTATTTTTAATTTACTTTGGTTTTACTGATGCCTTATTTCAGCCGCATGTAACTGTGTCAGCTATTCAAATGTGTTAGTATAATTCTGAATAACGAATATAAAAAATTAAGATTGACGAACCCTTATAGATTTTTTATTTGGTTTATTTCGCGATGCAATGTGACCATTGAAATGTGATAAGTATATGTATTAATATGCGTGTAAAGTAAGTATTGTTTCTCTGGCGGCATGTTTAGCACATGGAGGAAGGAAATATTTCCTCCATGGTTTAGCGTAGTACTGTACGTGGTTATGGGATTCTACGATAACCGTGAAGCCGCAATTTGTTGATGGATTCTTATGTAACTCGACGAAAAAAACTGAAAGTAGAGAATAAAATGTTTTGATATGTTACTTAATTCTCGAGACATTGTATCTCAAAATTGACGTGGTTAGGTTGAAATGCGGCCTGGAACAGAAGAAAAATTTCGACATTGCCAAATTTGATATCGTATGTAACTCGAAGAGACAAATCGAAAACAAATAATACATTTTCTTTCCATATCTCGCTTAGTTCTTTAGATATTGTATTTCAAAATTTAGGTGGTTTGGGTGAAATCTGGCCTGGACCAGAAATTTTTTTTTACCAAAACCGCTATATCTACACGGTGGAAATGCACTATATGTGTTTTATTTTCTTCCTGGTGGTTGTTGTTAGGTTGAAATACGTCCTGGACCAGAGGAAACTTCACCAAAATCACAGTTATAATTGATTTTCAACATGCTATATCTCGAAAACCAAGAAAGATATCAAAAAAATTTATTCTTTATTTTCGATTTATTTCGTCGAGTTCTACAAGAATTCATCACCACGGTAATGATTGAACTGCCTGTTGTTAGATTGAAATGCAACCTGGACCAGGATAGCAACAGAAACATTTTGTTATTGCGCAAGGCAATAGGAATTATATTATGATTTATTTTTGTGTTTATTTAAGCGATTGCTAAGAAATGATTTGCCAGAATACTGAAGTTGTTATGATTTAATTTAGTATCCATCGTTTACACTGTGGTCATTATTTCAACTGTAGGCTATGTAATTTATGTCATCCGTTAACACATCGATCTTCATCGCATTATTATCGAAGATTGTGGTTTGACTGAAATGCGACCTCCATCAAGTTGACAACTGAAACGTTTTGCTACATCACAAGGGATGAGAAATTACAGCACATTGAGCTTTATTTCAAACAATTCTGTTTAGGTAAGCAACTAAAAAGAAATTAATTGCCAGAATACTCCAAACCCGTCAATTTTGACGGGCTTTGTGGCTAGTTCTATAATATTACATTTGGTCTTGCTTACAGTAATAACAGTTACAGCTGCTATTGCAAATTTTAATGTTATATTGAATAACAAATATCGTCTATTGATGTTATAGTGCTAGTGGTTTTCAGTTAGTTGCAGTTAACCCAGTTTGTACATATCTTTCTGTAAACTATCATGTAGTTATACCGGATTACTGGGTAATAACAATTGCTTATAAGTAACATTCACTTAATTATATGTTCTCAGCCACTACAGTCCTGAGCCAGTTCGATTTTGCAGCATCCCGGCTTACCATTAATATGAAAATTAACTCCCAAATATTGTTATAATTCATTGTGTATTTGTGAAAAAGTCAATGATCATTCCCTCTACATCACAAACAAGATTGTTTTGGCCGTGGTAGAAGCGTTTTGTTTGCTGTTAGTGGTAAGCTGACGTTTGCTCATTCTGCCACGCCATCGTTCTGACTCAGGCCTGTAGTAGGCTTTGTTCCGTTTTAACAATGGTAGTATTACTTAATTTAATAGTTATGCATTTGAATTGTTTTTTGAAATAATCATCTCTGGTGTTATAATCTACTTTTCCCCTATAAGGCCTTATCCATTTTTTATGTTACAAAAATTTATCTAAAACGTCTATTCTAATCTAACTTTAAACCTATACTACTCTATCAACACTAATATACCCACCGCTATCATCCCGGGATAGTCTGCCAGCCATGCCCTTCTGGATTTCCAGTAGGACAGGATCGACCGACACATCGGGAAAAAACTTCCGGCTCCCGCAAGTTTCTGTAGGATACTGTTTACTCTTATCCGTGAATAATTTTCTATGCCCGTATGTTTGGCCGTGCGACTTCCCTAGGCCGGTCCCCATGCCCGAATGCTGCTCGGTCCAGATATCTTTTTTTGTGCAGTTGAGATACTTTGTTCGCCAGATTATCGAGAATAATCCATGCTCTCTCATCTAGAATTATGTCTCGCGTTGATCTACTCCGTATTATGTTGATACTGTCCATCCTTACTTCTTCTGTTATCGGACAGGACCACATTACATGTTCGGGGGTTCCTTCTGCGCCGCACTTACATAAGCTCGTTTCTTTCAGCCCTCTTTGACACAGTAGGCTGTTATATGGGCCGTGCCCCGTGACATAATGTATAAGGCCTGGTGTGGGATGAAAGTATTCAAGTTGCAGCCGTTCTTGTATGTTCGGAAACAAACTGTATAATCTTCTGCATGTGGAACTATTGTCCCACCGCTCCTGCCATTCAGCCAGAAGTGCAGCGCTGACTTCTGCCACATTCTGTGCAACTGTTCCCACAATCTCCTGCACCCTGGCCTGATTTCCTTTTCATAACCAGTATATGGCCCCTCTTCTTCTGATTACTAGGTCCAACGGCCATACACCTATGACAATTGGCAGGGCATTTGTGGAAGTAGTACTGTAGGCTCCACTCAATCGCAGCAAACACACTTCTCTGCACTCTTAGGACCTCCTCCCTAGGTTTCACCAGTCGAAGTCTGTGCGCCCAGACACTGGATGCATACCCTACCAGAGATGCTAGGATAGCATCGTGGTATCTTTTTATCGTAGTGTTAGAAAGGTGAAATCTTCTTTGGCCTATACTGATAAATTTGTTAAGCACAGCCTTAGCCCTTTCGCACCTCTCAGTAATATGTGATGCAAAGTTCAGAGACTCATCCAGGGTGACGCCAAGATATTTGGTTGTCCGTGTTCTTTTTATGTTTATGTTATTAATTTGGTAGTAGGGTTACGTTCCAGTTTTCCCTTGAATACCATCATCTGAGTTTTCATTGGCGCGAGACTAAGCTTTGCCTCCGAGCACCATGCTTGGTGTTTTTCAATCACCATTTTAGCTATATTCCCTATAGCTTGTCTGGACAGACCCTCTATCAGCAACAGCAAGTCGTATGCATAGGCAACCAGCCCCAGAAAGCCATCCAGCCCCTCCAGTAGATTAATCACTTCTTCGAAAACTATGTCCCAAAAACCGGTCCACTGACCGACCCCTGAGGGCATCCCTTAGTCAAATGTTTATCTACCTTCCCTCGTGGGCATCTCAGTGTGGCATAACGATTTTTACAATAGTCCCTCAGTGTGTTATAAGGACTGCTTGGACACTTCATTTCTCTTAGGCGCCGGAACAATATCGGCCACCAAAGATTATCAAAAGCACCACATATATCAACAAAAATTCCTATAACACATTTCTTACAACTGCTTTTAACTAAGTCTACCGCTCTGTTAATTGCATCTTCGGTCGACCTGCCTGCTATAAAGCCGAATTGGTTCATGATGTTGCAATTTAGCGATCAGTACTTTTTCTTGAACCTTTCCCAGCACATTGAGCAGGCAGATCGGCCGATAAGATTTTGGATTAGCCAGATCACTGTCTCCCCCTTTGGTTAGTATTACCACGTCACTTTGTTTCCACACGTTGGGAACTCTGCCTTGCAGCAGACATTTGTTTAGTAAGTTACATAATGGAGGAGCTAACTGAACCACCAGAGCCTGCAAAACTTCAGCCACAATTCCGTCCGGACCTGGGGCTTCATGTTTCGCCATACTGTTTATGGCTCTGATAACTTCATCTATTGTTATGTTTTCCCATTCCGATGTGACTGTATACAACTGTAATTGATCACTGCGCATTTTTCTATGGGTATCGCTTTCATTGTCTACTATGTAGTCGGGTAATAGTTGATGCAATAGTACCTCGGCCGTTGTGGTTCCAATTCGTTGTCATGGTCCCATCCTCATTCCTCACGGTAGCCAAAGTTGTGGGTGGTCTAATTTTAGCTGCAACTATTTTGTATGGTATTCCCCAGGGGTCTTACCTAAGATTTGCTCTAACATATGCCTCCCAACTTTGAGTTTTCGTCAGAAGCAATTGTTGTTTAAAGCTTCTTTTCTCTCTCTGTATCTGTTTAGAAGGATATACCTGTCAGCCGCCACAAGGCAGCGTTGGTATTCCCTTCTCGCCTTTCGCATGTTTGATCTCAGTCTATACAGCCGTTCGTTCCATGGTATATCCCTCACCATTTTAATTTTCGCCAGTGGAATACTGCCCTTCATTGCTATTTGAATCGATTTGGTCAGCTCCCTCGCAATATAATCTACGTCATTCCCCTCCATTAGTCCCACTGGTGTTCGGAAGCCCTCCCGTAGTCTAGACCATGCCGCTCTCTTGATATTGTACCGGTGTTTGATATTCTCACTGCTAACACCCTCCGTTAGAATCCTGGAAAGGTCATATAGAATTATATTATGACCACTCGCGGTTTGGTTGTCTAGAACTCTCCAGTTTTGTAGCATGTTCCCCATATGTTCGCTGGTGAGCGTTACATCTATATTGGATGTGGCCCCCCATCTGTCATTGAAAGTAGGAGGATTGTATGGTCTATTTCTTACTTGCAAATGTAATTCGAAATCAGCTCCATCAAATCCTCTCCTCTCTCGTTATTTTGGTCACTGTATCAAAGGACTGACCGTGCGTTTGCATCAGCTGCTATGATTATTTTCTGATTCCCCAGGCTATCGAATATATCTCTAATTTTATTTAGGTACGGAGCTATTGGATCTTTATACTGGAAATAGATAGACACCACTATCACGTTACACCATCCTGTGCTGATTTCTGCACATGTCGTGTGGTCATCACAGAATTGTGCGATTTTCGTTGTTGTTATGCTCATATTTAAGACTATTATACCCGTCATGGGATGTTCCCCGTCTGCTATAATTTGCGCTGATACTGGCATGTACGGAATCAATCCTCTATTTGAATGTGGTTCTTGTAGGCATAACACATTCCAGCTGTTTTCTTCTGCTAATTTTCTCAACTCATGGAGGACCCGTTTGCTCCGTCTAGCATTTATCTGTGCGACTCGTCGATCTGAAGTGAGAACTTGACTGTTGCTGATTTTCTTCTTCATAATGTCTTCCATATCACGAGACATATAAGTAAATCGGCGATTGATTGTGTGAGCAGAAAGAGGAATTTTTGAAATTTCACAAGCAGATTCTAAACCCAGAACTATTTTCACCATCTCTTTACAAACAGGCGTTGACAGCGTTTCACCTGTTGTGTTTGGTTTCTTGGCCTTTACGATAAGTCGGTTTCCTGTACTCTTTCCGAAACACGTACTGTGTCGGTCATGAACGTTCTTTGTTTTCTTTTATTTCCCAACAACCAAAGAAAATAACTGAAATTTTAGCTTGACAGAGAAGAATGTTTTGTTGACAAATGTTTCAATTTAGGGGCCATCCGCAAATTACGTCACACGAATTTCATGATTTTTGGACCCCTATTCCCTCCCACCCCCATGTCACAGGTTGTCACATTTGTGGGAACCCCCACACCTACCCTGGTGTGACGTCACATACTTTACAACTTTAAATTTATAAATTAAAACAGCACTTCCAAATGATTTATGTATTTCTAGTTAAAAATCATATCAACAATAAATCAAACATTTAAGAAAATATAAAAAAAACATAAAAAATCGAATTAATGATTCAAAATTGAACTAAAGGCGTTTTTTGATATACAAAGAAAATTTCGTTCAACAGGCACAAACTGCGGGTGTGCAGACTTCCGCGGTCGTTGTCAATGTAATCTTGGTTGTCCGGGTTGAACCGCGTCAATTTGTTGAAACCTAACGTTTCGGCCATCATTTTGTGGCCTTCTTCAGAGTATTGTCACGCCTGGAACTGCTGCCGCCTATATATAGCTCCCGATGAACGCGCTAGCCATTTGGAGTGACGTCACTCAAACTACCGCCGCCAACGTGGCCGGTCCGATGGGGACCTGCGTCCCGCGTTTTCCTGATCAAGCATGACCATATTTGGTCACGTTGTAGCCCGCCTTCCGCGTTCATATTATCTGGTCTTTTTTTGATTTCCAATGCTTCTCTGACACGCCGGGGCCACCATCTGCTTTCTTGAACCAATACACTAGTGTCACTGAACAAAATTTCGTGCCCACTGTCAGCAGAATGTTGCGCTACAGCTGATTTGCTGACGTCATTATTTTTAAGATGTCTCATATGTTCACACAGCCTTTCCTTGACTGTCCGTCCAGTTTCGCCGATATACACTTGGCCACAGCTACAGGGTATCTGGTACACGCCCTCTGTCTGCAACTTCTCCCTCTTGTCTTTGACTTTTACAACCACATCAGAAATCTTCCTAGGCGCTCTGTATATTGGACGGATATTTTTCTTCTTTAACAGACGGCCGATTTTATCCGTCACCCTGTGGACATAGGGTAATACTGCCGTGGGTCCGTCTGTTCGTCTTCTGGCTTCGACTTCCGGAGTCGGAGCACAGGGTGATGCTCCAGGTGCAAGCCTTATTGATGACGTCAAGGCTGTAGCCGTTGGCCAGAAACGTCTCCTTTAAAATTTCTCTTTCAGCGGCTATGCTCGCTTCGTCGCTGACTATGGAAGCACGGACGGTTAATGTTTTTAAAATTCCGCGTTTCACTGCTGGATGGTGGTGAGAGGCTGCATGCAGGTAGCGATTCGTGTGCGTGGGCTTGCGGTAAACTCCGTGCCCTAGGGAGCCATCTTCCTTCCGGTTCACTATCACGTCCATAAAAGGAAGTTGTTTGTCCACCTCAACTTCCATGGTGAATTTAATTTTGTCGTGGGCACTATTTAAATGTTGGAAAAAAGCCTCGAGGGATTCTCGCCAGTGAGGCCAGATAACAAATGTGTCGTCCACGTAACGCAACCACAAAGAAGGTTTCAGAATGTAATTGTTTACCACTTCAGCCTCAAACTCCTCCATATACGCCGGGATGCTTCCTTCAAAGGGCCATGGCCGAATTCCTTCCCATTCCTTGCCCCCATCCTTTCCCGTCTCTAAAGACCACGTTGTTAAAAAGGGACGTTAAACTGTTACAAAAAAAAAAAAAATCCTCCATATACACGTCGGCCACAATTGGCGACAGTGGGCAACCCATCGCTGCTCCCTCATTCTGCTGGTAGAAGTCTCCTTGATATTGAAAGAAGGTGGTCCTAAGACAGAATTCAGTCAGTGATGCCCATTCTTCTGGCAGACTGAGATATCCTAGTCGTTACCTGATGATATTGATGGCTTCATCAATTGGCACGATGTGAACAGTGACGTGACGTGACGTCGAAACTAACTAGTAAGTCGCTGTCTTCCAGACGTCTGTCCTTGATCCTGTTTATAAAATCAGAAGAATTTCGAACTGTAAAAGTAGAGCTAATCAGATTCTTTAGCTTGTCCGCCAGATATCTTGCCAGCGGATGTGTTGGAGACTGGAATGCGCTCACAATGGGCCGTAAAGGGACCCCATCTTTGTGTATCTTGGGCAGGCAGTACAGTCGTGGTGTCAGGTGATTGGACGTAGTTAATTTTCTTTTGGCCTCCGGTTCAATTGAAGATGCTTCCCATATTTTATTTGCAACGTTACGCCGAATTTTCTGTATAGGATTTGTTGGCAGCTTTCCATACGTTCCATCTTGTAATAACGACTCTACCTTTCGATGATATTCTTCCGCATACATAACGACTGAAGAATTTCCTTTATCAGCAGGTAATACCACAATGTCATCTCTCTCACTCATTCGACGCAAGGCGTCTCTTTCCCCTCGAGTAAGATTCTGCGGCGGTGGTTTGGAAATTTATAATATTCTCGCCGTTTCACTGCGAATCTCGTGAGCGTCATCTGATGAAAGAGAAGAAATTGAAGATTCCACGGCAGCGATGACTTCATCCACTGGTAACTTTGCTGGCGCTATAGCGAAATTCAGTCCTTTGGCAAGAACCGAATTCGTATCTGTGTCCAGCGTCTCGTTGGTGAGATTGACCACGCATCTTTTTAACAGATTTTCCTCTGGTTGCGGGTGTTGCTTCTCTTCTAGTCTGGAGAATTTAACCAATTGTCTACTCTTAGTTTTTTCAAATGCGTCATGGGCCTGATTCCACAATAATTTGTCCAGCAAGTTCCAATCATCGAGGTTTAATGTGTTACTAAGGAAGAGGCTAAGAATTCTTACTTCCAGCGCTGCCAGTTCACTCCGCGTGTAGTGAATGCGTTCACGAAGAAGTGCCTTGCTACTTCTCTTCAAAATTCGGCGGGCGGTAGACGTCGTGATGTGATGCCTGATGTTGAGAAAGCCTGGAATGATGTTATCTCGGCAACGGCAAAGGAAGGCTAGATGACACAGCCTAAGATTTTCTTCTGTCGGAGCGATAATGACGTCAGCAAATCAGCTGTAGCGCAACATTCTGCTGACAGTGGGCACGCAATTTTATTCAGTGACACCAGTGTATTGGTTCAAGAAAGCAGATGGTGGCCCCGGCGTGTCAGAGAAGCATTGGAAATCAAAAAAAGACCACATAATATGAACGCGGACGGCGGGCTACAACTTGACAAAATATGGTCATGCTTGATCAGGGAAACGCGGGACGCAGACCCCCATCGGACCGGCCACGTTGGCGGCGGTAGTTTGAGTGACGTCACTCCAAACGGCTAGCGCGTTCTTTGGGAGCTATATATAGGCGGCAGCAGTTCCAGGCGTGACAGTACTCTGAAGAAGGCCACAAAATGATGGCCGAAACGTTAGGTTTCAACAAATTGACGCGGATCAAGCCGGACAAGCAAGATTACAGGCACAAACTGGTCGTATCGACAATTTAGGCATTTTTAGGCACTATAAAACCACAAACAACGGTTTTAAATTATATGAACATAAAGTTAGTTTCATGTATTTAAGTCAGAAACAAAATAGGTTTTTGCCTGAAATCCGGGGTGTAATTATAAGTAGCGAATAACAAGGTAACTAAACCGGTTGGGTTGTTCCCTTTTTCAATCTGTCACGGAATACTAAATATGTTTTTAGCGAGGGAGAACGAAATATTAAGATTATATAAAACTTGAACTTACTTTTATATTTTGTTTATTTTTATCAGCATAAGCTGCACTGTATGCTTCATATAGTTTGCGGTAAAGAATACTTAAATCAACTTTACTCATTATAAATTTGTTAGATAAACTGAAAATAATAAGACTAAGAAAAACACATCCATCACTCAGCGAAAGGCAAGTGTTGACTGAATGTTATAAAAAATTGAACATAGACGAAATCACGGCGACGGTAGCCTTTGTTGAAACCTCAATGGCGGTATTGGCCTTTCGGCTTATGTCAAAGGGAGTCGTCGCGAGACACTGCAGGTACAGCCAAAAAGTGATACAAATTATGCATGTGATGTCACAAAGTTTAAGACATGTCCCCCGTCCCTTGTCACACGATGTCACTTTGTTAACCCCCTCCCCCCCACTCAAGGTGTGACGTATTTATGGATGGCCCCTTACTGGGAACCATAGCAGCGTTACTGAGTTTTTCGCCACAAACAATACACTCGGGAATTGGGCACGTTTTGTCTTTCTTTTTTTTTTTTTTTTTTTTTTTTTTTTTTTTTTTTTTTTAAAAAGCAACAACATAGGATAAGCAATGATCACTATATTTTCGCTGCATAAACATTGATTCTTTCTTTCTGGCTCAACGCTTCCACCAGTTGCACTCATAGACGCAACACCTCGCTCAAGGAATTTGTCCATCTTAAGAAATAAAATAGTCTGCTATTTGTAATTCAAAATATCAAGACTAACTACTAACACAGTTTTCGGAGCACTTCAGAACACAGTTATAATGGAACTGAAGTAACAGTAAGAAGCGGGATTTAAACACATCAAAGAAGTCACATTTACATTGCCGTTTGTTTTTACAGTGATGTCTAACAATGCATAGGTGCAAAGGTACAGGTACAAAGTACTATTGTTGGAGAAGCACCAACACCGACAACGTAATGAAATAATATAAGGCTTGGAAAGTTCTGCTAAGCCCAGCAACAGAGCGGTTCCACATCCAATCGGCAAGTTGGACCAGTAAGTTAGTCCTCGGTACAACCGCTTGGAGCGCTAGCGTCGGCGATAGATCGTCAAGCAGTTATAGAATTCACCGCCAGATATCGCTGTCTCTGGCTGACACTGATCCCACGTGATTGCGATTAGCTCTGTTGGGATCTGTACTATATATTGTCTCTGCCCAGCAGTTTCTCAGGGAAAAAGCACATACACACAACATGCGGTAAATATAAAATAACCTCAAAGCGCTGCAGTGTTGAATAAAAATATTTCAAAAATGAATAAACAAAATTTACAGCAACTGTGAATAAATAAATAACATTTAATTTCTTAAAATGCGACAATGTGTAATAATTCTCTGCACACGAAACTAAAATATAATTAATAAAAAAACTTGACAGTTAATTCCTTACAGTGGGCAAAATTTCGAGGCACACCTTTCACCTTGTCGCCGCACACCAGTTGCGGACCACTGTCCTAGGTGACGGCTATGTTGAGATCCTAACCGGCATCAGCAACCACTCGCTACCTTAAATGGATGCGGAAGGGACTCGCACAGCACCGTTGTCAGTGTTGAAAAATTGATGCAGATTCTACGATCTCCCTCGCCTGGTTAAGCTCCTCGCTGGACCAAAACTAAACTCGTTCTGCCACCCGTTGACGTCTCTCCACTATGGGGCCCTATCTGAAGTTATCTTGAAATTACAATGAAATGACTTAACCTGGCAGACTAATCATACGAGGGCGAATCAAAAAATAAGATACACTTCCAAATTATGGCCATTTTTGAACTCACCTACACATAGGCAACACGACTATGACAACTTACAATATAAGTTCCCTTTCCGACATAGTCCCCAAGAGACTGCAAACATTTCTCGGAACAGTTAACCATCTTTTCGATTCCGGATGAGTATGAATCACCTCCAGCGCTATATAACCACCTGGAGACAGTTGCTTTCACCTACTCATCGTTTCGGAAACGTTGAACCGGTTGCGTTAGGCAATTAAAGAAAAGCGGCTGGAAAAATTGAGCGGCGGTGTGATTTTGTTACACGATAACAATACACGTCAGACAGCCCGCCAAACGTCCGAACTGCTGCAGCGGTTGAAGTGGGAGGCATGGCAACATCCTCCAAACAGTCCATACTTAGCATCCGAATAAAGGATCACGGCGGACGACGGTTCCGAAACGATAACGAGGTGAAAGCAGCTGTCTCCAGGTGGTTATATAGCGCTGGAGATGATTACTACGCATCCGAAAAGTTGTTTGACAGTTTCGAGAAATAATTACAGTTTCTTGGGGACTATGTGGAAAGGTGAACTTACATTGTTGTCATAGCCGTGTTTCCTAAGTGTAGATGGTTTCATAAATGGCCATAACTCGGAAGTGTAACTTACTTTTTGATTTATCCTCGTAATAGCCAGTTTCCTTCATAACAAACCGCTACAAATTTTAATACGTTACAGAATACGAAAATTAAGAAAAGAAAGTCAGGAATGCGTTTATGAAAAACACTACGGCAGTAGGGGAGCCATTGAATTATATAAAAGGAATATTCTATGATGAAAAATTTCGGGGAAAGGAGATATTCAGACAGCTATGTACGAAATTGGCGAAGAAATTGCTGAGGTTATTATAATGTGGCGATTCCGTTTATGCCTTTATGTATGCATCATTTTAGTATTGAAAATCTTTGAAAATTATTTCAAATGTAAAAGAATTCACAAATAATAAGTAATAAAAACATAACTGTAAAATAAAACTAGACTGTCAGAACCTTTTATTCCCTATGTGAAATGCATTGACATATATATCCACTATTACTTTAGTAACAATTCAAAACAAACACTGACGTCTTAATCACACAATACGGTCAACTTGAGTATGAATTTAATTTGAAAATGAAATAAACTAGATAAAACTATCATTTCGGCTGGCACTACAAATTATTTACAAATTTTAAACATTTTAATAGCATAATTGAAAGAAACCAAAGAGGCACATTATTACTTTCGCAAGCGAAGAATGTCTATATCCTAGTTCATAAAAAGTCGATCAAGTAAGGATTCCGATCAAGCGAATCTGTTTGCCAGGGCGTTATTCGGGTTATTGAAGTTTAATACATTTCAGATTAAACTTATGAAGTCTTTACTGAAACAATGTGCACCAGAGTAGACACACCAACTTCTCGATCATCCCTCAAAATATGTCAAATCACACTTGTGGCAGTATGAGCGAAAAGTTTTACCTCTCACCTGATCGCCTCTTGAAGGCTGCCAGCTAATCCAGTGACCTCTCGTCTTAGAAACCATCAGGAAATTTCTAGACCCGACCAAGCATTACCCTCTCGTAGGCACTGGGTTCCACTCACCATCGAGCCCAAACCCTCTTCTAATCCGTTTCTCTAGTCTCCTGATACGTCAGACACGAAACGTTATTATAAAACTACTAGTTACTTAAAATAAACAGATGATGATCTCCAATTAGATTCTGTGTTGTGTTGATTGGTTTGGGGTGTCGTGAGCGTTCAGTTATGTCGAAATTTCGGAAAATTTCCTGATGTAGAACTTCTTTATTATACAGATTGTCTGTCCCTATTTTTGAGCACGTACTATAATTCGACTCTGAGAATCTTGAGTGGTTTCCCAGGAATTCTTAAATCACGAGGGTTCTGCATGTCCATCCATTCGGTGCAGCCCAATCACAGATGTGTAAAGCAGCGTTCCCACGATATCTTGTAACGGAGGCGGGACGGGACGGGACGAATACTCAACAACACGCCATGGGACCAGGGC
Source organism: Vandiemenella viatica (assembly GCA_031002005.1). Lineage (NCBI taxonomy): Eukaryota > Metazoa > Arthropoda > Insecta > Orthoptera > Morabidae > Vandiemenella > Vandiemenella viatica. The sequence goes on along the minus strand of JARYHS010008074.1, from coordinate 203,873,100 downwards.
CACCTCTGCTAGCGGAGATGAGACGCAGCTACCCACTCTATGTCGGTAAACATCACAGGCGTGTGTAGCGGTGCGCTATTCCCATCGGTTTGCAGCAGCGGTGTGCACCCCTTCTGTTGTTGTAAAGTGCGCTGTGCCAAACGACACTAGGCAACGTGGTGGGGAGGTGGCGGCGAGGTACCGAGGGTGAAACTGCAGCGCGCTCGTCCCTACACTTCGGCTAATGAGGTGCCGCCTCCGTTACAAGAGATCGTGGGAACACAGCTTTAAGTGGATGATCCAGTGTGCATTCATTCAAGAGAGGTGACAGCTGCCGTAGCTTTATCCCACTCCATCTGCCTTTCCGAGAAAATACCTGGCAGGTAGCGGTCTGATAGCAGGGAACGACCTTCGAATCACGAGCTTTTCCTCACAGCGTAACATCTTTTACGTGAGCCAGGGTGTGATGAACTTATCCATACTGCGCGTACACAACTAAAATAATTGTGGCGTAGAATAATATTACAATATGAAAGACACTGAAATAATAAATAATTGACTTAATCGCAATATTAGCGCTTTAATGCGGAGATCGAAGAGGGAAAAATGAGCCGCCAAATAAATTTAAAATAGATTCTGAAGATGCTTCATGTTTAATGATACCGATGTCTTGTAAAAAAAATCCAGTACAAAATGATTTATTTCTTTTTCGTTGTATTTTCCTGTCAGAACGTATGTTTTGGCTTGTTATAATGATTTTTAAAAGGTAAAAGAATTTTATATTCGAAGTATACAATGTATCAGAATTTCGGAATTCTTAAAATGAAGGATTCATTGAATGTGAGGAATAAGAGCTTTTACATCAATATGTGAACTATTACTATACTGGGTATAATAGCAGTAACACTGCATTTGTATGATACGAAGAGGAATTTTGAAACACAATGAAGCTATAAAAGTAATTAGTAAACGCATAAGAAGTCTGGACTAAACTGGCAAACCTATCACTCAAGATGAGGAATCCAATCCAGTGAATGACTGAAAACTATTTAATGTTTATTTTCGGCATTTTCGTATTCATGAATCTACTGCTTCTTCAGGTGATCATGTCCTTGACACTAGCTTTGCCCAGCACTTCACTCGAGTAGACTACTTATTGTTTAATTTTCTGAAAATTCCCTATTAATATTTTATGAGATTATTTCTAAGGTAATATCATTTTTATTAATTTTCATCAGCACCAATCGTTCTTTACTTCCATATTCATTTTGGCTGATAACTGTAGCGTATATGGTAGGTGGTACCCATTGGGACTACCTTACAAAAATTACGTATTTCTTAAAGTATGAATTGAAAAAAGGGGAAGGTGTAAAGTTAGGAAATGCCAGGACACTATCAACAGCAAAAAGTAGGAAGCTCTTCGGCAATCTACAGTTGCCATGTGCAAGAAAGAGAACACTACACCCAGCGTGGTGGGAGAGCGGTAACCAATGGAAAACAGAAATATGGATGACTGGACAGAGAGCCAAAGCTAATGACTCTCGATGTCGACGCGCCCTAAAACAACAACAACAACAACAACAGAGAGTCAACACTGCGTCCCCGAGAATGCGAGGCCAGAAGCGCTATCATTCGCCCACCACGTCCATTTGATGTTGAAGAGATTTCAATGAATCTTAATAGTTCCATCGTGTTTGGATTGAAAGCTTCACATATTATAATGCTCGCTCGGTGATGGTTAGTCAGGAGCCACTTCACCAATTGTAAACAATTAGAACGCAAGGACAGCGCTAGTGCACATGAGTAGCACGTACCAAGTTACTTCCGTATCTATGTAAATATATTTACAGCTTTTATAAAAAAAAATATATGTAAAAATGCTTCAGCTATTAGGCCTGATTTTCCCGTGTGGTGATCCTACCACGAGACTCATATCAGGACCATGGTCGACTTCTAGGCTCCTCTCATCGATTCAATCTGTCAGTTTCCTAATTACTCGGCCTGGATCACATGGATCACCACTTGGGCCAGCAGAGTAACTTCAGGTATTTTTTGTTATTATTGTTTTTGTTTCCCACTGTAACATGTCTCGCTACTATTGTCATTTCTAAGCCCCGGATTTTTAGGTTCTAAAAAACCAAATTTAGGTTTATTCAACTCACGTATTAGGCTTTTATGGGTTTTAAAATTCTGATTTAGGAACTTACAAGTTTTTAAAGGAAATAAAATTTAAAACACGTAATATATACTGCCATAGTGTTAAAAACATTGTGACTTTACAATACAATGTCAAGTACTCCTTAAAAACTTCTAACATGACATTGCTCGATAACATTAAGACATGCGAAATAAATCACTATTATGTTCAAAACATTTCGTGTTTATTGTGTACGGTAAACAACTCATTTAAAAGTTCTAGTATGACACTGACTGACTCTTCCGTTTTCTCTTGAATGCGGAAAAACTACGCTCTACGTCACAAGATGTAAGAGGTTCGAACTTCATATCAGCAATTTCCTTAGGATTCCCAGGCAGTATTTCTTGTTCCTTTAGTCAAGAGAGGACCCGGCCTGTCTTCCATCCTCTTGAAATCTGGATTGCGGGCTAAAACCGACTCCTGCTTCTTCACTACTGTTAACCCAACTGGTCCAGGAGCCACTTTGACCCTCACTTTTTGGATGATTTGAAGTGGTTTCGTCAGCGGTAGAGTGTCTACTTCCAACTTCTTGATTGAAAATTCTAGGTTGTAAAAATTTGCCTTTATATGTGTCGATTCCTGTATAGCTGATACTGAGTGCAACACTTTCTTTGCATTTATTATACCAACAGCTTCACTTTCATCCAATGCATCAATGACCTAAGATGCTCTCGTTGTTTTCTGAGAGCCAGGTCCCCTCTCGTGTCACTGCTGGTTCGGGATGGAGAGGAGTTGATGGAAGCCTTTCCCTGAAAGTAACAACTTGGCACTTACAGGAATACTTACTTCACTGAAGAAATTATCTCCTTAGATACAGATTGCTGTTCCCTATTTTTTTCAGCTACCCTGTGAAGTCTATGAGCTAGACAGGTGACATGGGTCATTAGAGGATGGAATGTCTTCAAACACTTCACTTCTTTTATCATGAAATCTGCTCTGTCTTTCACAAACAACTGCAATTTATCCTCATGTTCTGGATCTGGCCACAAAACCTTTAATGCACCCATTACAGCAATTGTCACAGTAGAGTGGTTTGTTGTTGGAAATTCTCTTCACATAATGATGTGAGGTATGCTGGGTTCCTCACATGTGAGCTTGCCAATTGAAGTGGTCGGCATTGTCCACCCGTATTTCCTCGATAGTTTTCTCATACATCTGAGGAAACTAATTCTTTTTTAAAGTGGAATCATCTGATATTTTGGCGATACAACATTCTTTCAAAAGGTTTTCAGGACTGCATTCTGGAGTGTTGAATCTGGTATATTAGCGGCAGTGAGAGCTTCACACAGACGCAGGTTAAAGAGAATCTTCTGAACCCAGCTTTGAACTTTTAATGAAACTCTGCTTCTGTTCGGAAGCATTTCTCCTGGTAACATTTGCCAAATGAATTTGCTGAACTCTGATACTGTAGTATGTGCGATCGTTTTTCTGAAGGCACCAATGTAAAGGGCAAAAATAAAAATAGTCGACCTGAATCATCTCGGATAATACTCAGTTAATATTATAAAATTTCATCCAGCAATCTAGACTCTGTCACTTTATGTTACTTTAGAAATGAAAACAAATAAAATATATTTTTTTAAAAAATATAAAAGATATACATAAATAAAACAAATTAAACTTACTGATTTTACACATGCTTGACAATATACAATTTTCCCATCTGTAGAAAAGTTCTTATCCTCTCCAATCCACTCTCCAAGGAGACTAGTTCTTGAGGATTTCTGTTTAGGCATGATTGCTTTTAAAGAAGGAACTAAAAGTATGTAGGCCTACAAAATTTAATTTCAGTGTTACCATTGAACGATGGCGGCATACAACTATTAATTGTTTAAAAAGGGCTTGTTTTCCTGAGATTGTTAATGTTTAACATGCTATGTTTAAAACATGCTTTGTCTGTTTGTTTCTACTGAATGTAAACCTTTGTAATAATGTGATGCTGCCACCAGGCCCGCAGCTAGCTGTTAGAGCTCCCGCGTGCAATACCGATTATGCCGCCTCCTGTCTAGGAAACTTCCGAACCGGGTAAAAAAACTGACATTGCCGCCCCTTCGAACATTATTTGACGCCCCCATTGTTGCTATACCGAGTGTCGCCGGCCGCCCGAAGCAGCTGTTGAGCAAACAAAAAAAACCAATGTTACCGTCATCAATGATGTTAAACACATCATTTCATATAATAATGAACAGTTATTCCAACTTTAAAATTAATCCTTTGTTTTACACGTAAAAGTAGTCTGCTTACCCTCCAAGTTCGGCTTCACCGTTGGACTCTGCAAGGGATCACTTACAGTTTCTTGGATCTTAGGATTCGAGTAGTAATAGATACAGCTGGAGATGGTGATTGGCTCGATCGCCCATGTGACATTAACTTGGAGCGATGTAGAAAAAGAAAACGAAATTTTTGAGAAGGAAGGGGGAAAACGAAACAGCCATAGCCTGTCAATAACGGATTGTTCCGGTATTTCCCTGGAAGGGAAAAGAAAAACCAGGGAATACCATTTCAGAACAGCCAACGGTGAGGTTCGAACCCTTGGCGTCTCCCGAGTCCAGATTACTGAGCTATACAGGTCGGTCATTTGTTTTAATTAAGTAACAAAATTATAGTCGGACTGGATCAGTACATAGAATTATGACCTTTTAGGTTCTAAAACCCGAATTAGGTCATTTTAGGTCATAACATAAAAATTAGGTTATTTTAGGTCCTATTAAATTTAAGAATATCATTAGTTTGTACAAAAGCCGAAAAAGAAAGTTAAAATTTCGATAATATTAGTTTGGGAACAAGATAGGTTCAAACCTAAGAATCCGGGGCTCATTTCTGACAGCCTTCAGTTAACCTTTTTATAAAACAATATAGCTACATGAATTCTTTTTCTCTCAATTCTCAGTTCGACCGTTACTTATTTTTCGAACTAGTCATCACTATTCTAACACTTATTATCATTACCGTGAAATACTACTTGTTCTAATAGGTCACATTACCTTTACGCGAAGAAACATCGATCTCTTTCATCATAATACACAAGAATTATTCAATCTTATCTTTGCACAATTTAAAGTCACTTAAACATTTGTAGTTATAAATTTACTGACAATTAATTACATAATTATAATGTTATTGAAAGCGCCGCTAACACATTCATTCTATTCGTCAAGGCTCCTCCATCTCTTCTCTTGTTCTCCTCATCTTGTTCTGCTTATATCACCTCTTTGATATACCCTCTATGGCTCGCATTTCCTTGCTCCCTATTTAACTCAGAATAACAATATTACTAAAAATATTTACAAAATATAAAAATCCTTGAAAATACATTAACAACCGTCTTTTTATCTTATTTGGTTGATGTATTTTTTATGGTATATTTTTTATGATTTTTTTTTTTTTGATGATGTATTTTATGCTCATCGCAGCTTTGAAATCTATCAATACCACTTCTACTAATTAAAATGATTGCCTAATGGAACATATACTAGTTATAATATGAAACAAGAAGGGTTTATTACTGAGACGGATTTATTCAGATGTGATCTGAATGCGTACTTGTTGCAGATGCTGGTCATGGAGCTGATGGAAAGTATTATTTCACGGGCATAATGTTCAAAACAGCACCGCCGAACTCTGAGGAGGGACAGATGGTCCAGAAGTTGACCAGCCTCTTAGCCAACTTCATGAAGACCGGGTAAGTAAGCAGATATAATCACCTTCGTAGCTATTATATTTCTTTACTCTATATGGGTTTTAGATAAAAAGATCGATTTAAATAATGTTCTGTAGAAAGTAATTCAGTGCTTCATCATAAATGGGTTAAGAGAGTAGCCGAAGCAGGGGCGGCCCTAGGGCGGTGCGGGCGCCTTCATATGGGGGGCGCCGAAAATGCAGCGAGAGATCGTCTGCGCAAAAATGAAAAATAAATTCTATAATAACCCAGCTTTTAACACATCATCCAGAAGAGTTTATAAGAGTAAGAGTTTCAGCTTAATGCATAGTCGTATGTCATCATAGAATAGAGTCAATTCGAGTCAGTTCGAGTTACTCGAATCACAACTCGTTCCAAAGTTAACACCCTCCCGTGCCGCGTCGCACCTCCCGCACATGTGTCCTGCCTTTTCAGCTGTAGTTTGGAAGTTCATGCGTGCGGGTACATGTGCATGGGACGAGATTCAACCTATATATCTCTTTCTACCATATTAGATCCTCGGTGATTACAATTAACGTTGGTATCGTAAATATTTACAAAGCTTATTTGTCTTTTACAGACATGTCACTAACATCAAAACAAAAATACCGTACTTACAAAGAAAAAAAGAAAAAAAAAAAAACCAAGACGAAATTGAGAACGCTTCAAAATTGCTGGATATTATATATATATTTGTCATCTGAATTGTCGTCTCCAGAACTAGTTCAACACGAGACGGAAGATAACTTTTAATGGAAGTTATTCAGACGAGGCTCATGATAAAGAGCAGCATGTGTGAGAAGATTTATCTATGGCTGGAATGTAGTCTGCTGTTCAAAAGATTACAAATGGGTATACAAGACATACCACCACAGTTGCCTTTTAAAAGTACAAATCATGACGATATTTCAAAATTGTCGATTATTAATTGTGCTGGCAGAGATGAAATAATTATTCAAGCAACGAAAAAATCCAAGAAAAAAAATCATGGATTTCATTTTTCAAATGCGAATATTCAAAGAGTAACACCAAATGAAGAAACTTATAAAAGTAGATAGCTCGTTTACTCTAAATCTCGGTAAAGTGTATTGTTCATATGTTATTTATGCAGCAGAAGATCACATTTTTATTTGGGAAAAGACGGATTCGATGACTAGATTTACTTATCAGAGCGTCTGAAAACTCACGAAACTTCCTCTGTTCACAATCACATCATGCTCAGTTGGATAGAAACGTTGATTCAATTAAATAACTTCAATGTACTAGACAAGCATTTGTAAATACAGACTAAAGACGAAAAATAACAGTGGGTTGCTATCCTCTAATGAATGATGTCTTGTTCAGAGGAAGCTTGCAACGGTAACGCCCGATGTATCTTCTTCTTGAACTAACTGATGATCGCAAGGTACTTGATCCCTTGCAATGATCGACAAGACGTCCAACACTTTGCTCCTGCAGTCCTGCCGACTGCCGACTATGCAGCTCAATATTTGCGTGTATTTGGGAGCATTTATGAAGCGGCAACAAGAGAATCACAACTTCTCAGTACGACTACACTTTTATTTACCATCATGGATTGTACACAAATACAGAAACCTTTTTTTTTTTTTTTTTTTTTAAACAGTTTAACGTCCCTTTTTTTAACAACGTGGTCTTTAGAGACGGGAAAGGATGGGGGCAAGGAATGGGAAGGAATTCGGCCATGGCCTTTTGAAGGAAGCATCCCGGCATTCACCTGGAGTGATTTGGGGAAACCATGGAAAAACCCAAATCTGGATGCCCGGACGGGGATTCGAACCGCCGTCCTCCCGAATGCGAGGCCAGAACGCTATCCGTTACACCACCACGCTCGGTTACAGAAACCGTTTCATTCCACAGCTCAGCGCCTTCTGCCTGCACAAGAGCCTCTCCCCCAGACCACAGCTGTGCATCCTCCCCTCCACCCTGCATTCCAGCGTCCACCCCTCACTCCTTAGGGGGCATCCATAAATTACGTGAGGTGAAATAGGGGAGGGGGGGGGTCCGGCGAAATCTCACCAAGGGGGAGGGGGGGGGGTCTACGGAAATCTCACGTGAGATTTTGCGAAAAATTTGGGGACAATAGAGCAAAAAAAAAAAAGGTCTACAATTTGCGGCAAATTCGATTTTAGGAGGGTATTTCGGTTAGGGTGTGACCTAAAAAAAGGTCTACAAAAGTTTCCAGGGCGATTTCTAGGGGGGGGGGGTTCTCACGGACCAGATCTCACCAGAGGGGGGGGGGTCCGGCCAGATCTCACGAAATCTCACCAGGGGGGAGGGGGGGGGGGTCCAGAAATCCGGAAAAACACCTAACGTAATTTGTGGATGCCCCCAGCAGGCAAACATAGCCAGGTCGGTCACTTACACTATCACCCCGTCCTTTTTCAGAAGAAAAAGAATGAACATCATCTTTTTCTTCTTCACACATTCCAAACCATGAAAGTTACATTTGTGCATAAGCTTAAGATTAATACAAGGCAAAATAAATATAATAATATTAAGAATACATTGACACACAAATAATATGAATATAAACACGATAATCTAGAAATCAACTGTGCTTCAATGGCTGCTGTAAACAATGACTACCAAGAGCAGTTGATGATATTCTTTCATAAGAAAGTTCAGCCAGGTAAAGTAGTGAAAATAAACTGTGTTTACTGCTTTGCAAGCTTTAAAGGTACGGACCACTAGCACATTTTCACTTTAATAGCAACAACTGGCTGCTGTAAACAATGTATGCCAAGAGTTATAAGTCATATTCTTCCATAAGAATGTTCAGCCATGTAATCTTAGCAAGGATAGTCTGTGCTTGCCACTTTTGCAAGCTTTTTTGGCACTAACCACTAGCACATTTTCACTTTCCTAGCAACAATGGAAGTGGCCCTGGCATACAAGGCAACGAACAAATAGCAATGGTGTAGGTTAGAACATATTCTTCCTAATGGCAAAGAATGAGCTGGTGTTGGGATTTCAGTTTACTTGACAAAACCGAATGTGTGGATGGATAACCCATGAATTCCTGCAGTAAGGTACCTGAAACCGCGCAAAGAGCGGTTGGTGCCTGTAGGCTCCATTCCCAATAAGCGATACACTAACATCTCAGTAAATTAGCATTGCTTTGTCTCTGGAACAATAAGTGAGTAATCAAATATACAAAAAGGACCTATTTGAAAGAATATTTTTAAGAAAACAATGAAATGCATTTGTTCCACACATGATGTTAATAACTCCACTCCACCCCGTTCTCATTCAGTACGTAAGCCCGTAAGGACTTCACATTATAAGTTCCTTTAACTCTCCCTGTTTCTGGATCCTTTAGGATGTATGCATTAGCATGCGGAATCATTGCTACAACGAATGGACCCTCATATAGATGCAAAAACTTTTTGATTACTTTATCATCTGCTGATGACTGATAATGGGTACGAGTTAATACCCAGTCCCCAATCATTATACTCTATCCTTCCCCCGAGTGCGTCATGCCTCTCCTTTCTTCTTTTTCCCTTCTGACGCAACGTTTTCTCACTTGTGCTATCAGATCTGTGTAGTTCTTCTCTTCCTTTGTTGGAAACTCTATTAATTCCTCCACAAACCGAGGCGGTGGGCGCTTGAACATCAGTTCATAAGGTGACTCTTCCGTTGTATCGTGAGGAGAACAATTCAAAACTTCCTCTATATTTTTCAGATGTAAGGGCCAACTGGTGTTTTTCTGGTGGCAGTATGTTCTGAACATCCTACGTAGCTCACGCATTACCCGTTCACACATATTTCCAGATGGATAGTATAAGGAAGTATGCTTAATCTCGACACCCTCGTCTCTCAAGGAAGTCTTCCACACTTTCCCTGTAAATATTGCTCCATTGTCGGACAGCACCGCCTTAGGTTTTCCGATTTCTGCGCAGAAACACTCCATCATGCGTTTCGATACTGCCCTTGCGGTTGCCTTTCTCAAGGGATACAGTTTCACAAATTTTGTGAACGAGTCGAGAACCACAAATATAACTGTTAATCCCCCTCGTCCTCTCGGAAGAGGCCAAAACAATCCTCACACACCAGATCCAAAAGATTTTCTGACATCACGGGCTGTATTTCCCCTGCTTGTCTGGTAGTGGAAACCTTACATCGTTGGCATGGGTCGCATGTCGCCAAAATCTTCCCTATTCGACGACGCATATTTGAGAAATGATAAGACTCCTGGATGATATGGCAGCATTTCCTTGTTCCAGCGTGTGCATGTGAAGTGTGCGTTTGCCAAACTAACAGACGTATTAGCTGCTCATCCTCTACCCACGGGGTAACTCCTCCTAAACAAAACACCTCGATGCAGCTGGTATAAATCCTTAATTTTATGATCACTCTCCCCATTTAAGAGTCTCTGTTTGAGGCGATGCAAAGCATCGTCCTCGTCTTACTCATTTTCAATGTTGTTAAATCTGTTCTTCAAATCTTTCTCCTCTGGAACCCTTGCAATGTATGCGATTCTGAATTCACGTGAATTTTCAGCCTCCTCTCCATATACTTCCCCTCCTCTAATAGGTAGTCGTGATAAGGCATCTGCGATTACGTTTTCTCGACCAGGTCTATACATTACGCCAAAATCATGTTCCTGCAAAGCCAAAGCCCAACGAGTTAGCCGTCCATGCATCAGTTTGCAAGTCATCAAGAATGACCGAGATCTGTGGTCGGTGTAAACCTTGGTGTGAGTTCCCAGTAAATAGTTTCTGAACTTCTTGAATCCAAAAACTACCGCCAATGCTTCCTTTTCGGTGATGGAGTAGCAAAACTCTTGTACATTGAGTGACCTGCTTGCAAAAGCTATAGTTCTACACTCCAATAAGCCGTTTACTTCCAACTCCTGAAAGAGCTGAGCACCAACACCATAATCAGAGCTGTCAGTCCACATACAAAATGGGAGTGAAAAATCAGGATGATACAGAATGTTTCCTTTCATTAATGCCTGTTTTATTCCCTCGAATGCTTGGTTGGGTACACTCAGGCGACCATTCCCATAGTTTATGCTTACGGAGAAGGTCAAGTAGTGCAGGATGTGCAAAAGCATGTCCCTGCACAAACCTCCTATAGAAATTGGCTAACCCCAGAAAACTCTGCAACTGTCGCTTATTTCGCGGTGTGGGAAAATCTCGAATTGCCACTATCTTCTCAGGGTGTGGTTTTAAGCCTTCAGGTGTCAATATGTGCCCCAGAAACTCGATTTCATGTCGCACAAACACACATTTACCTAGTTTTAGAGTCATTCCTCCTTTCGCAAGTGCCCGCAGTACTTGATTTATAGTATCACAATGTTCTTCAAAGGTACTACTAGCCAACAAAATATCATCTACGTAAGCCCACACCTTGCCGTGCAATTCAGGACCCAGGACATGGTCTAGTGCCCTGATGAATTCCGAGGTGGCGGTTTTCAGCCCAAAAGGTAAAACGCGAAAATGATAACATTTCCCTTCAAATAAAAATGCGGTTAGCTTACGTGACTCTGGTTCGAGCTGTAATTGCCAATATCCTGAAGTAAGATCAAGTGAAGTTAGGAACTTTGCACACCGTACTTTCTACAACATATCTTCCATATTAGGTGGCTGGTCCCGTTGGTCCACTAAATAGCCATTTAGGGTCCTGGCATCGAGCACAAGACGAACATCATCTTTACCCTTAGGTACAACAAAAAGCGGGTTGCCATATTCGCTATCGCTTCTCTCTATTACTTTCCATTCCAACATACGCTTTATTTCTCTTCTTACCGCATCTCTCTTCGAAAACGGAACAGGATATGGCCTATTATTAAATTTAGCTTCAGTTTTTGCGATCAGCTTACAGTTGTAGTCTTTTACCAGTCCTGGTTTAACTGAAAACACCGCCCTGTTATGTAGCAGGACACTCATTAGCCTTTGTCGTTGAAAGGGTTCTAGATTTTTCAGTTCTGCAACCCTCGCATGGACCTGTTGCTCTGTTGCAAGGGAACAACGGTACTCCTTCTCCACTTTCCATTCGTTGACTCCCGGAATATCTGCCTGATAAAGGTCGCTGTCAACTGCTTCAATGACTCGCACTCTGAAACAAGGCCTATTGGCAGGTCTCCACAACTTCTGCACGAAAGGAAGATCCAATTTAACGCCCCCACGCTGTACTTGTATCTGATTTTTTTGATAAATCCAAGTTAGCAGAGACATCACTTAGCCAGTCAACTCCAAAAATAAGTGGAACCCTGAGATTTTGTATTACGAGACAGTCGACAGTAAATTCAATTCCTTTTAACCGGTAGATCAAAAATACTTTCTCCTTGACTCTCTTTCCTCGTCCTCCTATTGCGTTAGTTATCATTATTCTGTCGATTTGCCAAACAGCCAACTCTTCTGTTTCTCCAGTGCTACAAGGCATTCTTTTGACAATGCATTTATCTCAGTACCACTGTCTATCAGAGCCCGTATTTCCTTCCCTCCAATTTCCACATCAATTTCGGGGCATCCAATGCACCTCAACTCCCTCTTTAACTCATTTTCCTGCATCAAATCCTCGACAGGATTATTGTGAAAAATGCTATTAATTTTCTTGCGCGGCCCACCTCTTTTCCTCCCAGTCACGACTGCCGCCGATTCGTGACTGATACCTAGTTTTCCTCCTGCTTTCCTGAACTATGATTTCAATTTTTTGATAGAATGTTTCTACTACTTTGTCGCCCTGCTGTCTGGCTCGACCATTATTTCGGTGACCTCCTGCGTTCCCGCCATATTCATTCCATCTACTCGCGAAGAAATGAACATGCTCATCCACATCCTCGATAAAATTTAACATTTCATCGTCCCCATAACCTCTCTAGCTAATGAGCAATTCCTGCGTCCTTTCAGCAATTTTGAAAGAATAATTTTGATTAATTCATTTCCGGAAATGGGTTGTCCAAATGCCTGGCTCTCGCAATCAATTCAGAAAATAACCCTTCTGGGTGCCGAAATGTTTTTTTATAATTCTCGCAGTTAATTATCCCAATTTTGACACGATGCTGAATCCTACCTGACCAAAATTGTTCCAGAAATTTCGCTTTGAACTCTACAAAGCTATCACACGACTCCTTCCACCTGTCTCCTAACAGTCGTGCTTCGCTCTCCAAATGTTGGCACACGAGAGCTATTTTCTGCTTCTCCGGAAATGGCGATGCTTCGAAAAGGAGACCGAAGGCTTTGATAAATTCTTTGGGATGAACATTATTTGGGCCGGGAAATTTTTCTATGTTTACTGCTCGTTCGGACAATACTGTCGAAGAAATCAATTGCACAGCGTTTCCGTCACGTTGCCGCTGCCCCAGAACTGCCTGTTTTAAACGGTTTACTTCGGCACTTATTTCCTTCGGCATCTCATTCACTCTTCCTTCTATTAACCGCCATTTCTCATTGTTTCCTTACATCCGGACGTGAGCCCGTCAACCTTATTATCTATCCTGTTTGTTGAATCCTTTTGTTTCTCCACTTCCCCCGCAACTCAGCTAATTGATTTCCTGTCGCTTCCACAGTCACCTGGAAGCCTGTCGCAGCGGTCACTATATTTTTTTCCATCCTCCCCTCCACTTCATGCAATTCTTTGTTTAATACCTCTCTCATTCTTTCCATTTTCTCCGCACCCTCTGATACTAATTCATACTTCAGTCTTTTATCTGCTTCTGCCCTCTCCACCGCCTACTCGGTTTTGAAACTATGTAACAAATCTTTTGTTTCTTGCAGCACATTCTGACATTTTTTTCCATTCCCAGCGCGCATGCTCTTAATCGTTCTTCGTTCTCCCGATTATTTTTCTCCATTGCATCCCTAATTTCTTCAACATCTTTGCGTATATTTTCTTCATTTCTCTTGATTTCTTTCCTTATTTCTAGCACAGCTTCCTCACTCCTTTTGGCCGCTTCCTCACCTCTCTTAGTTCCTTCTTTGATCTCTTCCATTTCTTGCTGATTTCGATGTTCAAACGCCTCATGCCTCTGTTCAAACGCCTCACGTTTTCCCATCATATCCTGTAAGAGTGACAGAATACTATTCAGTGCAGAACTCCCAATGTCATGGCCCCCAGTAGAACTATCACTCCCAACCTCCGAGACTTTCCTCCCCTCCCGTTCAATTAGTCTTCGCACCCTGTCACTCATTTTAATTACCAGAAGTCAAGAACAAATAATTTTAAAAGCTACTCCGTTCTGAGAGAGTTCTGTCGCTGAAACGCAGAAATGAAAGGAAACTCGCTTACTGAAACAGGTACCGATGTTATTTCAATCATTATGATGACTTTAAATACTTCCCAACCTCGCGCTAAACATATATAACACAAATTTAATGAAAATATAAAGGGTTAAGTAACTAGTCAATAACACATGAATATCGTAAAACTGATCATTCTTTCTTTCTTACAGATCCGACAGAACAATCCTAACAGCAATTAATGGAAAATGTTAGCAAAAAGACGCCGCTGTTCATTCAGTTATGTTTAAAACTTTAACATGTTCACAGTTTCAAGCTCGGAGACAAAGCCACGCATCAAGCAAACACGCTTCAACCAAATTAGAAAAAAAATCAACAATAGGAGAAACGCAGATCTCTCATAAACAACAATAAAATATGCATCAAAATTCAACGAAACGAGAAGCAACAGACACCAACATCTCAATTGCACCCAATTTAAAGTAAGAAAAAAATCAGAACAGTGACCATAAAAATGCTGAAACGATTAAATAAGTTACTCTGGGCTGGAACACAACCATAAAAAAACTTATAAAAATGAGAGAATGATTAGCTTTAAAATTACAGTAAACCATTGGAAGTCAAGTTCACTATCGCCACACCAAATCATTCGACCCAACGATGGAGAAAAAAAAAAAGAACAAAAAACACAACCATCACCACGCCAGTCCGCGCAATTGCACGCCAAGGCTCAACTCTAAACCTATAAGCTGACTTGTAGAATGCTGATCACCCGTCTTCCAGGATGAAGCTTTTTGGCCAGGATCGCCAGATGCAACGGTATCGCCCGATGTACCTTCTTCTTGAACTCACTGATAAGCACGGTACCTGATCCCTTGCAATGATCGACAAGACGTCCAACACTTTGCTCCTGCAGTCCTGCCGACTGCCGACTATGCAGCTCAATATTTGCGTGTATTTGGGAGCATTTATGAAGCGGCAACAAGAGAATCACAGCTTCTCAGTACGACTACACTTTTATTTACCATCATGGATTGTACACAAATACAGAAACCGTTTCATTCCACAGCTCAGCGCCTTCTGCCTGCACAAGAGCCTCTCCTCCAGACCACAGCTGTGCATCCTCCCCACCACCCCGCATTCCAGCGTCCACCCCTCACTCCTTAGCAGGCAAACATCGCCAGGTCGGTCACTTACAAGCTTTGGATCTAAAATACTTCTAATGATGGTAACTTCTTGGGTATATGATCCTGTGATGATGGAGCATCTTAGCCGTATTGCTAATAACGAGACTAATGTCTTATTATATAGGATAATGTATTCAAAACGAATGAAGTTCGTGATAAAATTATGACTATGGTTGGGTAATCTAAATATTTTTCCATCAAACTGAATTTAACTCCTGATGTAAGTCACGTCGAACAATTATCTTTGGCATCATATTGCTGACACCAATGAAGACGAAGTCTTAAGTGCGTGAGTATTTCGCTGTTCTTATAATCAGGGAAGTGACTGTTTGGGACCTGGGAGCTGGACACGCTGCGCTGTTTATCATTAATACTTTGCAAAAGTTCTATTTGGATACTAACGATTGTTGAGGCCAAAGATATGACAGTGTATCCAATTTGGTAGGAGAAAACATGTGTCCATAGCAAAATTCTAGACCCGTATCTTCGATCATTTTTTAATCCATGTCATTAAATTTTTTAATAGCAATTGCGCCAGAACATCAGTTAAATCTGTTTCCTTGCCCGGGTTTATTTGAAGAGAACGAGGCGTATTTTTTAAGTAAGTACCGTTTTGTCACACCGTGGCTGCAGCACTATGGTCGGCGTTCCGCGCATGCGCACTGGGTACCTGCATCTCTTGCCTACGCACTGATGCCATTACAGTCTAATTCTTCCTTGTTTACGTTGTTCACTGAGTGTTTAAGATGCCTCCGATAATCGTGATTCCCGCTGACTGTTAAGTACGGGCTGTTATAAGATTTCTTTGTGCTAAAGGCCTGAAACCGATCGATATTCATCGTGAGATCTGTGCAGTTTACGGAAAAAAACATTATGAGTGATGGAATAGTGAGAAAGTGGGTGAGAGCATTTAAAGATGGCGCACAAATATGCATGATGAACAACGGAGTGGGCGTACTTTCGGTCGTTAATGAAAGTTTGGTGCAGAAAGTGGACAATAAGGTGAGAGAAAACAGACGCTTTGCGATTTCCTCCTTATGTGATGACTTTCCTAATGTTTCTCGTATTGTTTTGTATGGCTTTGTGACCGGTCACTTGAATTACCGAAAATTGTGCTCACGTTGGGTACCGAAAATGTTAACGGATGTGACAAAACCAAATGTTTAGGCAGTGCATTGACTTTACTTGAGTGGTACACAACGATGGTGATCATTTCTTAAGCCAAATTGTTACGGGCGATGAGACATGGGTGGCCTACGTCACACCTGAATCAAAGCAACAGTCCATGGAATGGCAGCATTCAGATTCACCCAAAAAAGTGAAGTTAAAGCAAACGATTTCTGCCCCGAAAATCATGTGCACAGTTTTTTGGGACAGAAAGGGAGTATTGCTTGTGGAATTTCTGCCTCGTAATGAGACAATCAATGCAGCAGCTTATTGTGAGACATTGAACAATCTGCGCCGATCAGTCCAGAACAAAAGACGTGGCAAGTTTACCAAGGGCATCGTTTTGCTGCATGACAATGCCCGTCCACATGTGGCTAATCAGACCAAAGATCTCATCACATCCTTTCGATGGGAAACTCTAGATCATCCTCTGTACAGCCCTGATCTGTCACCCAGTGACTACCATCTGTTCCTGCACTTGAAGAAACACCTGGGCATTCAGCGTCTTGAAGACGATAACGAAGTCAAAACAGTTGTGATGCAGTGGTTAACAAGTCAGGCGGCAGACTTCTATGAGGAGGGTTTTCAAAAACTGGTACTATGTTATGACAAGTGCCTCAATATTGAATGGAATTATGTAGAAAAGTAAAGTAAGGTACAGTCTTTCATGTAAAAATTAAATTATTGAGATATATTTGCACGTCTTTTTTTAATTTCAAAACGGTACTTACTTAAAAAAACATGCCTCGTATTTGTTTTATTCTCTCGATAAAAAAAAGCGCTAGGAAGTGGCATTCACGCACTTAGAAGGACTACCTCCAAAATAATTTGCGAAACTCTTTTCAAGAATAGAGTTTCTAGCATTGCTAGTGTTTGTTATCACTACTCTTTAATTCGTGACGCTCTTCAGGAACGAATTATTCAGTTGCAGTAAGAGATGCCTTGTAACTTAGCCATATCATGGAGCAATTTGAGTTCATACTTACAGTGGTGACTTGCTATAATGCATTGTTTCAAGTAAACGTTGTAAACAAAGGCTATGCAGACTGAAAATGGAATTATGAAACTCTTCACAGTTGCTGAAAAACAGCTCGGGAGTGGAAGGAGTAATCTGGTAATGACCTGTTGAAATTGTTTTTCTGCTTCCTTATAATGTCCTCTTCCCGTTTTGTACTCTTTCTCTAAAAAGTCGGCACGAAAAAAATTAAAAATAGCGAAATGTGAGAGTGATACGCAGCTATTAGATGCCGCAGGCGCTCAAAAACATTTACAATCTTTTGAAATGATGGTTGTTGTAATATTTTCTTGCCGTTTTAGATACATTTCGTTGTAAAACGTCGCACTAAATTAACAGATAGAAATTTTTTATCCGCAGTACAACAAGGCTCGCCATCTTAGAATCGATAAAAGCGGTCAGAGATAATCGATTGCCTCCGTTTCCGCAGAACGAATTTCCTGTAAACTTTTTATTCTTGATCCAGGTAGAATTTCAACCTAACCATGTTCACTATGACTAAACGAACCTGTTTGGGTAAATAAGATCCCTGTACCGATAATTGTTGTTTTATTTTTGCATTTTTGCTAACATTTTATGATTGCGGAGCGTCTCCCATTTCGGCATTTTTAATTTAATTCGTGGCTACTTCTCCGAGAAAGGGGAGTTCAAAACGCCAAGAGGACATTATAACGAAGCAGTTAAAACAAATTTCAACAGGTCAGTACCAGCTTTGGGGCAGTGGAGAATATCCCCTTCCATCCCAGCTCGGAATTTGAGAAGGAGTGCCAGCTCTGATAACAGACAGCTAGGGAAGTTGATTCTCAGACTTGAAAAATTCCTATTATCAACCTAGTCAGATGCCGAAGAAAGTAAAGATTTTTTGAGTATGAGCCGTAAATGAGATAGCAAGAGATCCAGAAGAATTGTTTACAATGAACGTGTTTTAGCATATGATCGATACACTAGAGCAGGGATGGCAAACCAATGGCACGCGTGCCAATGATGGCACGCGACCAAATAATTTGGGCACGGCGTTACTTAAGCAGGTATCTAATCCATATAAGTAATTTTTTATTTTCATTTAAATTATTTAAGATCGTAGTAACAAATCTCATCGTGAATGAAACTATCAGTTCAGGAACGACTACAGATTGCGCAAAAGATGTACATTTCAAGCGAATTTCTGACCGAACGGACTGAGTGAGCTAGCATAGACAGCGCGGCGGTGGGGGAGCTAAGACAGTTAATTCACTCGTTTGGTTTTGCTGGCGTCATTACTGCTGTTCACAAGTACGCATAGTTCTTGCAGTCTTTAAACTAAATTCCGTAACACAACAGAGTAGTGTTTAAAGGCGGGGATGCGGACAGTTTTTAATTGATGTTAATTGATTTTAATTGAATTGCGTGGGGTCCTTAATTGATTTTAATTAATGTTAATTGATTTTAATTGATTTTAATTGATTTTAATTAACGCTAATTGATTTTAATTAATGTTAATTGATTTTAATTGATTTTAATTGATTTTAATTGATTTTAATTGATTTTAATTGATTTTAATTGTATTGCGGGGAGCCTTAATTGATTTTAATTGAATTGCGGGGAGGGGGTCTCACATCTGTAACCTCAGATTGATCTTATTATTTCCTTATGTACAGCGGTCAGCGGACAGTTTTTTCCCCATGTATTCTTATGGAGGATGGAGTGAGCCCACTTTTTCCCCCATGGCGGGGAGCCTTAATTGATTTTAATTAATGCTAATTGAATTGCGGGGAGGGGGTCTCACATCTGTAACCTCAGATTGATCTTATTATTTCCTTATGTACAGCGGTCAGCGGACAGTTTTTTCCCCATGTATTGCTTATGGACCTGTCTTTGCAGACAGTTTGGAGCGGAGGGGAGCCGAGGAACTAGGGGAGTTTAATTGAATGCGGGTTCGTAATTGAATGAGCACAGCTGCACCACACTCGAATTATCGCTCCCCTCGCAGCTGCAGGATGCGGGTTCGTAATTGAATGCGCCACACCCGAATTATCGCTCCCCTCGCAGCTGCATGATGCGGGTTCGTAATTGAATGCGCCACACCCGGAAGCCATCAATTATCGCTCCCCTCGCAGCTGCATGATGCGGGTTCGTAATTGAATGAGCACAGCTGCACCACACTCGAATTATCGCTCCCCTCGCAGCTGCATGATGCGGGTTCGTAATTGAATGCGCACAGCCGGAAGCCATTAATTATCGCTTCCCTCGCAGCTGCAGCCCCACCCGGCGTCAGTTTGCAGCCATGTCCCGTCTAGTGATGTTGTTCTCTTCTGTCTACCAACTCAACGCTGGTGATACGAAACGTTTGACGATAGGGTTATCGTCCAAACACGAGTTTGAACCTGTTGTTGTTCTGGAAAAAGTGGGGCACAATAAAATTGTTTTAACATACGACGAATGGAACGTCCTGATCCAGGTATTGGGCGTAGTGTCCGAGTTATTCAACGCCGGCACCGACAGCATCTCGCTTGGTGAGCACACCGTCTCCTGCCGAACGATTGCCGGGGTGAAGACTGTTTGTTTCCACCTCAATGACGATCCTGCCAACGGTGTCTTCTTCGGCCAGTCTACTTGGAGGAACTTCGTCGACGCGCAGCCAGCAGTGACCGCATCCTTGTCCAACAGGAAAAAGTGGAGCTTCAACGCATCAGCATACTACAAGGTGTTTGTGAGTGAATTGGCTGACAAAGTGTTGAGTGACTACTACACATGTACTGCCTCAGTGTCGAAGTTAATGGATATGCACATCAACAACGTTCATCCTATTCATGTGTCTTACAGTTCTACAATTGACTTTGTGCAATTAAGGAATGAAATAGTTGCATACAAAAATTTGATTGTACTTAATGATGTATGCAGAATTGTAAACAGTAAAGAATAAAATCATTTTACCAGATTTTTCTTTTGTCATTTCACCTATCCTAATTAAATAATAAGATAGTATATATTTTATTTAAATCTTTTATTTCACCCACCATTGGGCAGTTAAAAATACATTTTCAACAGCGCATATAGCGTTACAAAACAAATGTCCTTTACAAAGTTTTATCAAATTATTTTTCTTGAGTTCATGTAGAGGCGGGCATCCTAAATCTTTTATATTGTAGCAGACCTTCTCCATGATAATCTTTTTGAACCATTGTGCCTTCTCCCGTCCTTTCACATAAATAATTGAATCGTCTTCATTGGTGATTGCATGTAGAATAGTACATAATTTACTGAAAGGTACTCCATCAGTATTCCAAGGTATTCCATGATAATTTTGTGTCAGCCAGGTTTTGGTG
Organism: Vandiemenella viatica; assembly: GCA_031002005.1. NCBI lineage: Eukaryota > Metazoa > Arthropoda > Insecta > Orthoptera > Morabidae > Vandiemenella > Vandiemenella viatica. The sequence goes on along the minus strand of JARYHS010008074.1, from coordinate 203,852,364 downwards.
ACAATACACTTATGCAATGTGTAGCGATAATATTGTCAGATCGTATTACACACACACCAACTTCTTTGAAAATGAATGTACCGTCCTTCGTTTTGAAGCCCTGTGCGTCGAAGAAGATGGTCGGCATGGTAATGAGCTTGAACTTCAGGGTGCTATTCTATTTTATGTCAGCTTCCGAACCACACCAGTTAGAGGTACGTATTCTACAACACGATCGTGCAGGATGAGACAATATGCAGACGTGTAGGCAGGGAAATTTTCGCCACTATCAAAGTCCATACGTATATCTACAGGTCCAGTCTTAACTGCTTCATTTTGCTGTGAACAGTCAATTACAACTAGAGGTGCAGTTGCATTAAATTCTTCACGTTTTAGTAGTGGTGAGGGACGGTCATGTTCATAGTAAGACTGCTTGAATCTTGCATACTTGTCATAGAGCACGGTTGTTCTGTTTTTCTTAAAGTCTAAATTCATGTTCTCGTACAGGAACGCTACTTCATTCAGGAACACTTTGGCATTACGGAGTTGGCAGTGATCAAACTCGGCTGCACTTTTTTCTGTGTTACGTTTCCTGTTTGTTTGAAAACACAGAACTACAGTCCTAGGTTTCTCCAGTTGCGTTGTCATCCCTAGCACGAATCAGTACTAGTTCTTGTTTTACATTTGAAAGTATTCTTTTATAGTCTTCACAAAAGCCTGAAAGCATACTCAGCGGTATACATACATCAAAATAACCATCCCCAAGATCGCGAGGACCTGCATTGTTCAACACTCCAATTTGTTGAGGATCGCCAGAAATTAGCGTCTCTATTGTGCTTGTGATGTCAACTTTCTATTTCGATCAATTTCATGTCCGTATTTTACAGCACAGCATGTATGTTCCAGGAACGAAATACCGTCTGTTAATCTTACTAATTTCACCTAATCCCGGTCTCAGCTGCGATTTTCAAAAGCCCTTAACCTGACATTCACATCTGGCACAACTTGCGTTGTAATGTAGTTACACCAGAACACATCCGTTGTTTGGTTTCCAGTTTGAACTGTAGGTTCTCTACACCCGGCTAAGTTCACGTAGGCTAGGATAGGTGCGGAATGCGCATGCAATAAAAACCCTGGTCATAATGACCAGACTAGCCATTACTCCGTACTTCAGTTGAATATCGGGTTGGTTCCTTCAAAAGACCATGTCTGAATTCCACCCCGTTCCCTGCACCAGTCCTATCACGCATCGTGATCGGTAAAGATCTGACCTAGCATTTGGGAGGGTGCGCTTTCGAATCCCCGTCCAGGCATTCAGATTTGGGTTTTCCATGGTTTCCCCAAATAACGCGAGGCGACTGCCGGGGATAATTTCATCATTTTCCATGGCATAATTCCCTCCCGTTCCTCGTCCACTGTCCTTTCCCCGCCTCTAAAGGCCGTCCAGGCATTCAGATTTGGGTTTTCCATGGTTTCCCCAAATAACGCGAGGCGACTGCCGGGGATAATTTCATCATTTTCCATGGCATAATTCCCTCCCGTTCCTCGTCCACTGTCCTTTCCCCGCCTCTAAAGGCGTAGAACCATAAAAAAGAATCACATGTGCTTTTATCCAATTCAATATAACTTATAGGCAGGTAGGTGATTTCACTGCAGGTCTATAATTCGTCCTCCTTTCAGAGGTATTTTTTTTCTTCCTGGTGGGTGGGTTTGTTAACGTTCGGGACTACCATGTCGGAGATGGAGGGTTCGATTCCCGGTCCGCATGTTAATTAGTATCTGTTGTAGTTTAGACATACAAATAGCCGTTTATCGCCAAGAGTCACTGTGGACACTCCGACAATGACAAAAATAAAAATAAAACGCGTTTAGTGGTGTTTGTTCCTGTAGCCAGGGATGGTAACGCGATGTATGTGGTGGGAGTTCTACAGGTTATCTGCTCGAATACCTGTGTCAGTGATGTATACTCATAGACCCTCCTAAGTTACCACTTCCCATTCTTGTTGAGGGGTGACTGTAAAATTCTTGAAATACAGATATTTGCGCGGGTACAGCGAATGCGTGCCACAACTTCACAATAATTGTTTGTGCATTGAAATACGGAAAAAAAGTTTCTACTGTAATGGCAGTCTCTGGGTAAAGTGAAAAAACGTGGCCATTTTTTATCAAAATTGCTAAGTTTTTCGCCTGGAACCATTTGAGGAGACCGAAACGCGTTTGTGAATAAAGTTGGTTGCACACGAGTCAAATGTCTCAATGGAGTTATTTGAGGAAACTATGGAAAAAACCGAAATTAGTTGTTTTTTTTTTGCGTATTCCGCGAATTTCCTAAAATAGTAGTGATTTGTCACACACACAAAGTGAATACCGAAACCATGCCACTAGTTCACAATAATTGTTTTCAGATTCCCCATGCGGCGTCATCATAAATTGCATTGCTCCATACATACAATTTGCAAATATTGACAAGTTGACTAAGCCACTGGTGGATCGCATAACTCACTTGCACAGCCAGTCTGCTATAGGTAGTTGTAAATTTCACAACTTATACTACGACACTGAAGTTCTATCTTCTACCTGAAGATAGGTTTATCGTCCAAACACGACGTCAAAATCGTTGCCTCCTTCAAAAAAGGCGAAGGCTGAATACCTTCCCGTTCCTTGTCTCCAGTCACATCCCGCCTCTAATGACCTCGACTTCGACAAGGCGTAAAACCATAAGTAAAAAGAAAAAAAAAATCTTAAGCCCAGTACGTTTTCATTTACTTTAGAATTACCGTCAATATTTTCTATTGCAGAGACTAAATGCTGATCAGTGCAGAAATGATTACATTCGTCCACGTTTCAGACGATGCAGGTTTAATTTTTGAGACTGGTTGGTGAATTTTTAATGTTCTGCAGTGTCATACAGGTGATTTCATGTTCTTTCTTCAATGCATTCCACTCGTCTTCTTTTCAGAGTTATTGCTTGTATGCCGGTCTGAATATCTACTCTGATGTGTGAGTTTTTAAAGCAAAGTAATGAATCAGCAGTTGTTGGAGATGTAGGTTATATTGAATGCGTAGAGACGTCTGGCTTATCACAACATCAGCAAAGTCAGTTCTGAACAAGGGAAGTTAGAGTAATATCTCCTCCACAAACCAGTCTAAAAACTTTACGAGACAAAGTTTTATATTCGTGCTGTAGTATCCCCCAAGATTAATACGAAAGATTTTACACAATTTCTAACAGTCTGAACGTTGGCTATATAAAAGTGACGATGTTATTATTATTATCACCGAAAACGTGCATCGGATGTCGAAAGTCAAGAGGATCATAGAATACCGAGCCTGGTGGGTGAGCAGTAACGTTCGGATATATCGTTCGCGAGGATATGCAGCACGGTTTTAGAGTCAGATTTTCTTTCGTTTCCCCAAAAATCACTCGAGGCTAGTGTCGGGATCGCCCCCGTGCAGTACTCCTTTGAGAGTAATTTTTTATATGCCGATATAACTACCGTGCCCGGTAGGTGAGTTTTTTAGGATTGGGACTGTCATGTGGAGGTGGAGAGTTCAATTCCCGATCCGGCTGTTCATTAGAATCTGTTGTAGTACCACTTTTCAGCACCACCTCTATCCCACACCACAAGCCTTTTCTGCCATTCAGTAATATTTGCCCACTTACCACGAGTATCAGGGTAGACATATGGTCATCAGACAGATATCATAACTCCCATATTCATACTAGGTCTCACATACAAATCCATACGTCACCACACACACAAGCACACAAAAATATAACTAACTAAAAAACCATCAGACAGACGTTAGAGTGTGTGCAAAGGATGACATGTTTTCACCATACACATCAGTGCTTATCCCATACGGATTATTCATCACACCCAATAGATTGCATGTATCATCAACTTATAGGTAGCCAGTGACTGTGAAATCTCAAAGTCGAGTAGAATCCTATAGTGATAGACACACAACGACATCGGAAGACACACATACACACACACTCACATGTCCACGCATACACACATAGTTCCATACATCAACACACACGTACACGTAACTGGAGGAAAGTGACTGAACACCCTATGTCCAGACTGAATAGTTACAGGATGTATGAAGTGTGACATGTTAACTTTGGTGGATTAAGATCGTGAAAACAGGTAAAACTTCACCCCAATTATGTAATTTCACTATACGAAAGATGTCATCGGTTTACATGGTTAGAAGTTGTGCATCATACCATACAATGTGTATTGAATTCCTCCACCAAAATAGAAAAACCCACGGCATGATGCGGTGTATCATCATAAATGAAACTCATTCTGTTCACGGTCCCTATATGACATCGGACAACTCGAGTAGTACATCAGATATACCTGTCGAAAGTCACACTAAAGTATTTGAAGCTGAACTAAGCAAATCATGCTGAAGATGACGATATCACAAGTTTCATTAACTACAGAAATGTATATCATTTGAGCAAAAAGACGGAAAGTGTATGTTTCTGCTGTCATGACAATCTCCAGATTAACCGCAGAACTCCCACCACACACACACACACACACACACACACACACATCACCTTACCATCATGAAGGTGTGTAAAGTATAATACCAATAGATGCTTGCGTCATACAGCCCAAATATTATCGATGAAAGGTGTTGACAGTGTGTGTGTACAAACGCCGAAATCACCATAACAACTACAACCATCAGTAGGAAGGGAGAATTTATGTTAAGTCAGGTTAATACAGAATGTTAAAGTGTTTGTTATAGTTGGTTAGAGTAAATTCAGTTTAGGTTATTTCAACTCACATTCACATGGTATCACTGATGCATGGCAATCCAAAAGTGTTTGCTGAGGCGGCTTGGGCCCCACCGCGGCCTAAGAGACCGGTATTTTGCACGACCTAAGAAGATCGGTATTTTGCGCGCCGGTTATCCGGATACAACGCGTTTGTATTTTTTCTACGCAGCAGCCGCTTACTGTGGGGCCCAAGCCACCTCAGCAAACACTTTTGGATTGCCATGCATCAGTGATACCATGGGGGGAAAAAGTGGGCTCACACACAGGTCCATAAGGAAATAATAAGGTCAATCTGAGGTTACAGATGGACCTGTGTGTGAGACCCCCTCCCCGCAATTCAATTAGCATTAATTAAAATCAATTAAGGCTCCCCGCAATTCAATTAAAATTAATTAAATCAATTAGACTCAATTAAAATCAATTAAAATCAATTAAAATCAATTAAAATCAATTAAAATCAATTAACCACGGGGGTGTTTTGGTCCGGGGTTCTGGCTCACTCGCCCCTTACCCCACTACTTACATCTATACTAAATAATACGTTTTTTTCTCTAAACTAAATTTATTAACAAATTATTCACTAAGATAATGCGCGAGAAGCACACCTTGAGCAACCGACCTAACATTAGAGACTAATACACACATCCGTCTCTCCGTCACCATTCCATAAGTTCTCAAAATTTCGTGATTACAACTGTTAATCATACCGAAAAAAAATGTTCTGTACCCTCCCTACAGATTTTCTTGTCAAATTCCGTCAATACCGGTATAGGCATTTAGTCGTCATAACGTAACAAAAAGATAGAGACTTACTTCCGCATTTATAGTATTATTACTGCAGATCACACGCACACTGACTGCGAATCACCCCTGAGCGGTCAATATAACGTAAAAAATGTACACCTACAGTATTGCAAGACTACTTACGATTTTCCTCGCATTGCACCCCTAAATTTTTGATATCTACAGTTCCGAATAACCGACGGTCCAGGCGTGACTCTTACGATCAAAAACAATTTTTAAAAATCTTTGTTTACATTGGGATTTGATCCGGCGTACAAACATTAGTAAGTAAGCGCGTTATCCAACGGGCCACCAGCTGACAGTAGTATACGGAACTACAGAGTCTTCCACATCCTAAACGTCGGTCTATGTTCGTTTCGGTAATTTTTCAAATTTACTCGACAATATGACGAGAAATTGTTCAACCAAATATAGACAGTATTTTCTCCATGTTTCAAAGGAAAAGTGTGCAAAGTTTCATCAAGATCGGATGAAAACTCGGGATTTGTATGAAGAATAACAAACAAATATTCATCTTTTTATATATAGATAAATACGGTGAAAAACTGCAATATCAGATTTTTCTTATGATTTAGGGATGAAACCACATATGTGTACCAAATTACTTGTTTCTAGGATTACTGGAAGTACAGTGGAATTTTGATGTACGGGGTGTTGTGCCGAAATAAAATTTTTGAATTTCAATAACTTCAAAAGTAAGAAAAGGAAAGAAGTATAATTAAACACTTTAGTTAAACATAGTAAGCTCACTCTACAGTGAAAATATGAGCTTTATAAAGTAATTAGGGTAGAAAGTGATTTCACGTTAGGGGTAGGTAACGGGGTAGGTATGAAAATTTACGAGTTTCAGACTTTTCTCATATATGTGGGTAAAATTTTATCTGTGTACCAAATTTCAGCTTTCTACGGCTACGGGAAGTACCTTAGAATTTTGATGATCATCAGTCAGTCAGTCAGTCAGTGAGTGATTGACAAAATCTCTGAAGTTTGCATCCGAATAACATACGAACTAAGAACAGTAACATAATAAAATTAAATATGTTTGCTAAGATTGCTGATATCTATGCATAAGAGAAATCTGAGACATATAGCATAAATACGACCGAAGAAATTGAGGTTCAAAAATGGCCCGAATCGCTTCGAGAAAAGGGTAGGCAGTGCCGCCGTTGACTCGACTCCAACACTCACAAGAGTGTTTGTTACCACTTGAAGTGAATTGAATGGTTCATTTGCGATGAGACATGTAAACCAAAGTGAATTCACCTTCATGTTCACTGTGAGTGATTCGTCCTGAGTGATTGACCGCCATAAATGTTGCTGACCCCGCGGTAGCTGCCTCGTGTCGTGGTACTGTGCTGGAACGCTGACGGCATTCCGTCCAGTTGAACAAGCAAGCCCTGACACGAACTCCGCACAAGCTAACATGCCACGAAACTGAATAAAACTCGAAATAATCTTAAACATACAATTGTCGAAGCAAACATGTAGTGTTTAGCATCCCAAAAGATTTATGCCAACTGTGCGCTATTCCCACATTATCAAGTGAAAATTATCCTGCGCCTTTTCCAAAAGTCTCGTCTATATTTGATCCAGCGTAGTAAATAATGGAATTACACATACCAACAAGCTGTAGATATCGGGCATCATGTTTAAATTTTATAATGCAGTTTTACGTGCTGATTTCAAATCTGAAAACCGTTCTGCTGTATCACGTCAAGTTTCGAAGATATATAAAAAATATATATTTATATGGAACACCTTTCCTCGAATATGATTTCGTCGGTTTTCGTTATTTTAATGTAACTCAATATGTGTTTTAGTCTATTTTTGAATACAGCTACACTTAACATAATACTCTGAATTATGTTTGAGACCGCAGCACTATTATTTCATTTGTTTATTTTTATTTTGTGGGGAAAAAGATGGCGTCGAGAGGTTGCATGAATTCACCACATTTGTTTTGCTATGTGTGCTGCTATCTGACAGACAAATCCCATCGGAAGTCTTCAGCACCGTTTCTGAATAGAGCATATCAACCATACTTTGCTTCTAAGTTGGATAGTGGTAAGTTGTGGACACCGCAGTACATCTGTTTGAGATTTGCGTGCAACTTACGCGCTGAGCGTGACAAAGTTATCTTGTCTCTATGTCATATAAGC